>JAHLJT010008446.1:2670900-2828859 GCA_031308135.1 Acheta domesticus | reverse complement strand
GCAACGCAGGAAGTTTTGGTTTATAGTACCTTCATATCTCTTTCTAGACTATGTTCCAGCTAGCTTCGTTAATTGCAGCCGTTCGCTTCTGAGAGTCAGTTGAAGTTATAGATCGGTCTCGATAACCGCACCTCACCAGTGGTAGAAGTTTATACTTGGTAATGAACGTTTATACATTGTAAATAATTTTCAATGAACAGTGTATTTTCTTATTAAAATAAAGGTTGATTTATGTTGTCAATATCGTTTCAAAACCCTTCAAAGTACTTCATTCGTCAACTGTGAAGAAAAAATATGGAGCAATATATGACCTGAAATTCTCTCAGTGAGTAATTAAAAATTATATTATTTTCTGTTTATTTTATAAACAATAAACATATCGATTTTTGTCTTTATAATGCCCCTGTTAACGTGCAAAAATGTTAATCTGATGTGCAAGGAAATAACGAATATAGTCTAAAACTTGCATGGCCACAATGACCGCGCGGTAACAGAAGTTCGAAGGCACCGGTAACAGGTAACCTAACCGGTTTTTTTTTGTTGTTTTTTTTCTGGGCCTCAAGAAAATGTGCGCCGATAATCTCTTTCCCACACGCCATATACAATTTTTACTGTTTTTGACCAAATAAATAAACAGAAGTTGACGGTTAAGTCGGTTTGTGCCTCCATCCACGAGTATACGTCTCTCTTTTTTCCCCCGTCCAATCAACCATTATTAGTCTACCTTTTGGATCTTATCGGTTATCCCACCTATATTACAGAGGCGTCGTGTGGTATAGAGGCGAAAGGGCGTGATTTCATGTTTAGATCGAAGTTAAAAATCTTAACATTCCAAATTAAATGTGTTCAGAACAATGCGGTTTTGTGGCAGGTTTACTTCAAGACTGGTATACTCCAGGCCCCTTCGTCTACTTATTCTTCTGCTTCCTCTCTTCATATTTTTCCATCTTCTTCCGCTCCTCCTTCCTCATCTTCTTCTCTTTCCTCTCCTTTTTTTAACTTCCTCTATTTCCTCCCGTTCTTCCTCATTTTTCTCGTTTACATCTCCTTCTTCCCCGTCTTTTCTCTCCCCCTTCCTCATTTTCCTTTTCTTTCTCTCCTCCTCCTTCCTACTACTTCCCCGTCTTCTGCTCGTTCCTGCTCGCCCCTTCTTGTTCCTGTTCTTATCTTTCTAGGTCGAGTTTTTTTGTTCCTTCATCTTCCTTAATTTAGATCTCGTTACTCTAACAATTAGTAACGTCGTCATCGCACTGATGATGTTCTCGCTGCATAAAGGGTTATTTGGCCGTTTGCCCGCTTTTCATGCTCTATGATAAACAACTAAGGAAGGAAAGAATGAGAGTAGAATAAACGGAAAAAGTCCTAAAAGTGGGTTTATAAAGCCATAATATCAGTTCTTAAGTTAAAAGGTAATATTCGAGAATAAAAGAAAAAATAAAGTTGTTTACTATGCGAATGGTAAATTACTTTTATGTTCATTCAATAATTCGTATTTTTTTCTGTCGAACTCATTTTCACGTACAGAAGTGAGTGCGTAAACACACACGCACACACACTTACATAAATACACATACATATTGGCAATCTATATGAATTATGCTGAGAATAATTTTCTTGTACGAGCGTCGACAGGTAATAGCACTTGATGTCAGAGGGAATGAGATTGTCATGGGTTTCTGTGAAGTATAATTTGGATAGCCCAAAGTAGCTCGTATGATAAAAGTCGGAGATTTATTATATATAACACCTACTGACTACATGGATGGCATGAAATGCCTGCTGCATGTAGAATGCAAATTTAATTTGAGCACAGCTGTGAAATTATGCACCCATCAACGTTTTTCTGAACAAACATAGAAGGACGTTGCTTTTCATCTGGACTCGAAGAGAACCTGTTTTCTTTATTGAAGGCAATGACTATACGTATAAGGATGTGCGTCTGTTTACACAGCCGGAATTATAATGTGTATTGAATTAAAATTGTATTAAACGTGGCAACTCAGATCACGAATTCTACTCGTCCATCCAGCTACTTCACTTATTTTTAATTTTGTAAGCAAAACGTGATTTGATTTATTTGCCCACCCTCCAATAAATAAACCACACACATAACTTTTTCCATAACGACGTCCGTGCTAAAAATATTCTTATGCTGGCATCATTATATGAGAAAATGACCTGAATGACAATGAAAATGAAGAAAAGAAAGGTTGAGGAGAGAAGGAAAGAGAGGTGTAAGAGAAAAACGAGGAGGGAGACGGAAAGTATTAGGAGAGGGAGTAAGATCACAAGCAAAAGATACGCGAGTGTGAGATAGAGAAAGAAGACAGGAAGAGATGAGAACGTGGACGACGGGAGGAAGTGGACGAAGGAAGTGGAAGAAAGAAAAAGAATAGGAGTGGGAGGAGAATGGCGAAAAGAAAGGAATGCCTGGAACGACAACGATATTTTAAATCCAATATTTAACTTATTGGCAACTTCTAGGCACATTCTACCTAAACAACTACACTCACAACATACTTTTCGAATTTGCGTCTGTGGCACACTTTATTTACAACAAACCATCAATCTTCTCCCCTACACGAGAGAGATACCGCTATCATTTTGAAGGCAATAGTACCGTACACATTCTATTGTCAACTCCTGCTCCACCCACCCCCTCTCCGCCCACGCCCCCTCCCCCGCCTCCGCCCCCCCTGTCCCCGCGGGCGGTCCGGCGTGCCCGGTCACTGGCCACCGCGCTGTACCGGTTCTGCTCCGTTTTGCAGCTAATCGGCGTGCCTATCATGCCTGAGGTAAATCAATGTTCAATTTATTAGGGCGCGGTAAGCGGAATCCGATAAACAGACCGGCCCGTTCCTCGCGGTGCACGGAAAGCAAGGTTTTGCGAGGGGCGCGGGGCAAGAATGGAGGAAGGAGGGGATGGGACGCGACGGCACGGGACGTTGCAGAGCGGTGCGAATCTGCTGAAATGAGCGACCGCCCCAGATTGTGGGGACGCGGCCGAATTTTGCGCGATTTCAGCGAATCGACAGCCCGAGCGATAATCGTGACGCGGACGCCACCTGAAAGCGTGGAATAGGCCACGCGAGGGTCATCAAAAGATTTTAAACATCGCATCGGCCGCGTAGTGTACCAACCGGACGGCGCTAAAGGAGGAAGGCGTGCAGAAGGGAAGAATGTGAAGAGAGGAGTTAGCAGGGAGAGGAAAGCCATATTTATTTTATTTATTTCTTCTTCGAATAGGCCACTGTGGACCACGTTTATTTCAAATGGTTATTTCTTCTTTCCTTCCTGTTTTCTTCCAATTTCTTCTTCCTCCAAAATTCTTTCATCCTCTCCGGATGTTTTCCTTTTCTCTGTTCTGTCCAGGTGTCTCCAGTCTTCTTTTTAGATTTCTCTAGAAAACCTTTTGGCCTGACTAATTTTTGTCTTTTCTTGACCGTTTATTGACTTATTTCTTTTATTTATTTACTATTTGTTGTACTTTACTTCATTATTTCTTTCATTTATTTACTTTTTTACTTCGTCTACTTATTTTATATATCTTCTTATTTAATTTTATTTGTTTATCATACAGTAAATTAAAATTTACGAGAAAGTAATACATTTAAAAGTTTTACAACTAGACCTCCAATCATGTATAACTAATACAGTATTGAACCGATATTTCGCATGTCTTCTTTTGATATAGAAAATTGACAAAAACTATATTTTGGAATATCTAGGTACCTGTTATCCGCTTCTCGAAGGGAGATGAAACTACATAAGCTGGTCCAATGGGTGCACCACTGAACATATTTTTAACCAATATGAAACGTTTGGAACAATATAAACAAATTAAGTAGTACCGTCGTACATATTATTTCTCAGCACAATCTGTTTGTTTAATTGTATGGAGTTAGAAAATGCGTTACATGACATTTTAACTTGTGTTCCGACTTCAATTGGTCGCTTATGGACCAATTTGATATGAGTCCATCTATTTGCGGAAAGGCGTAGATATTTGGTAAGCATATTGCAACATACTAAACGCCTTTGTAGCCATTCTGCTACATTATTCAATAAGATACTTATTCTCAACCTATAATGACCTATATTAGTACAATTAGCAAGTACCTTGTAATCTCTTAAATCAGAGAATATTGCCGCGATCATGAAATTAACTACTTGTATTGTCTCATTAATATTTCTCTTTGTATTTATCGGATCGTGACAAACGTGGTCATTAAGGGTAATGACATCAGCTCGATTCTCTCTTCTCTCTCGAAGTGTAGTTGTTCCGAATCAAACGGCTTTGCACACGTCGGCAAAGGTATTAAGTAACAATTATTTATTACAGAATTTCTTGGATACAAAGGAATATTAATTTCTTCTGCAACCTGACAATTATGGGTCTTTGGTAAACAGCATCTCCCATAAGAATGGCTGAAGATATTTTATGTTAATAGAAAGTAAATAAATGAAATGGCGAAGATTCTAAAATTCTCAAATCACTTCTTTATTGTGGAGATTTTTAACATTTATTATTGACCCCAAAATGTGTAACGCATTGCTTAAATTTTTTTTCTATCAATGGAATGGTTAATATTTCACGTACTGTGATCATTGCCTCGCCATGTCAATAAAGGCATTTATTATTATTATTATTATTATTATTATTATTATTATCAGCATCATTAATTTATTGTTAGTGTACAATTCATATTCACCTTAGATCTAATACTCAAGAGATCTTACTACACTAGAAAATTCCGTATAGTTTACACTTCCAACTGCGAATATCCTTAATTTCTAAACGGTTCATCAGATTCAAATGCAGTTTCCACTCTCAATTATGGGCAAAAACAATCGTTTTTCTTCGCACACTGAGGGCCTCTATAGGTTTTGGTGGATTTGAACTAACGGAATATCCTTTATTAATGAATTTGATTGCCTTCTTTTGAATTTTTTAACTCTTCAATCTAACCTAATCTGTAGGGATCCCATCCGGCTAATGCGTATTCAAGTATCGGCCTAACTAAAGATGTGTATCCCATTTTTGGACTCTCCATGTTTCCATTTTTAAGTGTTCTTCTTATCAAGTGTAGTGACTTCCACGCTTTTCGGGCAATAGAAGTAACGTGTTCCCCCCATACCATGTCCTGGCGTAGTATAATACCCAGTTACTTACAATACGATACTTGTGGAATGGCTACGCCATCCATGGGGTATTCCAAAGAAACCTTTTTTGCTGACTTGGAAAAGCTTAGTGATTTACTTTTTACGGCATTTATCTTCATTTTATTTATGGTAGCCCAGGAATAAATGTTATTTAGATCGTTTTGAAGTATGAAAATATGTTCATCCGAATCTACTCACCGATAATTTATCCAATCGTCCACAAATAAGAGCATTAATGACTTAATACACGATGGCAAGTCGTTGATGAATGCCAAAAACAACACCGGACCTAAAACATTTCCCCGGGGACTCCAGACGTAATTAAGGTTTCCCCTGAGATTTCATGTCCTACTCGGACTGGTTGAACACGATTTATCAGAAATTACCATATTCATGCTACTACGCGATGGTCAACTCCGGTAGAAGCAATTTTCGTAAGTAATATTTCATTCGAAACAAGATCGAATGCTTTCGAAAAATCTATAACAATTGCGTCTGTTCTCTTTCTCGAATCTAAAGTTTTAGCAATATCTTGACACGTTGTAACAATTTGGCTTTCAACAAGAGAAAGATTTTCGAAATCTATGTTGCCCTTCGTATAACTAATTTGTCCCATTCCCAGCACAAGAACTCAGCTACCAGATGTTCCATTTGTTTACAAATCACTGACGTTAAGCTTACTGGCCTGTAATTGGAAATGCACGCACGCCTTCCAGTTTTAAATATTGGAACCACTATGGCCCTTTTCCAATCGTGAGGACGCTACAATTATTTCTGCTTATTTCAAATAATCGCGTCCAGTAGGTAATCAGCAGTTCGAATTTGAGAACAATTTTTAATAGTTCTCCAGTGGTACCATCGAACCCTACGGATTTATTGCTTCCTATATTACAAATTCTTCGTCTAATGAGTATTGATTGAACTTGAAATTTTTCTTCTTCAGTTAATCCGAATGTGCCGGGAGTACCCTATCCTAACCCGAATACCGATTTGAAATATGCATTAAAATATTCGGCTTTACCCTTATCTGTTAATACAAATTTTCCGTTTCCGTCTTTAATAAGAGGAATAGATTCTTTGTTTCCCCTTTGTTGCTTTATGTATCTATAAACATTTCTTCAGCTGGTTTTCTCGTTTAATAGCATTTTACGGATATAATTTTTTTGTTCTATGTTTTTACGGTATTAGTTTGTTACGCAGGAGTTGCATAGAGAAGACCGTTTTTGCGATTAGCGTACGCTTTCCTGACCTTTCTTTTTAGTTTCCTGATATTAGCCGTGTAATACGCTAGATCACTATTTTCTTTAACTAACTTAGTTTGTACAAACAATTCTCTGCTTATAAACATTATTCGTTTAAAGGCGTTCCATATTTCTTCCACATTTCTACCATGCGATTTCTAGACGCCGTTTCCTATTAAGTATTCCTGAAAATCTTTTGTGTCAGCAAGACTGAACTAAAATAACACTTTGCTTATATTTTTCGTGCACCTGGTTCCCTGCCACGTCACCTGTAACAGCACATCCTCATGGTCACTTATACCTGGTATTGTTTCTTGGGCCATCAACACCTGTTCTGGCCGTACTAAAACTACGTCAAGTACGACGCTAGCCCTTGTGAGAACATCATTTACCAGGAGCTGTTGCTCCAAACGAGTTCGTTAACGAGGGATTCTCCATAGTTACTACTGACAAGTTCTCGTTAGGAGCACGATATGCCGCTGCTATATATAAAAACGTATTGTTCCGCATTCCGCGTAACAGAACACCTAAAATCTCATACACATCGTCGGTAAATATTTCAAAACTGTTAATGTTTTTTCTTACGCAAATGAAAATGCCCCCTCATATTTTATCTTTACGATCCCTTCTGTACGTAATGAAACTCGGACTAAATATTTTTGCGTTGTTTATTTCCTCCGTGAGCCAAGTCTCTGTGCCTATTATTACATCAGACCCATGTGTGTCAATTAACGTTTCAAATTCAACTATTTTCGAGCGAATACTCCTACAATTCACCTGCAGCAGTCGCAGAATACCCTCACCTGAACCGTCAACATCCCTCACCGCCGTCTCTTCCCGCGCCGCCGTCTCGTCCCACTCCGCAGTCTCGTCCAGCGCCGCCGTCTCGTCCCACTACGCAGTCTCGTCCCGCGCCGCCGTCTCGTCCCACTCCGGAGTCTCGTCCCGCGCCGCCGTTTTGTCCCGCGCCGCCATCTCGTCCCGCGCCGCAGTCTCGTCCCGCGCCGCCGTCTCGTACCACTCCACAGCCTCGTCCCGCGCCGCCATCTCGTCCCGCGCCGCAGTCTCGTCTCGCGCCGCCGTCTCGTCTCGCGCCGCCGTCTCGTTGCATTCAATACCACCTCTTCCACGATCTGATTTGCTTTATGAAAAAACCTTATGTGACGTATGGGGGAAGAGATTATCTGCGTACATTTTC
Source organism: Acheta domesticus (assembly GCA_031308135.1). Classification (NCBI taxonomy): domain Eukaryota; kingdom Metazoa; phylum Arthropoda; class Insecta; order Orthoptera; family Gryllidae; genus Acheta; species Acheta domesticus. Next base: position 2,821,257 of record JAHLJT010008446.1, on the reverse strand, counting down.
TTGACGTCCAGAATGGAGGGGGGAAAAGCACGAGATTAGCATTTGAAAAACTAGATATTTTCGTTTCCGAGTTATAGGAAACATAATTGCAACGGTAAAAGAACTGCAGATTTGATTTTTCTGCATTGCTAATAAAATAGTAACCCACCCTCACTTCCACTCCTACCAGCACAAGCAAAAGGAGTGCTCAACAAAACTGGCACGGACGTTTCTGTATCTATTATACAATTCGTATTTCTATTTCTATATTTTAATCGTTGGTAAGTATTAAAATCAATCCTTGTTTTTCAAACGCTGAAGATAAAATAGTACTGGAACATGAACTAGCCATCCACGTGATCACCGAAAAAAGTACTCGTTACTGTATGGTGAATTGCAGTGTAAGAATTGAGTAAAATTGCAGTGTGGAATAATGTTGAAATGTAATCTTTGGTCAATTCCATGATATTTTCTATCAATGGAACCATTTGAATTCAGAAGTGTTTTCAAGTTTTAAGATTGTTTGATGTTCCGGCGAAACACGAAACTTTATTGGAGACAAAGATTCTTCCAGACATCACAAGATTCGCGTAGTACGAGAAGGATCAATGCGAACTTGACAGAAATCAAAGACGCCTGTATTGGGGGAGACATTAATTCAGTATTGCGTCCTCTACAATCTGTGTGACGTGTCTCCTCAGCAGGAAGATGCGAAGCCAATATGTTTGAATACAATCATCAAATTAGTTTAGAAAACAAAAGTTATTTTGTTATTGAAGTAAGTGAAGTTGCTACTTTCTTGTTGATGTTCTTGTTCTCTGTGAAGAATTTTATGCCGACCTGCTCGTTCGACACTATCATGACTGCATGGATAGGCATGGCTGCCCTCTTTAAACGGAAGATTGTAAAGTGAAGTGCCTTCGAGAGGCGAAAAAAACTAGATAAATATATGATGTAGGATTTCCAGGTACCATAGAGAGAGCGTTACACAAGTATTCAAATCGTTAAACATTGTCAATAAAACCCAATTTATATTGAAATGGAATAAATTCCTTCCATTAAAATGTATTGAAATAAATATAAATACGCGAAATATAATTGTTAAATATGTTCGATATTTGGAAAGATAAAACCTTACAAACAGTAATATCTACAAATTCAAAACTTCAGAGCCGTCTGTATAGAAACCTCTATCCTGTAAACTGTATGACGTAAACGTTCATAAAATTAGGTATACCCATTGCGTTTTTATATGTGATTTTCTTAATAATCTTCTCTATACATAAAAATGGATGTTGGTATATACAAAAGAGGTAAACTCTGACACCGTATGACGATCTCCATGAAAGTTGGCACTTCTACGTGTTTTTTCATCCAAAAGGTTAATGTGCTGTTAATTCTGTCGTAACTCCACTACATGGCGCTGTAAAACCAAACTAAAAATTTCACGTCAAATGCAACCTGCCACACTAGGCAGAATTTTGAATCTATATCGTTTAATAACTCTTAAACGAAGCATTCTAGGGCATTAAAAACTAAAATTTTGAGGCCAAAGGCCTCAGAGCAACGTTTCATACATCGTAATATACAGGACGAGACCTTCATGAACATTCTATTAAATTTTTGTTGGTCTAGTGCTTCTCGATATTATCTCACCTGCTCAGAGACCTGCAGAATCTGTAACTAAATTGAATGAGAGAGACAGAGACAGACACCACAGAGACAGTCAGACTGAGACTGGGACAGAGAGAGAGACTGCAAGACAAAGAGAGAGAGAGAGAGAGAAGGGAGGGAGAGACAGAGACAGAAAAGTAGATGGAAGGGGAAAGAGGGAGATGAAGGGCAGAACAACGTCTGCCGGGGTCCACGAGTATCTTAAATGGTTTGAACCTCCCTAGTAGCACCCATTTGCGTGATATTTCTGTCAAAACTCTACTTCATGACAGTACAATTTCAGTGTGATGTGATGGGAACGATTCAGTGAGTGATTCTACCTTTAGTTCATGCATTGCGCGAAAATTTCAATGCAATCGGTTGACTAAACAACGGTTTTTAATTCTCCAATTGACCGTTTGATCCGTGGTAGCGCTGGTGAATCCACGTTTCTGCGAGCGTACACAAAGCTTCCGTAAACCAAAGATTATTAAAATATGGCTTTATAAGGATTTTCTCGCTGCACCACATTCGGAAGCCTGTGGCGCAGTACGTTTACATCTCACAGATTCTCATTCGAAACTTTGTAAATAATTTCGTAAATATCAGTGTTATGTCTAACCTAAGACACAATATCTATTACGTTTGCCCCATAGTAATTTTTTACACCTTTTGACGAGTACTCTTCGTTTCAGTTTCCATGGTTTAATTTGTGTGAATGAATTTATCTATCCAATTAACGTACTCGTAAATATACACTTAACGATTTCACACATGTACACATTATACGAAAATGCAGCAAAGACTTGGAGCAAAAGGTTTTAGAGTAAATATTTTTCACGCTTCAACACTGCAATGGTGATGAATTATTACAGTTCTACGCCATGCACGTCACAGATTTTTAAATGTTTTTTATTTTCTTAAATAAATAAAAATTCTTTGATTGCAAAAGAAAATGCGTCAAGTGGTGTCTGACAACTCTGATAGGATTTCTGCTAGGATGACTGCATTTCCACAGAAACTGTCATTCTTATTTTCGTCTAAAAGTGATAGCACATATGCATGTGTATTCAATTATTTTATCAATACGTTTCGCGTATTTACTTTATATTGTGAATACTACATTTAGTGACTCGTATACTTGAAGCTTTTCTACTTTAATTCTTGCGATTTCAAACAGTATTAAGACAAAATTATTCATATTTTTGAAAATTTGTAAAAATTTGAATTGTCAAGCGCAATTTTTTAAACAAATAAGTAGTTTTCATATAATTTGGTGTATTGTAGTCACAATTCTGAAAAATAAGAAAACAGGACTTTCTCAAAAACCGCTACAGTTTTAATTTTTTTACACGAAAGGGGAAATATGCGCACAATTATACGGAATTAGCTTGATTTTAATTAAAACCTTTCAAATTACCTGGAAAAAATTAAGTTGAAAATATTAAACTTTCATATTATTGATTGCCAAGAGCGTTGTTGGATTTCAAACAATGGGATGGTCTAGTGGATAACTTCATTCTTTGACGATCCTACGTGTTTGAGTTCGAATTCTATCACACAAATATCTTTTTCGGATTGGAAACATCTAAATTAAGGCAGCTTTACAGAGCGATTTAAATCACATGGATGTTCTTTGCTTTACAGAACATTGGTTATCTCCTACTGAACTTAGCATTTTCCAAATTCCAACCTTTTACCTCGCAGGCTATTATTGTAGAAAAAGAGAATCTCATAAAATTCCTGCATATGGAGGTTCTTGTATTTACGTTAAAAATAATATTGATTCTATCTCCTTTCACGGAATTCAATGAGTATTCCGTTGAAAATGTTTTTGAAATTTCTGTTGTACATCTTCCTGTGCTAAAAATGATATTGCTTTGCATCTACAGGCCTCCAACAAAGAGAGCTGCAGATTACATTTTGTTCTTAGAAAAACTAAAAATAACACTTATCAAAGTCATCAATCGCTCTTTTGAATCCATTGTTGTATGCGGAGATTTTAACATTGATTTTCTGGTCGAATCTTGGGAGAAAAAGCAGTTTCTTAACTTAATTAATTCCTTCAATTTAGATGTTACAATAAAAGTACCTACACGCATCACAGTAAATTCAAAGAAGGCAATCGATCAAATTATAATTAACAAAACCACTACTCGACATGAAATTGAAACAAAAGATTTAGGATACAATGACCACGATGCACAAATTCTTACCATTATACGAAATGCGAACAATGACACAATAAATAATACACGTATGAGTAGAGTGTTTTCTAAAACTAAAATAAAATTATTCATTGATTACTTGCTGCAGGAGTCATGGGACGCGGTTTATAATACTATTGATACAAACGATAAATATTATTCTTTTTTTTAAAACGCTTTCATTTCATTTTAACACTTGCTTTCCTCTTCAGAAAAGAAAATTAAATATTTCACGCAAAAGCAATTCTTGGATAACACAAGGGATTAGAACATCATGTAAAAACAAACGAGTTCTTTCTTTCATTTCTAAGCATCCTAACGTATCTCAAGATTTCCTCCTGTACTTTAAAAAATACAAATCATTGTTAAGAAAAGTCATAAGGCAGACTAAAATCATGAAACACATTCAGGATATTTTGAACTCAAATAACAAAACAAAATCAATGTGGGATATAGTAAAAAATGCGACCAAACCAACTAGAAACCTTGTAGAGAATGTTGTTTTAAAAGATAACGATAGAGATGTGAACGATCCGGCAACAGTGGCTAGTTTCTTTAACCAATACTTTTCGAGAATAATTGTCGATCTCACTAAGGGTTTTCAGCCACAAAATTCAACATCTGACGTTTCCCTAAAAATCTTAGACACTATGTTCGTTTCCGAAACCTCTTCCTATGAAATTCTCAAAATAACCGGTAAATTAAAAAATAAATATTCGGCCGGTTTAGATGAATTTCCGGATTGTTTGTTAGAGACATGCGTGCCATTATACACCCGTTAACTCACATATTTAATGCATTTTTATGCACCGGAAGTTTTCCTGATATTTTTAAAACTGCTAAGATTAAGCCGCTCTTCAAAAAAGGCAACAAAAATGAAATTGAAAATTATCGGCCAATTTCTCTTTTGTCAGTTTTTTCAAAAATATTAGAGAGACCTTTTTTATGTGAGAATGGAAACCTTTCTCAATAAACACGACGCGTTTTCAAATTGCCAACATGGATTCCGGATATCAAAATCTACGGAAACAGCCATTGTTTTCTTTTCTTGAGAATGTTGCCTCATCATTGGATCAAAACGAAGCAACTATTGGAATATTTTTAGATCTTTCAAAAGCTTTTGACGTCATTGATCATAACATTTTATTTTCAAAATTACCTTCGTATGGAATCCGTGGTAATGCTCTAGACTGGCTATGTTCGTACCTTAAACTACGATCTCAGAGAGTAGAAATACCTTAATGGAATGATGGAACTTTATGTACACACCTTTCCGGTTCTTTGCCAATTGCACGTGGAGTCCCGCAAGGATCGATCGGACCCTCAAATGGAATGCCCACTTAAATGAATTGAACACAAAATTAAGTTCATTATGCTACGCGTTCAGAATTCTTTCAAATTCCGTCAGCCTTCATACAACTCGTTGTGTATATTTTGCCAATGTTCACTCCCGCCTGAGATATGGCATAATATTCTGGGGAAACACATCTTATAGCTCCCAGACTTTCAGATTACAAAAAAGAATTGTACGAATAATAAGCAAATCCAACCCACGTGATTCTTGTAAGTCACTCTTTATTAATCTAGGAATTTTACCATTGCCTTGTCTCCTGATTTACGAATCAGTAGTTTTTGTCAAAAATGACTTACTTAAGGGCGGGAATATATTTTCAGCAAACGCCGATGTCTATAAGTATAACACACGACGTAGTAATCATATTCACCTAGTGGCAGTATCAACAGCTCACTACAAAAAATTCACATACAATTCATGTACATACTCTACAACACTGCCAGAAGACGATTAAATTCGATAGAAAAGTTTAAGTCCCAAGTAAAATCTTTTCTGCTGCATACCTGTTTCTATACAATTCGAGACTATACCGAGCATCAAAAAGGAAAGTAGAATTAATTTTAACAATGATAGTTAATGTAATTATTTATCATTTGGACTGTATAATTCTAAAGAACCTGTAACAAGTATTGTAGCACAGTTTCTGGGTTGATGGCCCCATCTCGATCAGGTTTTTCGTCCAGTTTCCCTGATCCTTGAGCAAATGCTGAGATGGTCCCTTGTTTTGCTTCTGGACATAAATGTAACTTCATTATTTGTGCACGTCTTCTGAATTTCAGTGGGAAATATAGTTATTCAAATTATCGTTTGATAATTTGGTTCATATTGTCGCGGCAAAAAGTATTATTATTTCATGAAGAACATGATGAGGGTTAAGAGCACAAGTTTATCGCTAATTTACCTCTGAAAATATGTTTTATTATATAGAAGCGAATATTTTGTCAACAATACTTAAGAAAACCACTCTTTTTCTGTATTCAAAATTTGACTAGAATATAGTTTAGGATAGAGATCACAGAATTACGAGATCGTGCACAAAATTCACTTCTCCCCATAGCTCGTCACACGCAGTTTTTAACTGTTTTTGACGTAAATAAATAAAAAACTAGAATTAGATTACTTAACCATTACTAACATTACGAGAAAGTACGTGCTATATCGAAAATTGGTGCCACACGATAAGACGTATGCTCCAGGGAGCATACATATTATAAAGGGACCTTGAGCTTGACTCTTCAACGCTTCTATTTGCAAATACTAAAAATGCAATGAGAAGAATAATGACTCTTGGATGTCAGCGTAGTAAATGTGATAATGACGAGGCGATGAAAGCATAGAACAGTGTGTGGTTAGTAGTTGGTTAGCGTTACGAAATGGTTACCGTTACAAAATACCGTATGAAACAATAATAAATTGCTTATAAGTGTAACTCCCGCTGGAGGGCGAGACACGTCACCGAGATTGAGATTTTGAGAGATTTTCTCCAACCAGGAATCTATCACCAGCGGGGCCCAGCCCCAGCCGGCACAAGCTCTAATCTCCCGACTGCTCTCCTGGCAAATTTGTTACATTAGTGAATGCACGTGTGTGTGTTTGTGTAAGGCGAGAGGATAGAACAAGGAAGAGGAAGGAAAGATCACTGACGGTCTATGACTCGTTTATTAGGGTATCACTCTGTTATCCGCCTGGTGTTGACTAGAGGAACCAGGCAAAAACTACCGATCAGAAAAGCCGACGTTGCTAACTAGTGTCGAAAATGCTGCCACCGTGGGGACGCCAACCCTAGGACCCCCACGGTCAGAGCTACGTAAGCGTCTGGAGAGTGGGTACGTCTCCTCTCCGGGGAGTGACTCCCGCCAGATGCCCTCGCGGTCTCAACACTTGTCTAAAATCAAGGGCGAGGAGGTTGAGTGATTCCGGGCGCGTCAACTACTGAGGTCATTAGTCCCGTAAGTAGAGTACCTCTTTCATTGAGAGGTGGCGGTAATCTTCACCCACTGGATCCAGCGGAGACTTACCGTCGACTAGCGGAATTTTTCCAAAGTAGTTATCTCCCACCAGCGTTGCAAGGGGGTGCAAGGGGGCGGGGCGAAGTGGGGAAGTGGGGTGGGGAAGTGGGGTATGGAAGCGGGGTGAGGAAGCGGGTTGGGGAAGTGTGGTGGGGAAGCGGGCTGGGGAAGCGGGGTATAGAAGCGGGCTGAGGAAGCGGGTTGAGGAAGTGTGGTGTGGAAGCGGGGAGGGGAAGCGGGAGAGGAAGAGAAGAGGGGAGGCGAGGAACAGAAGCAAAGACGGGGAAGCGGAGAGGGGAAGCGGAGAAGGAACGCGAACAGGAAAAGCGAAAAGGGGAAGCGGGAACTAGAAGCGAGGAGCGAAAGCGAGGGGGAGAAAACGAAGTGCGGGACGGAAATTCGGGGAGAGGAAACGAGTAGGTCCGTCGAGGAAGGAAAGCGGAGCGAGGGAGAGAGTGGACGGTGCGAAGGAAAGGTATGGGACGGAGGGAGGAGAAAGGAGGCAACGTGGACGCGTGTGGGACGGTGACAGCGCATCGCCGCGCAGCGCCGAGCGTGGCCGTGAAGCTGGAAACAAACGGAGAGGATGGCACGCAGCCTGCGGAACGCGGCAAGACGTGGGGAGGCCCTTAATTATGGTCTCGCTTCGTCTGCAGCTACCCGTAAAAACTGCGGTTTGTTCCGGTTTCCGGCGAAGGTTCCGGTTCGCTGCTCTCCCACCTCATCCCCGCGCTCGTCTCGGCCCGCTCCTCTCCGCCGCGCCCCGCCCCGCCCCGCCCCGCGTGCCTGCGCTAGAAGGGACGAGGGCGAGGATAACAAAGGAAGTTGTCAGCTCGGGGCCACTTTAAAAATCCCTTACGCAGCTGGTAGCAATTATTTTGAATTCCCGGCTACGAGCTCGCCACCCCACGATGAATCGAAGGCGGTGGCAAAGCACGGCATATTAGTGGAGACGGCCAGCGCTCCTTGTTAAGGGAGAGGCACGATTGGGGGGAGAGGTGGGGGAAAGGGGTCATCCGAAGAGCCCAAGACGATTTATTTTGGTAACACACGCCTTCTCTCTTTCTTCCTTCGGGATTGCGTTTCTTTGTCCACAGGAGATACGCGCATTAACAATCATTTCGCTTACAGCGGCCATTTTTTTCAATTTATGCACCAACCTCATCAATTCAGTAAACAATAATACAGACGAGGTTCAGTGAATAATGTCCACTGAATGAGTAGAAAAACTAAGTTCTGGTTTTGAAAGCTGGCTAAAGTGTCGATAATCCATTTTTATCTGGCGTTTATGATGTGGAAGGACGAGCAAACAACCACTTCTCTGTTGAGTAATCGTCATCGTATTTTAATTAAAGCCGTTTGGAGTGAATTTTGTCAGATAACTTCAGGAATATTTATATCGACTACAGGTGTTATCAGGCTCCTCTGATATAAGCTAAAATATTATCGTTGGAAGGTGGAGAAAATGGGAGGGAGCCTCAATCATCGCATGGTTTTCTAGATAAATATCAATGCAGATATGGATAATCAAATAAATAAAGGGCTTGCGGCAGTAACAAGATAAGGCACACTGAGCCGAACAAAAAAAAGTAAATCTTTTCAAAAATAGTCCACTATAAAAATACGTACTTTTTCATCTCTTCCGAAGAAAACGAGTTCTCCACCCAAAAACGTGGCTCCCAAGGGACCATCAGACAATACGTAAAACGGCTGTTGGACGGTATTGTCCCATAGCGTGTTCTCTCCTCGAAATATGCGGAAGCGAATCCCGCCTGCCTGTCTCGAGAGCGCAGCCGCTCTTCCCACGAGTGCTCGATTTGGGTCGAACGCGCGGCAGAGAGCGCCGCCCGGAAGATATCCGGGCCGCCGACTTAAAAAGGAGAAAAATCTCGAACGCTTTCGATTGAAGTATGACCAATATCTCCCCGACGTTTCCACTTAGGTCCCGCGCTGCGACTGGGCTTTTGAGCCGACTTACAGCCGCCGTGGGAGCTGGCGGCCGATCATGGCCTTCGGCTCATTTCGAAAATACTCCAAAATCGCGCGCGAGGAGCTTTGTCAGGGGACAGACAGAGCGGAAACCTGGGCGGCGGGGGCGGCGGGGGCGGCGGGGGCGGCGGGGGCGGCGGGGGCGGCGGGGGCGGCGGGGGCGGCGGGGGCGGCGGGGGCGGCGGGGGCGGCGGGGGCGGCGGGGGCGGCGGGGGCGGCGGGGGCGGCGGGGGCGGCGGGGGCGGCGGGGGCGGCGGGGGCGGCGGGGGCGGCGGGGGCGGCGGGGGCGGCGGGGGCGGCGGGGGCGGCGGGGGCGGCGGGGGCGGCGGGGGCGGCGGGGGCGGCGGGGGCGGCGGGGGCGGCAGTAGAAGCGGCAGTGAAGGTTCCGAGGAGCAGGCGGCGGCTGCAAATGGAAGGCGGCGCTGCCCAGAGGGAGAGGCGCGGGCAACGGCCACTGCCGGCGTGGATGGTGGCGGCGGAGACGGTGGAGGAGGCGGTGAGCTGTGAAGGAGCTCGACGGAGGCGGTGGAAGACTGTGGACATTTTTAGTGTCTTTTTTACAATTGGATTACACTGCCGCTTAGTGGTTTTGACGAGGAAGGTGCTAGTCCATGATCCACGCTCCTACCCTCATATTTACATCGTTTTACATTTGCATTTATATCTCCAGCTTGTTTATGACATTTATTATATTACACAAAGATAACATGTTTCATATTTACGTAAACTTTTTCAATCTACAAATTCTTATCTACATACTTTTGTTGTTTCATCCACCTCCTAGCCGCATCTAGATGTTATTGGGCGTTACCGTCCTTGGTACCGGGAGCCGGGTGGTCTACTACTGAAACAACGAAACAGTTATATACAATTTCATATTACACGTTTACAATTCATAATCATAGTTTTGTCTTAGTTAAGAAAAACCATAATCCGAGAACGGGCCGTCGAAGAGGGTTTCGCGATGGTACACCCTCTTCTAAGGCTATAAATAAGATGAACTTAACTTACATGATTAGAAATCATTCGCTATTACATGACTAGGTATTTGTCGGAGCCGGTATGTGAGCAGCGGACTGGAAATTGATGCGTGATCTTCCCACTCTCATGCATACCACTCTCCCACTCTCTGGCATACCCCTCTCCCACTCTCATCCCACTCTCTGGCATACCCCTAGGACTCCCCTTCCAAACTAACTTGAATGGAGGACCAGCGCCTGATTGGGCACCAATACGGGCTGCACGACCCGGTTTTCTGATAGGGGCTGCATTCACAAATTGTTACCGTTATTTAGGAAATCTGTCACACACTTAGGTTTTCAAATCTATAATTGAACTATGAATTAAATACAAGAAAATAGATTGACAAGTCGTATGCTATGTGAATGTCGGAGTGTGTATAATTAACTGAGAGAGATGTATGATGATGTATGAATTAAAAAAGAGAGTGGTATGAAGATTACGTCACACACAAAATTCCAGTCCGCTGCTCATATACCATCTTCGACAAATACCTAGTCATGTAAGAGTGAATGATTACTAATACTTAAGTTACGTTCATCTTGTAGTCTTAGAGAGAGTTACGAGGTTTACATATGGGGGTATTTCATGAAAATTGTTTGAAAACAATAAAAAGACTATATTACAAACTATTTCGTTTTGCTGTGGTCTTGCTCATGGAGATTAGCCACCTATGTCTATAAAGGATGTTCCAGGAGGAAACGCCGATACTTAGAAAATAAGCTGTGAAGACAATTTTAAGAATATTTTGTCTAATAAACTCCTTGGATATTCCGAAAGGCTGAGCTGCAATATGTAGTCAAAAGTTTGTTTGAAAAAATACTTTCTAAGCAAAAGTTTGCACTGCAGAAACATATAAACACTCCAAAAACATGTAAATTGTTTATTATTTACAAAAGAAATGAATAAACTGTGTGGTGGCAGCTGAGATTTTGTGGTATTCCATGATGAATTTCAAGGATAAGGAGGTATCAACCACAATAAAGGATGAAATTTTTTAATATTTAGAAAATTTGGTCAAACATGTTTCGGGAGTGTTTTTCCCACCATCAGTGACTACAATAGAAAATCCAGAAAAAAGTAAACAATGAAAATTACCAATGTACATAAACATATAGAGCTTGAAAACTAATTAATTAAGGTACTTACCCAAGTAACAGAGATTAAACACCCATAATTAAATGTTATAAAAGTACATCGACCAGTATGCCGCCATCTTGTGCATCGCACGTGGTTCGGGAACAGACTGAAGGAAAAGGGAGGGAGGAAGAAAAATAAAAGCTAGTCAAATAAATAAATTTAAAATTGGGCTGGATTTGAATTGGGATTGTTCATTGAAACAATTTCTATTTGGATTTTTGTACAATTTTAAAATTTCAAAATTTTCTAAAATGTTCAATTTAATACCATTGTTTTCCAAATGTAAGGTTTTAAAGTTGATATCTGGATCGAAAGAGTGGTTATTTTGAATGAGATGGTTGGAGAAAGTGGAGAAATCTTGTTTGAGTCTCCAAGATCTTAGATGTTCTTTTAATCTACAGGTAAACATTCTACCTGTTTGTCCTATATATGCTGAATTACAGCTGTTACACTCTAACAAATAAACACCTTCTTTTCATGAAGGGTAAAGGCGATTTGTTGCTGGGAAGTAATGATTGAAGGGTGCTAGGGGTTTTATAAGATACCTTTATGTCATTCTTTATGAATATTCTACCTATCTTTTGGGATATGGGTCCAATTTATGGAATACGTATGAACAAATTCTTTTCAGAGGAGATATTTTAAGGGAAGGCTTCTTTAGTTATTAATTTAATTTCTTTTTCTTTTATGAATTTCTTAATGGTGGAAGGGTTGTATCCATTGTTTTCACCAATTGGTGAAAACCATATACCAAAAGATAGGTAAAATATTCATAAAGAATGGTTTTCACCAATTGGTGCGATGCACAAGATGGCGGCATACTGGTCGATGTACTTTTATAACATTTAATTATGGGTGTTTAATCTCTGTTACTTGGGTAAGTATCTTAATTAATTAGTTTTCAAGCTCTATATGTTTATGTACGTTGGTAATTTTCATTGCTCACTGATGATGGGAAAAACACTCCCGAAACATGTTTGACGAAATTTTCTAAATATTAAAAAATTGCATTCTTTATTGTGGTTGATACCTCCTTATCCTTGAAATTCATAAAAGAAAAGAATATATTTGTTCAGAAACGAAAATTAACACAGAAATATAAATGCACCCAATTTACATAATTCATCTGCTTTATTATTTGTGTTAATGTTTGTTTCTATTTTAATAGTGACTGAGTAGAGATGAGTGGATTAAATAACTGAAATAACACTACATGTGTTAATAGTAGTTATAGTATCATATATATAAAGACGAATGTTTCGATAACTCTGTAAGAAACATTTCGTATTTATCGTGTTTTAAATTCCTTTATATTAACTTTTACCATCTCTAACAATTTTTTGTTTAGAAAGCATTCTCCACTGCAACGACGACCCTAAATACGATTATTATTCTCTAAGAATATTTCTCTAAGAATATTTTATTATAAAGGAGCGAATATTTTGTCAACAAAATTTGAAGAAAGCGCTATTTTTCTGTATTCAAAATTCGACTAGAATATGGTTTAGGATAGAGATCACAGAATTATGAAAACGGGCACAAATTTCACTTTCCCCCATAGTTCGTCACACACAGTTTTTAACTGTTTTTGAGGTAAATAAATAAATAAATAAGAAAATATATGCAAAGAAAATTTGAACTAACTTCAGGTACGAGGTTGATTCGTCATTTTCGAATCCATCTTCCTTCTGAGAAACAACCATCGCTGCAGAAAAAGGAAAGCCCTTTTGCAGAGGATATTGTACTCTACCTCGAACCAGAATGTTCATTCGCAAAAAAATACGCGACGGGACCCTGTGAGCTTTCAAATACGGGGCACTCACGTTAACAGCAAATCCATTGTACCTGTAGCACTCCCCTGCACAAAAGAGAAAATGTTTGCGGCTGAAGCTCTGGGCCTGTGCAGCACGTGCTGCTAAATCAAAGGTGTGTTATTGTTTCTTTTTGCTCTGACGTGGATGTTCTCGCTTGTACCGTATTTTTAATAGAAGGTTAACATGAATTTGTGAACTGTCATAAAATATTCAGAGGAAACAGCTCCATGGCAAACTTGTTTTTTTATTTTCTCAATGTTTGTATATTTTTTCGTTTCACAGTTATTGATAATATTGGTTAAGTGGTGAAATGTTGTGAAAAACAACACTTGTGAACATTTAATTTAATAATTTAATTGATAATATTGTTAAAACTATTACTAACATTGAAGTAACTGCACGTTCTACATCGAGTGACCTGAAAGGCTTGAAAAGTGATAGTTTCACATTTTCAGGTGCGATTATGTGTACTCATCTCTTATTGCAAAAGCTCATTTATGGCTTACAAACGTAGTTTTGCAGTCCTATGTACATTTCTGGCATTGTTTTTTTTTTCGACTGAAATTTACAAACATACTTTGCATTGAGAAAGAGAATTAATCGTGAATGCACATATTAAATTTATTTGCATGAATTAGAGACTACAATAGACATACGTCTTCAGTATTTGTACACTAAAATATTCCCATGCTTTATAAACGCTCATTAAGAATACATAATAATGACTGTTAAAGAATAAAACCCATGAATGATGCTTCGCAATGAAATATTGCCAATTGTGGAGAAAACAGTTTTTAACGTCAGAATTACAGTGTTTGTTTCTCTTAGTTGTCTACTCGACAAAATATTGAATAAATTAATTTCCCTCATTATTTCATGCAATGTTTCAAAAAGAAACGTTTCATAGAATTAGTTACACATGCAGTAGCAAAAAGAAACATCAAGTTTAAGTTTAACGAATAGAAGTGTGCATTTTACAATGAATAAGTACAAACTCTGTGTTATCAATTAGCATAACATAGAGATTAAATCGTAATGTGCAAAACAATCAAATTACTCCGCAAGAGATTTCGAAGTCCTCCAAATGCTTGTTGCCTTCCACAGCTCAGGAGGACTTGCACTTCGCGAGTCTTTTGCCGCAGTCATAAGATTAGAAGCTGACTCTCGTGGTACCTATTTTTCACTAAATCAGTTCTTAGTGACTATAGATCGGTAAGTCTTCAGTCGTACTCAAACTCGTGGAATAACTAATAACTAGGTACATCAGGGATAATGGGAAAGTGGCTTTATTAGGATCAGCACAGTTGTGTTTTATTTAGGGGGAGAGATAATCAGCTTGCCACACTATTACAGGACCTAGCTGACCAAAGTGAGTGGGTGGAAGGGACGACACGATAGTAATAAATTCTACCAAAGCCTTTGAAGTTGTCATACACGATAGTCCTGTAAAGAAATCAATATTTTAGGGTACGGACACTATGTTGGGGGTTGTGGTTAAACGAACTACTTCGTTGACAGGAAACAAATTGTCCGAATCGCAAGATATACAGGTTGAGTCAGGAGAAATGGTACATGCTTTGAGGGATGATACTACTGGTAATGATGAACCAAAAACTTCTAATAAACATATGCTTTTTTCTTAACCCTTTCAGGGTAAACTAATGAAAACAACTAGGAATGGGAAAAGTGCAATTGACAGTAAATGAAGATTATGTTATGTCTTGTTTGTAAATGAAGGTTATGTTATGGCTTGTTTAATGGTATAAATTTCCTCACAAAAAATGTTCAAATAGTCGACAGTCAACTTCAATGCATTTTGCTGCTCTTGTAGACAGGTGTTGTTTTGCTGATCTGAGCTCATTTCTGCATTCCTTTACTTGAGCACAAATATATAAAATACGAGCCTACAGTTTCTCTCTTGTGTCCTCTTTCATGAATGTAAAGATAAGGTATTCTGCCACACAGTCCTCGGACTTAATTGCAGAATTAAATACAAATCTAATCAAAAACTACTAACGTTGAACCAACGGAAGGATTTAGTAAACAAACAAATGCTGTATTTACACCGTGAGAATGATATACGCAGCTTAAACATTCTTAAAAATCAATATACCATACACTAACATGGTACCATTTTATAATTCAAGGCATATCAATATGCCTCTTGGTTTTTATTTAAACTTCGTGTATACCAGTGCGAAATTTGTAACTCAAATAAACTTTCTTTTTGCTCATATATCTTTTCTTTCTTTTTGTTGCATACGATCATACAGTTCAATCACGACAGACACTTCATGGACAGTTCTCAGAATGTAAAATTGTCGCAACTGATTGGTGTACATGAAACTTTCACCTTGTATCTTCCTTATCGACTCCAGAGAGAGAGAGAGAGAGAGAACGCCGTCAAAGTAATATTTTACAGAAAATCCCAAATATCGGAACGCTGCAACTAGTGTTTGGTGACGATAACTGTATGCTGTATTCACTACGTTTCATTAGTTACTTCGCTGTCACAGATCGGGAAATCGCACAGTGTTGGTCTGGACGTACCGTTCGGTGACCGTTATCTATTATACAACGACCGGAACTTATCCGTGTGCAAGTCCATACCTTAGCACTATGCGGGGTGCTTATCTCGCCACTGTGACACGAATGGGAAATGCCTCGATGAAGTCTGCATAAACACGCACAATTTGTGACAAAAAAAGAGAGAACGAACTCGCAACTGTTGAATTATTAGGTTTCACAATGTACTCTCACGTTTATAGGTAGTGATTTACTACACAATATCAAGAATCACAAATGTGGTTTCAGAGATTGTACCATTATATTTACGTTATTCTGTATGATTTTTTCATTGTCTATTTTTTCACTACATCATTAATTTCACTATTTCATTTCTTAACTAATCTGAGGTGTTCATATTTTTCTAAACTTGAGGTAACATGCAGTTTGTTTTGTCTTCACGTAATATTTTAAACACACCACAATATTTTAAACGTGTTTTTTAATCATTGAAACCAAATATATCAACACATTGCAATTACCTCAGAGTATTTCAAATGATATTGTTCTGTACAGAACAATAAATATGTTCAGTTTTTATATATGATTGTGTACCAAATGTTGAATTTTTCAATATTGACTCAAGGAGCGTACATTTCAGCCACGCCGAAGACGTGATAATTTGTCGAAAGTCCAGCACTACAGCCGTTGACGCTGCATCACCCGGACAGGCAAGATTATTCCAACAAATTTACTTGTCTTTGTTGGAAAGCTTCCATATGTTTTTAGACAATGGCAGTGATATACATTATAATACTGTTAATATAGTTAGAAATATTATATAACAACAATTACAAGAACATCTTGTTAATCAGAGAATTTTAAAAAATTAATACTTGGCCAAACCATTTCAGTGATTTAATTATCGTTATTATGACATTGAAGCATTTGCGGGGTTATATGCATGCCTGGACTTTAATGAGAAAAGACTTTTCATTGAAATCTCTTTTGAAACGTCTTTCTTCATGAGGTAACATATTTGTTTTCTCCCAGTAACAAGTATGTCAGATAATAAGATTTCATCTTCGTGCAACGAACGCAAATAAGATGCGCATCAGTCAAGTAAGTTTCATAAAAAAATTATTGTGGCCGATACAGCATATTTTGAACTATTTTTTCACATATTCAGCACTAGAATTTGAAGCATTTATCAAGCCATGGGATGAACATTTGTATTTCTGTGTCGGAAAAGTCTGCCGCCTGAGTAGGTTTCACAGTCACCTGCAACTGCGTCAATGTAATGCACGTTATAGTGCCCGAACTTGCATTTCTTGAGACGAAAGTAGATTAAATTGTACACAAAATGGTGGCGCTAAAACGGCACGTACTTTCTCGTCCGTATTTTCACGCAAAATTACGTGCAAAATACTCAAATTTTCAAAAAATTGTACATGGCCTTATTTCAAAATCCATCTTTAAGAAACAGATTTCATTAAGGGAAAAAATCTCTCTATCTTTAATATTTTACTACTAGGAAGACACCGAACATTTTTTGAACTTGTGCAATTTTCGAGAAATCTGGGTTTTCAACGAACATGAGACCTGCATCATTCTCTTAAATGTCCTTCAGACAACAAAATGCAACAACAAAATGTAAACCAAAACGATAGAGCCCGTTTTTTGAAAATTTGGAAAGTGTCCTAGGGGCTTCAAGTAAAGTGCCCCCCCCCAAATTAAAATATCGATGTCAAATTCAACGGGCCGCGATATCACCGGATCGATTGAGGGATATCATTTTCGAGAATATCGGCAGAACGGTTTAACCGCTGGCGTTGTTCACTGACAGTCGGACAGTCGTTTTGCCGTCATTCGATTTTTCGGTATGAAGGACCAATAACACATGCATTCTTGCTACAGTACGTGTTAGAGGATTTTTTTCTAAACATAGCAACTGGATTTATACACGTTTTCGTTAACAAGGCTCTGTAATAAGAGTATTTCTGCCGAAAATTCGCCGGCTTTTCGCGCAGCATTACATAACTCTCTCTCTACTCTTTACTCTGCGAGAAAGTAAAAATTCCTAGGGGGCGAAATTCGGACTGTAGTGTGGATTATTGTGCGTTCTGCCACATTCGACCAGACTTATAGGAGACATTCAGCAGCAGTTGGACTGGGAGAGTGTTTGGCCATTAAGTTTTAGTCCACATCACACCTCATGAATCTCCTATCTGGTGAGCATTTAGATTATCGCGATTACTGGGGACATAAAAAACGAGTGTATATGCCGATCCCCGGGGACCAAGATCGCTAAGACTGTAATGACGTAACAATCTCGCAACCGCCGGGTCGCGGGTTCGAGTGCCGCCTCGGTCATGGCTGTATTTGTCTTCATACTTTCACCCCCTATCATCACCATATCATGTCATCTCCACAGTTACCATAACAGTTAAACCCAACAGTGGCCGCTAATAACCTAGATGTTGATGCGACCTCAAATAACAAAAAAAGTGTGTTTCGAAATATTGGCGGTTTTCGCTGCTATACTACATAACTTTCTCTAAACTACGTAGTAGTGGTATGCGATGAAATGAAAATAGGCATTGTTGCAGGTGCTGCTGTTCCTCCGCACGATCGACGGAGAAGAAGAGGCAGGACGAGGGGTCTCGCTGGGGTACTTCGCGGCCCTCGAGAAGCGATTCTTCATTGCGGTAAGTGGCTCCTCACGAGCGGCTCAGCCCACCAACATTCTTTCAAAAGAGGAAGGCGAAGAAACTCACACAAATCAAGCTTGGCATTGTTTCGGGCATCAGCTGTTGCCACTGCAGCATCTGTGACAGCTAGGTCCTAGGGTTCCAGTCGCATTTCCGGTACTAGCTACATATAAGTCGAATTCAGTCGCTGCCTGGAGGAGCATTCTAGCTGTCGGTTACTCCGGTCGGACGTTTTCTGTGTCTTTTCAGATCGATTCCATGAGAGTGCCAGGATAGAGCCTGAAGGTGTATATTTGTTAGATTAACCAAAGGGAACTACCCCCAAAAAATACTTTAAATGAAAGCAAAATCTCTGTTTTTCAGAATGACAAGAAAAAATGGCCCTTACCGGCCTAATTTTTGAATTAAAATGTTTAAATTAGTACAGACTCTTATGGGAAAACTTTAACGGGCATAGATTTTATAAAATTATTGAAGACGTTATACGGTGAAAACACGTTTCTCTCTTATTAGGAGAATGGTCCAGGATTAATTTATAGACAATTAGTTTAGGTTTATATAACATTTATTGACCAACGTTTCGAAACCCTTTTCCGGTTTCTTTTTCAAGGCATAATAAACCATTATGTACATTTTCATTATAACATTAAAAGCACCAAGAACAAACGATGGCGTACCTTATGTCAAACAAATTTATTAGATCAAAATAATTGGACCATAAATTTCTAGACCATACTAAAAGGATAAATCCTCTTATTTAAATGTAAAGAATGTTAAAATTCTGTTCAATTTCTGAACAATGTAGGTCTAGGAAAGTAACATCCGTTACATGTGTGGTATTGAAGTGCATGTAAGCCTGTTTAAGTAAGGGTGAGGATAGGACACGGAAGAGAAAGGAAAGATCGCACGTGCTGGGTTGCCCGTTTTTTAGGGTACTGCTATGGTATTGACGTGGTGTTGATAAAAACACGGAAAACTATTGGAGCAGTCGGTTGCTGGAATTCTCCTCCAGTCAGCGTCTGAATTCGACCTAGCTATGAAGCTAGTGGCGAAAAACCTGTCACAGTGGGGACGCGAACCATAAGACCTCCCGGGAAGGGACTGCAGAGACATCCGTTCATGCCATGAACTATGGGTGTCTCCACGTAAGAAAAGACCCTAAAAATTCAACATGGCGGAGTTTCGGCACTGCCAATCTTATCGAAATGAAACGCGAAAGTGCATGAAGGATACCGACGCGGCGTATTTAAATGAACGTAGTGTCCTTCAGAAAAGCAGATTTGCTAAAATTATAATTATTAATGTTGTTTTGACTTATAAATAGCAATAGGCGAATAGTAAAATAATTTAATTCACAATTTACTCATGAAATTATAATTATTATTATTATTTTAAAATTAAATATAATACATTCCATTAAATAAATTACATATAATTTTAAAATTATTTTAATTTCCAGAATTAATAAAATATTTTTGAAACTGAAGAAAAAATGAAGTTATTTGAATTTATTATGAATAAATATTGTTATTTTATTACAAAACTAGCAAAAATGAAACTATGCAAAAATCAGGGGATTTATTGAATAAAGATGAAATGAAATGCAATACTCATAAATAACTTTAATTTTCAAACAATACACAAAGTAGTGAAATAAAACTATTCTTCACTGAACACACTTGTACAGAAATGACAAATGCTTGAAATTTTGTGAAAATATAAGAAATCAGATGTATGATTTGATATAATTTGAAGGTTCAGTAAAGAATAAACTTATGCACCATGGGTGATCAGATTTGATGACAAATTCCAAGGAGCAGTCATTAAAATTTCTTGAACACCAATGGTCCACAGCAAATTATATTCACGTCAATTATTGAATTTTTACAACAATTTTAGAGCCTAATGCCCCTGGGCTTACAAACATTACAAAACATCCCGGCATTTACCTTAAGCAATTGGGGAAAACCAGGGAAAACAAAGGAATAAGTATACTACCATATATATAAAAAATTGAATAAAAATATAGTTAATCCTCAATTGAATTTAAAAAAATTAACATTAAAAATCAGCATTAAGAAATTTGGCTAACCGTAAAAATTAATAAACTACTTGAAAATTTTATATATATTGATAGCATACCCATCCTCCCGATCAGGATGACGACTGAAGGTCGATTTCTAGCATGCATATAGGAACATTAGTCAAAATAACAGAGATTATAATTTAACAAAAATACATAAAATAAATCAATGAAATATAAATAATATACATAAAATTGTAATTGAATCCTATTTAGAAAACGAAATATCTTCTGTGAAACACAGCAACCCTGCAACATAGAAAAATTAATGCAGTATCTAATGTCCAATCCGGATAAATTCAATAAATAGGCACGTTATTGTTATAAAACAAATATTTATTTTAATAAATTCCTTCAGCAAATAGTAATGAGCAAATAATGTTCTTGAAAAGAATTTTTAAAGAAAATTAAAAAGAACGTTACCACAAGTAATAGGAAAAACCTTATACTTAACTTTTATATTACTTGAAACTCCTGACACAAACGGAAAATCAAATTGTCCAGAATGCTAAGAACATTTGCTTTACATGAAAGTATTCAAAATATTACATGACAATAATATGTACCTAAAAACCAATAAAATTTACAAAAATTAGTAGAAACCCATTGAACATTCACTTACAATGAAATATTAATAGCCAAAACGGAATAGTGCATTACATAAACATTAAGCAATACTCTCTATCAAGCCAAATAATATAATGAAATATGTACTCACTAATACCACATAAATGATTTCCATTTCAACAAACCATCGAATAAAATTATGCATCTTCAAAACTCCATTATTGTATATCTGAAACATTTAGTAAAGTAATGTACGCTTCTTTCATATTTCAAAACTTTAAAGTTTATTCATTTAAATCACTTATCTGTACTTCAACTAAATAAAAAAATCTTAAGTCTTAACAGTAATGATTATCTGTATTATGAAAATGACGTAAAAGAAAATGACTAACGGTTAAACAATAGTGATGAACTAATGGTATATTAAATGGTACACTTAAATAGTTTCTTTGGTTTACTTCAGAAGGTAAAAGTTCTTTCAGGATATGACACTCATGATCAATCTATTAATTCTTACTCACTTGATTTACTTTGCAACCAGGCTCGATCCAAACAGAGTGACTGAAACACTGGCCGGAACAATTGACTGTAAAGAAATAGTAGTAATATATTAACCTGCAATTACCACCAACTTACAATCGTGTTAATTCAAGCATACCTTTTCCATAGCACAGTGAGACCAAACTTGAACACAAACTATACTTTTGTGGTTGCTGTGAGGAGGCAGGAGTTTTTTCATTTCAGGGCACAACTGTAACATTGAGCACATTAGTAACAAGATTAACACATTCATTCTATTCTCATTCTTTCATACTCACTTGAATTACTTGGCAACCAGGCTCGATCCAAACAGAGTGACTGAAACACTGGCCAGAACAATCGACTGTAAAGTAATAATATTAACTTAATAACTTGCAATCACCACAAACTTACAATCATATAAATTCAAGCATACCTTTTCCGCAGGACAGTGTGGCCCAGTTTCTCACATTAACTTATCTGTGGTGGTTGCTTTAAGGGGGCGTAAGTTTTTAATTCGTGGGCACATCTGTAATATGTAACATGTAATATATAAATATGTAACACAATCACTTCTATTCCAAACTCATTAATTTGTACTAACTTGTTTCACTTAGCAAACAGGCTCGAACCAAACACACTAACTGAAACACTGGCTGGAACACTTGACTGTAATAATTTTAATTTAATTGCCTACAATTACCAGAAACTAACCATCGAGTAAATTCAAGCAATACCTTTTCCATAGCACAGTGGGGCCCTATATGTACTTCAACGATAATGGATGGTTGCTTAAAATGTAAGGTGTTTCTGTGAGGTAAATCTCTGAAAACCCTTTCAGGACTGTCACATTGCAGATGTTCCTGGGATTGGCTCTAATGGAATTGGATCTTGTTCTTCTCCTGTGCCTTCTTCTGCTGTGTCAGTTCCACTTGCACTACTTAGATTTATTACAAGTTCTTCATAATCTTCTTCCACTGCCTCTTTTTCATAGTAGTCTTCAATAATTTTCTCTGCATGTGCCACTGAATTTTTCCACATTTCTGGGGTGACCTATGAAAGGCATTACATAATTTTTAAGATTCTTGTTGTAACTATTTTTTAAAAAATTACAATTTTGTTACAATATATTTACTGTTTTTCTTATAGTGGTTTATTGAAAACATTACCTGATTTATTGCCTCATTCCACACAGTTTTGTTCTCTCCATTCCTTGCCCTGGCCTTCCACATACAGTTTTGTTGTAGTATGCTTTTGAAATGCCCCACACTTGTTCAATAGGATTGAATTTGCAATGATATGGTGGCAGTCTCAAAACTGTGTGCCCCTCTGCAGCCAACATGTCATCAACTACATACCTTTATCAACATATTGATGGTCAGTTATATATTTATCACAAGTGTTAATGTATATATTTGAACATATTTAAGGTAATACTTTAACATTTTATTACAATGATGCAACACAAAGGTAATTCAAAATAATAATGAAATGTAATATTTAATGCACAGATTTGTATCTCGTACCTTTTCATCGTTCCACAATGTTGGCTTGCCAAGGCAGCAAGTGAGATTTTATTCGCAGCATCTGGCACTCGCACTCCTCACTGGCTCAGTCATTCCTAAAAATAATTTTCTTTGGTTACATTACTTATTTCATTAATTAAAAATTAGTTCCATCTCATTTCTGAAGCTTACAATCAATTGATCCTTTCTCCACTTTGTTGTTGGATTCCTCTCTATCTGTCTTGAATGGTATGAAGCATTGTCCATGACAATGATGCATGGTCTTAAATTGCGAATGCCAGGAATCAGTTGTTTCTTAACCCAGGATTCAAAAGTACAACTGTTCATTGCTCCGTGATAATCTTGCCCCCTTTTAAGGTCAGTAGCAAAAATCAGACCAGCACCTACAAAGTGTCACAACTCGTATACATGCCTTAGTTTGTGCAAAATGCCATAAAAACTCAAAACACGTGTACCTGGTACAAAACCTTCTTTTGTTCCTGCATGAACCACAACTAGCCTCCTTCCTTCTGCTGGTCTCTTAATTATTCCTTTACTGGTGCCTGGTTGAAGCCATGAATATGTAGTTGAATGTATTGGAAAAGATAGTTTTTTCTCATAATTTTTACACATAAGTAATATAACCATTTTGAAAGGTCTCTTTTACCATTCATATAGATCCATGTCTCATCTAGGTACACTACAGTCTTTGGGTTTTCACTTCTCTTATTTTTCATGTAGTCTGCCACAAAATACAACCTCTTTACAATAATTTCATTTGTCTCACAAAGACGAATATGTGGGTCTTCTTTCCTCCATGCTAAACCCAATTCTTTAATAATTCTGTACAACGTTGTGCAAGACCCTTTGAATAAGAAAGTATCATGATTTTCTTTTACATACTGCCATACCTCTTCAAGTGAGAGTCTCCTGCCTGTTGCAAAATGAATTGTTCTTGGAAAGTCTTTCAAAAGTGAGTCACATACTTCGTCATTCCTTTAAATACAAATTCTCTTACCACTATCAGCTTCCTGATAAATATACCTGGCAATAGCTTCTCTAGAAAAGCTATCAACTGAATCTCTCACAGGTCGTGTCCGCTTCCTCTTCTTGTTCGGAGTTCTCATAGGTTTTCCTGCCTTATACTCCTTAATAATACTTGCCAAAGTTGTATAAGGTCTCTGTAATATAGTAATATATTTCAATAAAATAATTATGATTCACTCTTTAATGTATAAACAACACAATAATTATCCTTCATAACTGTTGTTATTGTACATTAGCATAAAAACATAAGAACTTTAAATAAGTTTTTATGTTTTTATGAAAATGTACAATAACAACAGTAATAAAGGATAATAATTATGTTGTCTATATAAAAAAGAATGAAGCTTTATATAATAAAAACTATAAGAAGACAACAGTACAAATCAAATTTTAAAAAATTATGATTCACATACACATGTTCATCATGAAAACATTCTGGCATGCAATAAAATGTACATAATTATTGTGAAATTAATAGCTTACCCCCACAATTAATGCCACTTTGGCAATGACACTGCTCTCAGGAAGTTGCACTTCTTTACGAGAATTTTTCTCGCTCTTATATTTATAAACGTTGAGAAGGACCTGCCTTTCACCACTCGATAATATCCACCTCCTTTTCTGCTAAATTGGAGAATTGCTTCTCGAATTTGAAGACATATTTTACAAATGTCAATAGAAAACACAATTCAAGTTCCCTTCCGAAACCAATCACGCACTGGAAACGCAATGAAAACGATTTTGAAATAAGCAAGCGTGGGATGCTGCTCGCTTGCATAACCTCAGTATCTCCACACGACGTGTTGCAGGGTTCAAACGGTTGAAGTTGGCAGAAAGTTAATTTGTACGCACGTGTGCCAGTCGCCATCCAAGGAAAAGTCCCTGAGTACAATACTTCCATTACGTTGGGTATTTCAGTTGGGGTTGGCACCTACTTTCTCCAACTTAAATTGTAATCAAAAGTCCCTAAGCCAATGCAGTAACAATGGCGGGTGATTTCCGGGAGGTTGGTATTTTTTTTGCGTTCTGGGTCTTATCTTACGTGAAATAACCCATACCCGAGTCGCTGTTTTAGGTTTCATTTTAAGATATCTATGTTTATTTTCTATCATGAAGCGCCTGTTGATTTTATTTTTAAAATTAAATTCCTGTTGTAACGCGCCCACAGAACACTTCATTTTTCTCCATTTGTCCAAAAATGTCTAATATTTTCGTCCTATAGTACATGACTACTTTGGCAATAGTTTTGCAACGTAGTTTCATTTGTTGAAGGAATTTTTAATATATTTCTCATCGTCCTCATCCCAAATGCTATGCAGTTTACCTGAGTCTCAATTTCTTGTCAACTGCCTGTACGCTATTTCAGGAAACAAATTTTTAGACTATTTGCATTTAATGAAACAATGTCTTTCCAGTTGCAAATTGAGAGATGAAAATAATTACTTTGAAATCAATTTTTGTACGTCCGACGCATGTAAAATACAACATGATTTTCGAGTTTTAATTGGAACGTTATTCCAAAACCCTTGGGTGCGAGAACAGTTGGTTTTATTTCAAAATTATAACCTAGAATTTGTCAGTCTTCAGTCAGCTCATATCTCAGTATCTAGTAGAAAATACTAGTAGCTATAGATGGTTGACTATGTCCCTACCATTACTCATCAACTCTACAGCAGGGGTAGTTTGTGGGCATTAGAACAAGAATAAATACACTAGTTTAAACGGTACACAATCATTCCATCAATTAACATTATGCACAACACTACTCAACACTCCACAATCAGATGAATGATCTCTAGGCACATGCAAGCTGATGATGATGCCTTTAACTCTCGCATACCAATGCCATTCAGAGACCCGGAGGACTTTAATGAAAGCTGCAAATTTTATATATTTAAGAACGAATGCTAAAGGTATTTAGCAAGATGTGAAAGTAATTTTCTGAAAATGTATGTAAAAATGTTTTCTGTTTCCGAGCTATGGCAATGGCATAAATATTTTGAATATTTTCTTTTCTCGCGTTCCTTTTTCTAGGAACAATGGTAATGAGCGTAAATGTTTGCATGGTTGAATGTGTGTGTGTGCGCGTGTTAAATGTAGGGGAACCTACCACACACACTCAGACCCACCAATGCCTCTGGGTGTCTGTTGTGTTGTCTCCTTTCTAATGTAAGTCGTTGTTTGAAAGATGGAAGAAGAGAATGAACTTAGACTACTCATAAAAATACGTAAGTTATTTAATAATTGTAATAAATTGCATACTAAGTGATAACTTGGCGCCAACGTACTTCCAGCAGTGCCATATGTGACCGTTCCGGTGAAGTGAAAATAAAGAGCGGTTGAGATTAAAAAAAATTAAGATTCCCAACAGCGGGTACCTGAAAAATGCTCTTTGAAGTATTGCACATAGGCACGTGACGGAATACAATTCGTAGTACTATTGCTCCGGTCAGTGGCTCCGTAGTTTCTCTGATCACGTCCAGGCAAGCGAGGAAAAAGTGGACTGTGTGTCGCGCGCGATGTTCCCTTCCCATCCATCTAGAGACGGATGGATGGGAATCTAGCCATGGGAATCTAGCCATGGGGATCTAGCCATGTGGACTGGGACGTCGTAAAGGAACTCGTCCCAAACCTTCCTATTATACATCAGGCTTGCACAAGGGCCCCAGCAACGCGACCCATGACGGCCATGGCAGCCCTTCCGCGCCCACCGGTTGCCAGTGAAAGACTTCCACTTTTGGGGCAAATGACCGCTGCCCGAGCCTTCGGTGGGACGAAAGCCCTGCGGCTCTTAAGACGGAAATATGTTGAATTATGTTGAACTAAAACTTGAGATAACGGCTGTAGTTTCTGAAGAGGGGAAGTTTTGCCTGTATACTATTATTTTAGAATTAATTGCTCTACAACTTCCAAAATTTCTATCTTTACTGTTGCAACTGATTTTGAAAATATTTGAAGTATAAATTACAAGAACAGAAAATTTAACAATTTTCCATTGTAATAATAATACGTCCTAAATTTAATTGAGAAATATCGTATTGTAATACACTTGACCATAGTTCCTCAAATGTTTCTTTTACTTTCTTGCTCTTTCTTTTACTTTGTCCGACAGCATCTTCTGACATACGAGACACGCTGTTGCTCCATTTCTCTCAATGAATGAAAATTCGTGCTCGCACTTAGCCTTGAACCGACGATTCTGATCAGTAAAGTGAAGAGAAAGCTCGGCCGTCGGGAATTATGCCAACTTTCCTGGTTCTCGTGGGGCGCCATGGGGTGAAGGGCGTGGGCTTCCCGGCGCCCCAAGAAGGGGCTCAAACGGGGCGCTTGTGCACCTCTTCCATACACAACCGACATTCAGAAGCGAGGAATAAGCCAAAATAGCGGGAACTGAATACAGTTATCAATCTATGGCTAAAATTCAACCACAATCTTGTTCTGGAAAAATATGTATTACTGATTACTAACATTGTCTCCCACGAAAGGTCGGTACTACTGCTAACTTGCCCAATAAATTTATTTATTTATTTATTTATTTGGCATTATATTCATTGGGCATTAATTAATTAGTTAAATAATTAGTTAATCCATCAATCAACCAATAAATAAACAACCAAATAAACAAACAACGCTCCTGCCCACAGATGGCCAGCGCGTTGCTCTCCTACTTGGTGGTGCTGCTGCAAGTGGAAAGCGGGGTGGAAGACGTCGCCACCGCAAACGACGTCTTCGGTGGCGGTTTGGGCGCCGGGGACGCGGCCACCGCCGCCGCCACCGCCGCCGCCACCGCCGCCGCCGCCGCCTTCGCCGCTGCCCCAGCCGACACACCGAGGAATGTGTCCAATATCGACTACTAGCGGCTGCAACGAGCCTCGACCGGACATCGGCCGCGTGCCTCGCATACGCGCCATACTTGGGCCGCATTTTATTGAGCAGGCCCTAGGGAGGGGAGGGGACCTCACCTGCCGTCCCCCGCCCGCCTCGTGCCGCTCCGCTCCCGCCCCGCCCCCCGCTTCCGCCCGCCCCGCCCCCGCGCGCACGGCCTTGACCCGCGCCGGGCGTCCCTGACCTGCGTCGCGGCGGAGGTCATGGAAGCGGCAGCAACTCAAGTGCGCCGAGTGGGTTCCCGAGGTGGAAGCTGAGATGCAAGGCGATGTGTTTGCAAGTGAAGATGGGATTTGGGGGAGGGCTCACGTGGGCGGAGGAGTCGGTGGAGACCGACTACTTTAGGATGGGTTTCTCATCGTCACACATCAATTGATACTGAGACGTTTGTAAAAAAATGCGCACAGTTCTAATTTACCCAGTTGTGACTCGACCTTGGGGTTGCGCCGTGGAAAGCGATGAACCATCGAGAGGGGGGATATAAAATTCCATAAAAAGAATATACGTGAGTCTACAAGTATTTTACGAGTATTTTGTATTAATAGTTTAGATTTTTTATTGTTTTTCGTTATAAAGTGAGGAATATTTAGAAGCTGAAACTCCCAATAAGAAAAATGTAAACTTTCTGTAGTAGGAAAGTGAGCGAGGCACACCAGAAATTTCCAAATATGGGGCAACACAAGACAGGCCTAGTTTGGCGGGGCAGGGATACAATGGGAGAGATGTAGGCTCACTGCAGGGCATGAATAAATGGAATTCTTCTTCCTGGATAAAAATTACTGTAATAAATGCCTGAGCAACGCCGGGTAGTTCAGCCACTGGTGGGCAGTGGAGACCGAGAGGATTGGTGAATGCTGGGACGGAAGACGTTGGATTGGAAAGTGATTTTGGGAAGGTTGCGGCAAAAAATGGCAGTGCAGACGGTTTAAGTGAGGTAAGGAAGAGGTGGAGGCCGAGCGTGAAGGAAAGTTTGAAAGTGAAGGTGGATGTACCGGTTGAAGGTGGCTTGGAAGAGCGGTGTAGGACTGGTGGATACTGGGGCAGAAGGTATTGGATTTGAGTATGATGTGGAAAGGGTGCGGCGAAAAATCCCGGTGTAGGAAGAAGTGGAGGTAATAGTTGTGGCGGCCGGCAGTGAGATGGATGGGATAGTGCACGTGGAGGAGATAGAAATTGATGTTGGAGTTGCAGTGGAGATACAGGCGATGTAACTGGAGGTGAATACTGAGACGGAAGCTGTGATGTGTGTCCGAGATGTCTTTGAACGCAAAAGTGAAGGAGGAAGCAACTGACGAAGGAGAAACTGGATATGGAATCTCACTCCTTGTGCAAAAGTGGACATGGAAGAGGGGGTGGAGGAGGTAGTAACTGACTTCCTTAGGTTAGACGGTGCAGGTTCGTGAGATCGTGCAGGATATTTGGGGGAGTGGAAAACAAGCAGAAAATCGTTAGGATACCGATGGTGTAGAAATCGAGGCATAAGGTTCGAGGCCTTATAAGGAGATGGAAAGAATACTCAAGGTAAAGTAGGTAGCGACTAAAATTGGCATAGGATGAAAATCTAAAGACAGCAGCTGCCTGGCGCAATGCGAGGAGATGTAGGCGAAAGTAAAGGAAAAGGACTTTGCGACTGAACTAGGAGGTGGAGAAAATGGGGCAAGCGGCTTAAGATCTTGTGCAGAGCGAGGTGTGAAAGTGCCGATGAAGATCGCACGTGGAGTTAGTGAGGAAGACGAATGTAGTGGGAATGCAGCCCACAAGTGGAGGAGCCGCATAAAAAGGGATGTACAAGATTCTTCTCTTTCTTCTTTTAGTGCTGTGCACTGATTAGTGCGCAGGCAGGTCTCGTGAAGACCCTAGCGTCTTCTTGTGAGACCTATTCTCAGCAAATATACCTAAGGTAGTTTGCCATTGCTTTCCCGAAGGGCGCCAATGCATGAATTTTGATGTTTGACTTGAATACCAGTTAGGGCAGGCCAAGACACAATATCTGCAATCTTATCCAGTAATTCAAATCAAAACTCTAATTGGTGCTAAATTGCGAGAGGATTTAATTTTGCCAGGATCCACCAAGTGTCTGTACTCTATAACACATATTCGAGAAGTCGTTGGAAAATCTGATGAACTTGAATTTCTAGACCACGTAAATCTCTCAACACACTCTGTTTCTTTAGGACAATGTAATGAACACGTATCTATAAAATCATATCATTTTGTTCGATACCATTGGTAGAGTGTATCGTTAATGATTCTTCACAATTCTACTTAATCTGAATATCCATAATACAATTAATATGTCCCATTTGCATAAACAACAAACGAAGAGTTGGCATTCATAATGAAATATTAATTAGCAAATTAAATATCTTAATAGAGAAGTCTCATAATCTTATTGGACATTTTATCTCAGTTTTTTAGAAGTGCCCAATTGTAGACTACATTTTCTATTCAATTGTCCATGTAATAGTGTTGCAATTGTCATAATAAATGTTTTATGATCATTAAAAAAATTGAAAATATTAACATACACATTTATTATTATTCAGATTAAAGAAAGTCACCGCTCAGTTCATGAATTCATTTCCCTTGACCTAATAGTAGATAGATCACATTACCGCAAAACCTATAGCACCTTCTACAGCCGACGATATCACTAAGGACGCGACATCATTAGAGCATCTCACACGCTCGCAGATACATCTAACTCCAGATTCCTCTTTTTGGTAATATTACGTTCTGCAGTTCCCATCACCAAGTAGTATCCTTCTCCTGCGCATTCGACATCCTCCAGGTTCTTCTTAATTCGAGTTCTCCTGGAGGGTACATTTCCTCCAGCATCCATCTTCTCCAGGTTTGCTTTAGTCCCTGAGTAAATATCTGTCTGGATATATGCGGAAGTATAAGAAGAAATAATGGAAGTGATCTCCGCTTAATATATTTATTTAACTTAATATATTTATTTAGAGAGCCAGTTTTGCCGTGATCATCAGTGTCGCTGAGTGTGGCAAACGTCGGAATACTGATAAATATAGTAAGTTGACTTTCATTATTTCTTCATGTAATTACGTCAACCTTACCGCATTAGAATTCCCGCAATTCGAAGAAGTACAATTTCTTCGATTTCCTCCTCCGCTGATCCCTGGGTCCACCTTCATCTCCACGATCCGCCCCTTCCTCTCATAAAACGTCCACCTCATCTACTCTTGGACTCATCTCTGCCCCCAAGCTTTCGCATTTACAACCTCTCTTTTCTGCAGGTCACATCTCCAACAGATTCCACCTACAATTTCTACCTTCTCTACGCTTAACATCTTGCAGATTCCATCTCCCCCATCTCCCACCTTTTTCACCTCCTTCAGTTTCAGATTTCACCTTCTTCAGTTTCCACTTTTCAGGTTCCAGCTAATGCAGTTTCCATCTTCGGCAGGTAACACCTCCTGCGGACCTCCTTGCCGTCTTTTCCGCAACCTCATCTCCCCCAACGTCTCGTCCTCCTTCTCCACTCTAATCACGCGGCGCTGCTCGATTCTTTTTTGGCGCCACCTTCAATGGACTGACCTTTTCCTTCCCGCTCATCGCTCCGCCCCCTTCTCCGCCCCCGACCATCGATCGGCGGCGGTGGAGGCAACCTGTGCCCGCAACCGCCTGCGGTGAAGCCTCGCCCCACCCCCCGCCCTGTGAGGGTGTAGCGCTGGCCACACGTCTTCCCTTTCGCCACGCACAAGGCTAACAAGCGTCCACGCCCGATGACATTCATGGGACGATATAAAGAGCGGCGCTATTGTTTAAAATGGGCGATTGATTTTGTCAGCATCAAGCCTTCTTTTTTACTTCCTTTCTTTCTTTACTGGGCTACTCTAAGGAAGGAGGGACACGTTTCTAAGAGTGGACTTTGTGTGTTTATTTCCACCTACATGGCCGTGGAGCTAATGAACAGATTTTCATGAACTAAAATCCAAACGATCTTTTTTGATCATTGCTGAGCTATGAGCTGTAGGAACGACAAAAGCAAACCGAGACAAGGTCTAGTATTAAAATTTCACACCAGTTAATTTAACGGATCGAATCCCAGAACGTTCAACGAATATTTGCCACTTAGAATTAAACAGGTTTTCATTGATAGCTAAGGCGCTTCTGCCTATGGAATGTCATACTATACTAATAAATAATACAGCGTATAGTTAGCGCCATTTAGTTTTTTGCTACACATCGCCTTATTTCACTATAGTTTAAATGGTCCGACATCTTTTTATTAGAGAGGAGTCGTTTAATTTCTCTTTATCTCACAAATTAAAACTATACTGGAAGTCACAAGAAAGACAAAAAGCATACGCAGAGGTACTAAACGACTTCAACAAAAAGTAAGGTGTTTTGTTACTTGATTCATTATTTTTACTTTTCTCTCTTCGTTTGTTCGTTTTTCCACATACAATGAAAAGGTGAACGTATCAGAAAACTGGTACTCGGCGCCCCGGAAAAATTATGAAATATAAAACGATTCTAGTAACTCAACCTGTGGCCATAACTGGGATGAATAAATAATTTGACGAATGAGATCAAGTTACAAATGATGACCTATTTAGTGGAATTACGGGTTGAGGAAACGAAAACACTCTGAGGAAACGAAAACATTCTGAGAAAACTTTTCGATAAACTCATAGTCACCATAATTTGATCTTGGCTACCGACAGACAGAAAGCAAGCCAATGTCGTTACTCTGCGGGTCGAATGGAAAAGCTTATTTTCAGAGTCACTTATCTCCAGTTCCGTTTGATTCCTACTTTTACGTATGAATATTTTAAGACGCTTCTCCATCACGCTACCAATGATTGTGTTCAAAATTTGGGTTTCCTTAAATCAGTTGAATAATATATTAAACTACAGTGCTCAATGTGGATGTTTGCTTTTACCAACAAATTGTGCATCATAAAGATACGTTGCTCTCGAATTGAACTCTTCAATTACACTAAGAATGAATTAATAAATGACCACATACCAGAAAACACTAGTTGATTGCTTGTTTACTGTTAAAGAACACAGCAGTGCACAAAGCTCTACCTTTACACGCGATTCAACCCCACGAATCCTCCTAGTTTACCAAACCTTGCACAAGCACCCAAGGTTGACGATCGTCTGAGGAACGATAAAAATATTTCGTTTTGAGAGTTTCGTAAATCTGAGAGTTATGCGTGACACGTTCACCCACACGTACGGACTTCATATCATCAACCCTTCATCCCGATTTCCAGGGACAAAATTGCTTGCATCTCCTCGCCACCTCACCAATCTTATTTTTGGAACAGCATCAACAAACATTAGTCCTGACGTATGTGCCAAGTTGAATTTCAAAATCACCTTCAGCAATACGTTGATGTATATTGAATAGTTAATATTAATTGTTTCTGACCTTAAAAACACTTATTGTTTCTTTAGTAATTTATTTTCTTCTTTTCGAAACTCATTGGGGTCAATATTAAAAATAAGCATTAACGTACCTTGTATTGTACTATCGGACTGATTCAACATTTGTCAGCTGGTGGTATTCCCAGGATTGGACCCTGTTTTTGTTTATTACCCACATATTTCTAACACCATTTCTATCTACTTACCTTCCCTCAACACTTCTCTCGTGATACAGCTACAGAAACTGAAATGATTGTAATGGAACGTTAGGGATCTATGTTGCCCAGACCGGAAATCAAACTGGAGGTCGCACCAGAAAAAAAAGGACGTTGACCAAAAGCAACCAAAGGGGCATGTGAAAAGTCAGTGTGTATAACTATGATTAAATCAGTTGGAAGCTCGTGGCCACTGATATGATACATTACAAAAATGAGAAAAAAAACATTATATTTTCACAATCTTAAACACGAAATTCGCAGCCTAAATTGCGAGTCTGTACTGTCGAGGTGATTCCAATACATGTCCTTCCTACAGTATAACATAGAGAGGAGACATAAAAGGAGACCAAAGCTTTAGCCCTGGCAACCCCAAGACTATGCTCTAAGGACTGGAACCATTTAAACCAAAACAGATAAGGCTATCAAGAGCAGAGGGTTCTGTCAGAGCAAACAAGAGGGGAAAATCAACACATGCCTGCCTGAAAGAAACCGATTTCAAACATCAATTTCAAACCACTGACCAATTTCAAAGAACGGACTTGGTACAATGAAATCTGTACAGAAAATATGGCCGTCAGGAAACACACATTTCATGTACAGTTCATGTTCACAACACGAACACTAATTTTTTTACACAAAATAGTGGCTAAAGACTAAATTTTACTGATAGTATAATATAATTTATAAATTAAATCCAAGTTTGTTCAATATTGTTCAATTATTAAATCCAAGTTTGATCAATAGTGCAGCGTTTGGAACGGTTACAAAGATTCAAGAGTAAACTAAAACATTAATTCACCGTCCTACTATTACGTAATGTTTGTTCCAATGATTATTTTGTAATTTATTTATATGTTTAATTTTTCAACGACGATCCCTAATGCCTTAGTAACGTGGTACCTTTAGAAGTCTCAGAATTTCACCTCATGGCTGGCTCTCCCTTGGACGACACGCAGAGACTTTAATAAGGAACACTTAATAAAACCAACTCTAGTGGCCACCATGGAAGTGAATGAGTGGTTACTCCGGAGTGAGTCATCCAGAATGAGTGGTTACTTATTTATCTGCTGATTTCATAATGAGTTAGAAGAAAATCGTTTTGAATGTGAATTATGAATCTTCACAAAATGCGTGCTAATCGTCAATAAACTTTTTGATATCCGTCATCTGGTCATCTTGCACATGATACAATTTCTAGCATCATAAGATGTGCGACGCAAAATTCTTGTGATGACAATATACATGTTTATATATGCTTGTTGCAATATCTGGCTCATTGGCAAAGAGCCAGGCAAATGTGAAAATCGTATTTTTTTCAATTAACCTGATATTTTAGATTATTTTACATCAATAACTCCGGAACACTTTATACTATTCTAATGCTAATGAAGGAAATGCATTGATGTGCTCATAAGAGCTAACTTCCTCCACGCATCAAATTAACTTAATTTTAATGTGATTTATTGCCAAAACAAACTAAGACAAATAGATGTTTTTTGCTTTACAGAACATTGGTTGTCTCAAAATGATATAAACACACTCCAAATTCCTAGCTTTTACCTTGCAGGATCGTATAGCAGAGCGAAGGAATCAAATAAGGGCCCTGCTTACGGAGATTCGTGTATTTACATAAGAAATTATATTGATTCTACCTTCTTGTCAGAATTCAATTTATATGCAGTTGAAAAAGTTTTTGAAACAACAGTAGTACATCTTACTACGCTCAAAATTATCTTACTTTGCATTTACAGACCTCCAACAAAGCGAGCTTCAGATTATTTCACTTTCTTGGAAAATCTAGAGATAATTCTGAACAAAATTAGTAAACTCTCTTTTAAATCCATTGTTGTATGTGGAGATTTCAATATTGATTTTCTGAGCGAATACCACGAAAAAGAGCAGTTTCTCAATTTACTTCATTCTTTTAATTTAGACATTACAGTGAATGTACCTACACGGAATACGCTTAAATCACAAAAAGCATTAGATCAAATTATAGTTAACAAAACCACAACTACATATGAAATAATAACGAATAATCTAGGATACAGTGACCACGATGCACAAATTCTTACAATTACTAAGAACATAAACACTGACACAATAAATAATACACGCATGTGCAGAGCATTCACTAAAGTTAATATAAAATTATTTACGGACTACTTGATGAAGGAATCATGGGACGAAGTTTATAACGCTGTTGACACAAATGAAAAATATAATTTATTTTTCTCCAAGCTTTCAATTCATTTTAACGCGTGCTTTCCTCTTAAAAAGAGAAAATGAAACATTTCAAGCAAAAGTAATACTTGGATCACACAAGGAATTAGAACATCGTGTAAAAACAAACGTACGCTTTACTTTATTTCTAAACATCATAACGTATCACCCGGTTTCCATATATACTTCCGAGAATATAAAAGAATTTTAAGAAAAGTAATAGTTCAGGCAAAAATAATGAAAAATAGTCAGGACATTTTGAGCGCTAGTAACAAAACTAAAGCAATGTGGGATATCGTAAAAAATACAACCACATCATCTCGATACCTTGTAGAGAATGTTATTTTAAAGTATAATGAAAGAGAAACGAGTAATCCGGAAAAAGTTGCCAATCTCTTCAACACACACTTTTCCAGAATTGCGTCTGATCTCACGAAGGGACTAAAATCACAAAATTCAACATTTTACACTTCCCAAAAAACTACAGATACGATGTTTATTCCCGAAACTTCTCCCAACGAAATCCTCAGAATAGTCAGTAAACTAAAAAATAAATATTCATCTGGTTTAGACGAATTTCCGGATTGTTTATTAAAAACTTGTGCACCTGCCTTTATACATCCGTTAACTCACATTTTCAATGCTTCTTTATGTACAGGAATATTTCCAGATATTTTCAAAACAGCAACAATTAAGCCACTTTTTAAAAAAGGAAACAAAAATGATATTCAAAATTACCGGCCAATTTCTCTTTTGTCAGTTTTCTCAAAAATATTAGAAAGGCTTTTCTACTTACGAATGGAAACATTTCTCAGGAAAAACAGAGCGTTTTCAGACTCACAACACGGTTTTAGAAAATCAAAATCTACGGAAACTGCCATTTTTTCTTTTCTCAAAGATGTTGCTTCATCAATAGACCAAAATGAAGTACCCATTGGAATATTCTTAGATCTCTCGAAAGCTTTTGACGTTATTGACCATAAGATCTTGCTCTCAAAATTACCTTCGTATGGAATTCGTGGTATTGCCCTAGATTGGATAACTTCTTACCTTAAACATCGGACTCAAAGAGTAGAAATACCATACTGGCAGGAAAGGACATTACATACTTATATTTCCAATTCTTTGCCAATTGTGCAAGGGGTCCCGCAAGGTTCGATCTTAGGTCCTATTCTCTTTCTGTTATATGTAAACGATATGCCCTCGTCTATTAAAAATGGAAGAACGGTTCTGTTTGCTGATGACACGAATGTTCTTTGCAAAAAAGAAGCAGTAAATAGTACAATTTCATAAGTTTCAAATTGGTTTAATAATAACAAATTAATTGTTAACGAAAGAAAAACTGTTTCAATGCATTTTTGAATCTCAAATCGGAAATCGCATGTTCCATTGAAAATGAACAATATGCAATTAGCTGATGTTGAGGCAACAAAATTTTTAGGTCTTTCAATTCAATCAAACCTCAAATGGAATGTACATATAACAGAATTAAACACTAAATTAAGTTTATTATGCTATGCATTCAGAATTCTTTCCAATTCTGTCAGCCTTCATGCAGCTCGTTGCGTTTATTTTGCAAATATGCATTCCCGCCTGAGATATGGCATAATATTCTGGGGAAGCTCATCCTGTAGTATTCAGACCTTCAGATTGCAAAAGAAAATTATTCGAATAATGAAAAAATACCTTCCACGTGATTCCTGCAAGCCTCTTTTCATTGAGCTGGGAATACTACCATTGCCTTGTCTATTTATTTACGAATCTGTAATATTTGTCAAAAATGACCTACTTAACGGAGGGAACATATTTTCATGCAATATTGATATTTATAATTACAACACACGCCGTAGAAATCACGTGCATCAAGTGTCAGTATCAACAGCTCAGTACAAGAAATCAACATACAATACATGTACGTTACTTTACAACGCATTGCCAGATGACATAAAACAATTAAAGTCGGTACACAAATTTAAGTTAAAAGTAAAATCTTTTCTGCTGCAAAACTGTATAATTAGAGACTATACTGATCGTGAAAAAGAAAAATAATGTTTAATGTAACAAAACAAAGATATATAATGAATTAGTTTATGTTTGCATTGTATACATTTAAAAAATATTTAATACGCCTGTAACAAGTAATGTACTTCAGCTTCCGGGTCAATGACCCCCATCTCGATCAGGGTTTTGTCCAGTTTCCCTGATCCATTAAGCAAATGCTGAGATGGCCCCTTGTTTTGCTTCTGGACGTAAATGTAGCTTCACTGTGCGCACGTTTTGTTGAGCACTCCTTTTGCTTGTAGTTCATTTACAGTTGAAATTGATTTTCTATAACTCGGGAAAAAACATTTTTCAAATATCTTTATTTTTCTAAAATAATTATTTTCTAAATTCATTTCTTCGTTTTCGTTTTTTTTTAAATAAAATTCTGGCCCTCAAGAAAATGTGCGCAGATAAATTTCTTTCCCCACACGTGATATACAGTTTTTACTGTTTTTTGACAAATAAATAAATAAATAAATAAACTGTGAGGTAAAAACTGGCTGTGAGGTTTGGAGGGTTAAATATGCGTAGGTTTTCTTGATCTTCAGGATTCCTACCCTCCCTTTTACTATGTACATTCGAATTACGAATAAAGGCACCAACGAGGGACATTTCCCTCTATATATTACTCATTTCCAATGTGCGTCAAAAACAAAACCAATCAACAACAAAGGCTGAGCTAAAACTATGCAGTCTGTGGGCATGTGAGTACTGTCAACTGTTTAGTGTCATTCCCAGGAAGTAGGAAAAAATCGAAAAAGAATCAACCAGTTTCGATTTTGACTGAAACCGTACCGTCTGAATTTTCATATGCAGTGCTTCACTGCCTAGAACACAGCTGACGTCACCTCGAAATAGAAACAAGCTTCGGTATTCTCCTGTGCCCTTTCAGAACTGTTAGTTTTTGCTGTATCAAGATCAGATTTCCATACACTTGACAGCAGCCTTTCTGCAAACTACGAATTTAGTGTTACAGTGTTGCTGCCGAAATAGCCCATCTTTTCCAGGGTCCACGTGTGCAAATAGTGAAGCTACATTCATTGTTCGGAAGCAAATCTCAGGGGCAATTCGGTATTTGCTTCACGGATCAAGAGAAAGCTACTTAAAGATAGTGGATGACGCAAAAATATTGCTTTTAATTTCTTCTGTTACAT
The DNA here is from genome assembly GCA_031308135.1 of Acheta domesticus. Classification (NCBI taxonomy): domain Eukaryota; kingdom Metazoa; phylum Arthropoda; class Insecta; order Orthoptera; family Gryllidae; genus Acheta; species Acheta domesticus. Next base: position 2,782,229 of record JAHLJT010008446.1, on the reverse strand, counting down.
TTTATGAAGATAAGATTATTTTCTCATTGAAAGGATCTTAGAGACTGATTCGCCGAATTTCTCTCACATGGAAAATAACGAACTGAACTTATATGAAGTTCATAAAGATCCGACATCTGATACTATTCTTTCATGGTTATTGTTGTTATGCCTTTGTTTAAAGTCTCCCCATCGACGATTTGCTAGTGACTTCTTGCGGTGCAAATTTATAACAAATTGCTTAAAAGCTGTAATTTCCTTAAAACTGAGGTTCGAGTCTGCTCATGCGCTCTTGCGAATACGCAAAGGACATTCAATAGCCTAAGACTAAAGAGGAAAACACCCAGGCCACATTTGAAATGACGTACTCGCATTCGCACTAAACAACGAATAACAAAGCATCGTACATTATATCGTTTTTACAATTAATGAATTTTCAGTTTATGTGGACATGCGATGACATACATGGGAAACTAGTTTTATTTCTTTCAAAGCAAGAAACAAAATCATCGGTTCAGTACAAGTAACAAATGAACTTTTTTAAAAAAACACAAGTATTTTAAAGGTTTCAGGTAGGAGTAATGAAATGTGAGCATAAAAACGACAGGTTAACAGATAGAATGTCATTTTGAGTGAAGATCTGATAAAAGTAAAAGAAATTCTGTTTTTGTATGAATCAAATATTACATTTATTACTTCTACAGATACTCCGAGAGAAAATAAAATGTTTGGCAAGTTTAGCCGCAATTCCTCCTACGATTCATTTGCAAATTAAATGAGATTAATTATCGGCAAAAGTGTCAATTACATATTTGTTCTGCTTGGTAATGAGCTGATTTATTGCAAAGTGAAGTCATTTGCGAATTAGGATTCGTTATATCAATGTGTGAATTATACTTTAACTTCATTATTAGCGATAGCTTGTCTGTTTGTTTTGATCTGCATTCATGTGATCTATGAACTATGGGTCATGTGCAATTTTATCACAGCAAAGTTCCTGGAATTCAGTATTGAGTACAGTAATGCGATAACACGCATTTGGAGAATATTTAGGATTATGTCATAGAATAAGTACAATCATTAATTTTCCGTTCTTCTTGATATTGGTTTTCTCAAAATTCTTTGTGCATGAGTTTGTTTTTTTAGTTACTACAAAACCAACAATTGATAAGATATGGGGCTTGTAAAAAGAACTCTTAATTGCTTTTCATATTTTCGAGTCTCAAAATCAATCTGTATCTTTGGATTTTAGGTGTTGAATTTTTAAGATAATTTTTTCTTCGAACATTTCAAGGAATACTAGAGCAGAATTCAATTACATCAACCGAAAACCAATCTGACGATATTTCGGCCAAGAGTTAGTGACACAATATTTTGACATATTTTAACCCAAAAACATGTTAAGTAATTTTTTCAGGTTCAAATAATTTTGTATTAATAAAGAGGCATGGTCCAAATATAACAATTTCTTATTACTGTCTTATTTATTTGCAGTTTCAGAAAAAGTAAAGTTTCATTGATACAGAGATTTCGATTTCTTAGTTACAAGAACAAAAAGGAAGGCCTTGAAAATATTACGAACTTTTGTCATAATAAAAATTATGCAAGTGGAAATTTTCTCAACGGAGACGTGAGGAGCAAAATACATAGGGGAAGGACGGATCAGTGCGAGCCAGGGGTTGAAGTACTGGAAAATGAGATTACATGGAAAATAGTTACCGCAAACAATGGCCTTGCTAAAAAAATAATATTTACGAATCATTTTTCAAATCTGTCTAGGAAAAGAGAAAATTCCAGAAAAATGAATGTGGATCATTTTCACCGTCCTACATAGGCCTGCTACCAAACTCCAATACCAATGTTGAACATTCATCGTATTAAATTAATTTTATGAAAAAAAATCCAAATATGTATATACACAATATGTAGATGTTTTTTCTTTTTTCACTTGTATCCACATTCCATCACAAGACGCTCATTTACAAAAACTTGAACATTGAAACGCAGGAATAAATATTACAAAATGTTGTAACCTCTCCACCGTGAGATAGGACGACATCACGATATAAATGTGAAGGTGCGTCTCAAATGCTTGTGAGTTCAGTGAAAGGAAGTTGAGGTGAAGGTCATACAGATTTTTTCAGCTATCTTCCACTGAAATATGATGTGGTTTGTTGGAAGACGCTTCCGTTTTTATTACGAGAAATCCCTCCTGTTGCAATTGCATCGAAATGATTAGTAATCATTTCAAAATATAATTGTCTTACAGCTGCATAAACGATTGTCATTCCTGCATGACCTTTGTCAACGTATTGTTCCAATAATTTCTTAATGCTTTTAATATTAAAATTTCACATTTCTCCCTTTCGATGTTACCTCTCTTATTACGAATTCCTTGTATAACTAGATGTATTCATTTAGTTATTTTGTTTACTGTCTTCCTAAAAAGAGAAAGTATTGTAATCGTGAATGTTATAATAAATCTGGGGATTCATTGAGAGAAGTGCCAGTGGTTTACGACTTGAGAGTAAACGTAGGTTTTCCACCCCAATTATCCAATAGAGTTATAACTGTTTCGAAACTTATATAAGTCTATTCCTTCTGATATAAGACGTTTATATTGTTCTTATTTTTCTACTTCTTCTTCTTCTTCTTCTTATTATTATTATTATTACGGTGAGATAGATGGAACTCTGGATGTAAGGGACAATGGAAACATTATTAAATGAATTTGCCAGACTCTTTGTTGAGCAGGTAGAGTAAACCCGGAAAAGTCGCGTTTTCCGACGAAATTTCCTTATAGTATTTACTGAGCATGTATTCCTCACCTGGGGCTGACAAGAAGCTAATTTACATATTGGAAATGTATGCGTAATTTAAGGGTACTCGTGACTTGATGAAGCGAGCAATAATTCATTTTCTAACCTGGCGCGACTAAATTATGGACGGTTTCCACGTAAGACATTGAAATTATCGGCCACAGCACCACTAATGACCAAATGCCACTTTCCAGACTGACCTAAAAATGGCAGTGGGTTGGTGGCCCTCTCTGTGGTTAAGGGTTTTTTTGGAGGACCCCATGCCCGCAGGTGCAACCGTACAAGTCTATTAAAGACCCTTGTTGTCTTATTATAATCCAACAGCCTGGCTAAATTGACTATTGGAACGGGACAGTATAGACGTTACTGAGAAGATACCATAATTTAGAGGGTTGTCCTGCTTGAGAGTAAATATCTTGGGAACGGTATTTGAAGATTTTTCTTGATCGTCCGGTTCGAACCCTTTTGATATTTATATTTCGCTTTCTTATTTTCGCGCTCTCGCCAAAATTCCAAATACAAAAGGCTATTTATCTCAACGTCGGAAAACAGGAACCCCACAATCGTTCGCAGAGAAAACTGGCAAGATAATTACTTTTGCCGTCATAAATCATTTATATTTGATTTTTATTCACGTGTTACACAAGGAGTAATCACGTTAAATTATTATAAATTATTTTTATTACAACTTTTATTATTAATTCTAGAAATATTTGCTCTAATGTATGTCATTGTTCTTCTTCTTCTTCTTCTTCTTCTTATTATTATTATTATTATTATTATTATTATTATTATTATTATTATTATTATTATATTTTCATTATTTTCATGGATACTTTGATATCTGAATTTTCTCAATTGCATATACCTATGTGACGAATGCTTTAAAGAAATATTCATGGACGTAGGTCCTTACTATTAGACACTTTTCAAAATAGCCCGAACGTGTGATTCACGACAATAATTCATTTGAAAATCCTGTTTTCTGAGATAATCCATAGTGAAGAGATCGTGAATTCTGTATACACCTTCACAAGTTCACATATACACCTGAATCATCGCCAAAACGATCAATAAAATGCTCTTAACCTTTAATTGGCATCGCTTTTCTAAACCTTTCATTGGTATCGACGGTCTATGATACCGCTCACGCTTAATTTCAATAATTCAACGTATTATTTCACAACACTGAACTTATCTGCTAGTCTAAAAATTAATACTTGTTTTATAAAGGGTAATGATGATGCAAAACTTCGAGTTCGAGTCCCGGTCAAGGCAGGATTTTTCAGAAGGTCACGACACACACAGTGGGGAACCGAGGGAAGTCCTTTCGAAAGCGAATGAGAGTCAATGGGCGGAGTGAGAACGAGTGTAAGGGATTATCACGGGGTAAATGAGACATTATCAAGAAACGACCGGCTGAGGTGGCACAGGGCTTCAATTGATGTTACTGCAGTACTTCTGAACGGCGGGTTTTAGGGTTCGAGTCCTGAAGGGGACAGGATTTTCGACACCAGCTAGCAGCTAGGACGAATTCAGCCGCTTTCTGGAGGACAATTCTTGCGGGCGGCTGCTCTGATAGGTGGTTTCTCCGATGAACGCCAGGCTAATGCCTAATACCCTAATAAACAGGCCACGGACCACACGCGATCTTTCCTTCCTCTTCTTTGTACTATCTTCAATCCTTACTTACACAAACACTTATGTGCATCATACTACAGAAAATGACGTGAGGCCAGTCGGGAACAAAGGTAGGTATCCCTCGCTAATGGGATAAACCTTGTTGGGGAAACACCTATCTGACGTGTATGTCGTGGCCGGATCTAATTATCCAGCTGTGGAAGACAGCCGACACATCCAAGAAAATCATTGACTACACATACGGGGCAAACGGCAGCCGTTGACGCGCCAGTAAACACTAAATAATTAATGACGGTAGGCATATCATTTGAATTTTTTTTTTCAAAATGTATGCGTTTATTGTTGGTAGTAGGCCCTCTTTGAATCATATTCACGTTCATTCTCTTGCTTCTCTTGGGTTTCAGAATCATGATCATGATCTCTATAATTACATGTTATCTCGTAGTTTTTGCATCATTAGGCGAAAAAGAAATACTTAACGCAATTGGTATCGGCGGTACCTAATACCACACCGCACAAAAATAATAACTCTGAAGAGAAACTAGTGAACCTTTAACTTCGTTTAGAGGTAGATCTACACTAAGAAGGAAGGTATGAACCGGTGGACGTGTAGACACAACAATCAGAATTTGTTGCATAAGTATCAAATTGCCAGCGCGGTATCAATTAATGGTCTTAAATGTTTTTAAAATGCTTTTGAAGCAAAGAAAAAATGACCTAAAAACATTATCAAAACCAGTTCGGATGAACAACTTAAGCTGTAGCATATGTTACCGATGTAATCGAGGCTTCTTCTATTCGTTCAAAGGAACTCACCTTTCAAACCTTTGATTTGGACTGTTCATTACCAGGAAATGTGTCTTTAGTTATACCGAAATGGCCCACTCAGGCGTCACAGGAACCTTAGATTACATAGAATGGCTGACATTGCAACTTCTGAGTGAAGAAATTGAATAGGCTACCAGATATAGGTACTCAGTAATTCTGTGGAGAACATTTGTTGCATCTCGTAAAAATTATCTGAAGCAAGTACCATAAAAATGACATTTAAAATCGATGAAATGAGCAAAAAACGCATTAAAAATATATAAAAATGGGTCATTTGCTTTTGTCAAAAAATTACACTGATCAATGACACATGACACATATCAGTGACACATAAAATAAATCAAATATTTGTCCGACCCTCCTGTTCTGTTCGACCGCGTTGGTTCGAGTCTCGACGATGGTAGGATTTTCGACATTAGCTTCACACAATGGGTCATGTTCAGCCGTTGTCTGGAAGAGAATTCTAGCGGCCGGCCGCTCTTATCGGTACTTTTCCGTGATTCCTCCGATCAACATCAGGCGAACGCCGGAGCAGTATCCTAACAAACGGGCCACGGACCGCGCGCGGTAATTCCTTCCTGTTCCTCGTCCTATCCTCAAACCTCACTCACACACACTTGCACGCACAACACACATTTGTCGGGAGACTACTCTTCACATTCGGGAGACTACTTCGGGAAACTACTTGTCACATTTGTCGGGAGACTACTCTGAAGCTTAGAGCTAGTCCCGACTGGGTGGGAGCTAGCAGGTAGCTAGTGGCTGGTGGGAGACAGCTGAAAGGGGAAACCCCTCAAGCCAACGTGTAGGTGAGCGCCGGATCTCGCCATTCAGCGGGGGAAATAACCGCCAACTCCGGTCGTACAGCATGTACTACACTTACGGGAGTAACGGTCAGAGCTGTTGACGTTCCCGGAAACAATAATCAAACAATCAATCCACCTCGTTGCCGTTTTTCGGCTCTTCAAATCCCTTCCCAAGATGAATTTAACTGGAATTTGCTGGCCTTGAGTATGTTTCATTTGACAAGACGAAAATCCTACTCGTGAGAAACATGTCTTTCAAGAAAATGATTGTCAAAGTTGAAACCGAGCACGTAGTCACGTACCTGCTTTGTTGCTTCCCCAGCAATGCATGGACAGATGGCAAGTAAAGGTTTATTAGGCCCTCTTTCTTCTGTTCCTTCCTCGCGAGTCATTCCCCATGCGGCGTTAATAACTTATTTATAATTTAATGGCTGCCTATCAGATTTGATTTTGACGAACTGTGACTACGTACTTATATTATGCACTGGTTTGAATAAATTTAACGAAGATATTATGACACTCACATGGTTATATGACAGTTGTTTTTTTAAATTGCTACAATGTTGAAGTGAAGAAAATTGTGTGACTGAGAATCATGTTTGCCACAAAATGTGCAAAGTCCTAGTTAAATTGCGAATTCAATAGGCACCATCTCGTGGCGCTTTTAACCTGAAGTGGGGAAGCTGGAAGAGGTTGTCTCGTTTCCGCTTTTCGTCTTCGCCAGAAATCCATTCCACCATATATTAAATTCCGTATCTTCAAATGTCTGAACGTCTCATATTGCTGTATTATATATTATAAAAAGCTTGTCGAACTGCTACGAAGTTGATATAATGAAGGAAATCTGATAATCCGTGTTCAGAAAAATAATAAGTTAAGAAACTGTGGAATTATTCAATTTTCGGTTGTGACTATATTATGAATATAATAATGACTATTTAATTATAATTATACATCAGGCATTTTGACAAATCTGACAAAGCTGTGATGAATTTTCCTTACTCACGCGCAAAAAAATGAGAAAAATGTTTTCTTTGGACAGTAAATAGAGTTATACTCCTTTAAACATAAGACACAGCTTTAACTGTCATTGATATTCTATTAAGTAAATTGTTGCTCCCACAGCAACACGAAGTATCTAGATTTTTCTGATTACATTTTACATTGAAAGTGTCTGTACATTACTCTGCACATTGTGCACACATGTCCTGTACATTACTCTGCACCTTGGAAGCGTCTTCACACATTGATTCCACATGAAGCGTCTTCATCATATTGGAAGCGACCGATTAAACTAGCAAGTTCATTAATACATTACATTAATGAAGTTACATAAACGTAACTTCATTATTTGTGCACATCTTCTGAATTTCAGTGGGAAATAGAGTTATTCAAAATTATCGTTTTCCATATTGTCGCGTCAAAAAGTCTTATTCTTTCATGAAGAACATGATGAGGGTTAAGGGCACAAGTTTGTAGCTAATTTACCTTTGAAAATATATTTTGTTATATAGGAGGCGAGTATTATATCAACAAAACTTGAAAAAAAACGCTCTTTTCTGTATTCAAATGGTTTAGGATAGAGATCATAGAATTATGAAAACGTACACAAATTCACTTCTCCCTGTAGCTCGTCACACACAGTTTTTAAAACTGCTTTTGACGTAAATAAATAAATAAAAATAAATACATATCTCAACAAATGGAGCTCTGGTATCTAAAATGGCAACTCCACATCTCAAAGTATTCGGAAACATTACGCAACTTACTCGGCTCGCAATGAGACACATGGGTCATTTTGCAGTGGTCACGTAAAAAGTGTTGGATTTGGATCTGTCGTCAGGTCTCCAGAAACAACAGACATCATTCAGAAAACTGATCTTCCAGATCCAGATCAAATATAAGATTAACTTGCAATGAGATAAAAAAATATACTTATAAGGCTATGAGGTATAATGTTTCCTAGAATATCTACGAAGCAGGTGGTTAAAAATCATGTCGCCCAAGAAAAGCCTCGTAAGTGATAAATCTGTGGAATCAATACTCACCATCCGAGAACTTTATTCCATGCAAGAAAAGGAGATAAACAAGTCTTCTCTTCCGGCTTATCCCTTCTGGTCTTCTCCGATGATCTATCCACCATGAATTTCATAAAAAATATTCCGGCGTTTCATCACGCACGAATATTCGTGCGTTGCTTTCTTTACCATGTTATACGTGCGTTCTGATGTAAATACGAAGATGAATTGCTGTCCGTGGTTGAAAATCGTCCGTCTGAGAATCACGTCTTCCAAGAAAAGCCTCAAAAGTGGAGAAACCGCGGAATTCAATAGTCATCTTCTCTCGTCACTTTTTCCGCAAAGAAGGAGCTGTAGCGAGCACGCAGTACGACCTTTTCTCCTCACCTCACCGCCTTCGGTACCGCCTCTGCTTCCGCCATCGTTTTCACCTCTGCCTCCGCCCCAGCCTCCACCATTGCCTGCGATAAACGTCATCGGATCCGTGAACGTCGTTACCATTGCCAACGCCATCGTCATCGGTTTCGCCAAAGCAATCGTCTCCGCCATCGCATCCGCTATCGTCTTCGCCATCTCCTCCGTCAACGCCTACGCCATCGTCACCGTCTAAATCCCAGCCACTGCCATCGCCTCTGCCATCGCCTTCCATTGTCACTGCTTCCACCAAAGCAATCGCCTCCACGATCGGCTCCGCCAAGTCCTTCACCATCGCCACCGCCTAAGCCTTCGCCACTCCCATCACCTCTCTCTGCTATTGCCTCCGCCATCGCCATTGTCATCCGCCAACGCCTTCCCTACTCTTACCGCCCAAGGTCCCCTCCACTCTCCACCTCATCGCGTCCATTGTCTCCGCCAACGCCTTCCCTACTCTTACCGCCAAGTCCCCTCCACTCTCCACCTCATCGCGTCCATTGTCTCCGCCAACGCCTTCGCTATTCTTACCGCCTAAGTCCCTCCACTCTCCATCTCATCGCGTCCATCGTCTCCGCCAACGCCTTCGCTACTCTCACCGCCTACGTCCCCTCCACTCTCCACCTCATCGCGTCCATCGTCTCCGCCAACGCCTTCGCTACTCTCACCGCCTACGTCCCCTCCACTCTCCATCTCATCGCGTCCATCGTCTCCGCCAACGCCGTCGCTACTCTGACCGCCTACGTCCCCTCCACTCTCCATCTCCATCGCGTCCATCGTCTCCGCCAACGCCTTCGCTACTCTCATCGCCTACGTCCCCTCCACTCTCCACCTCATCGCGTCCATCGTCTCCGCCAACGCCGTCGCTATTCTTACCGCTCAAGTCCCCTCCAGTGCCAAGGCCTCCGCCTTCGCCTCCGCCCCCTGCCGCCTCGCGGGCAGAGGCTCGTTTTTCGGGTCGCCCCGCGCCCGCAGCCCCGACGGCGTAACGCGCGCCAGCCGCGGTTCGATGCGGTTCAATTCGGTTCGGTTCTCACCAGGAATCGCTTCGCTCCGCTGCTTCTTTCATAAGGCGCGCCCGGCCGCGCCCGCCAGGAGGAAGCGGGGCGGAAGCCGGGGCGGAAGCGGGCAGGAATGCGTGGAAGCGGAGAGTCGAGAGGGGAAGAAAGCCTTTTGCATGGATCCTCAACCCACTCAGCTGACACGGGTGAGCCAGCTACTAAGGCGCATGTCAAAATCAGAATAGCATTTTGAAGTTTCAATCACAAATTTGTGCTGAGAACATTGAAACAGACATTTTAAATAATACGGTCAGAGGCATACATAGATAATCAGGCGCCCCTGGCAAGCATAGAATTTGCGCACCAGTCAAGTTACTTGAAATTAGGGTTGTTGCGAGGGGCGCCCATGGCACGTGCCATGGCTGCCATACCGTAGATACGGCTCTTCATAGGGCACAAGTAGCACTGGCTGTAGCGGGGCCGGTGGTGGCTAAAGGAAAGAGGAGTTGCGTCGGGTTCTGTGCAGCGGGCTCTGGGCCTCAGGCAGTCCTTCTTATCCCGTTTACAGCTCCGTACTATTTACGCGTCTCATAATTGCCTGTTCAATCTAGACGTTCTTATATCACACTTTAAAGTTTATTGGCGCTTGGTATTCTTGTTATGGTTTCGTTACCGATTCCTTTTTTTTCTGAGACCGTATTCCTTCGGCGTCACGCTGATAAATCTCTGGAAAACACAATGCTTTAGAACATTTTATAGCCAGAAGCCGGTTATGATAAAGTAATCCCATGAAAAAAGTGGTTTACATACTAGAACCCTCAATATATTCGTTTTGTTTACATGAATAAAGTCATTTATGGTTTAGTATTTTGCTCTTGTCTTGTTTTTCGGCGCCCTAGGCTTTCCATTTACTAACTCGTTTCACATCAGACATGAATTTTGTGGCAGGCATATAAGGATTATCCACGCTTTCCGGGATCCAAATTGGAGATGGGAACATAACAGCCGCCAAGGTAGGCAACGCAAAGAAAAGGAACATATCATTTGACTGTAATATAATAAGCCTTCCTAATAGAAGTAACAAAAGCAGATTGGAGTCAAATTTGCTTAATTTGGAGTAGTAAAATATTCAATTACTGCAGGTCGATGCAGACAAAATCCGCAAATGCACGTCATTTTTTTTGGAGAGTTTAACAGGAAAAATGATAATCAGGAAAATTAAACAGGAAATTTGATAATCACACATAATGTGATCACAGATAAGAAATGCGAAATTATGGAACATTCTTCACGTTGTTGTTCTCCATTGTGCTATGAGGACAGGTTTTCCATTTACTATACGGTATGGTGTGATCAAATATTTAATTTCAGCACGACGACACAGAAAATATCGGATACAATATTTTTTATATAAGTTAAACTGAAAAAAAAAGATTATAATTAAATACAAAGTAAAAATAATACACGGTAGTCGTCGAATGAGAGCTACAGTCAAACGATGGAAGAGCCTATATCTGAGTGTTCTGAAAAAGCGAGGAAAATAGATATGTCTTTCGATTTCACTGGAAATATTTCTTCTTTAAAATACTTACATGTATGTGATTTTGACTACTGCGAACGGCAAATATGAACAGCCAAGAAATAGAATGCACAGATGTTTTTGATTCATTTGGCGAATGGATATTTATTTACTCTCCTGAGAATCGATTACGAAAGGTTTACTTGCTGATTTGATTGTCATGAAACCAAAAGCATTTCGTTTCATACGAAGGTAAAATTTTAAAATACTTAACAATATCACACAAAACTTATAACAATGTACTGTACAACTATAACAATATTTTTTCTCTTATTGAATATACCGATGTAATCATATTGCGACCATCATTTAGGAAAATAAAGACTTTTCCAAAATAAGAGTTGGTTATGCACGTTCAGCATTCTTTAGGTGGAATCCGTTACAGTTAACATGAAAATTTATATATTAACACAAACATTTGCTTTCGAAAATTTCAGAAATTTAAAGCAGTAAATACGAGTTAAGAGAAGAAACGGGTTGTTCGGAAGGATTCGTCACTTTCTTGATTTCTCTCGTGCTTCATGGCGGGATCTTCATCAACTGTCTAATGGTCAATTGAACAACAAGCAGTCATTATTCTTTATCTAATTCCTTCTAAACTACTCCGAATACGTAACAATGAGTCTCTCGATATCGTGGAACTTCATATGCACACGCTCTGCTCAGTGACGCATTTAACGACGTAGTAACATTCATCAAATTTTTGCTGTTGCACCCAAAGCTTTACACAGAGGGAAGAGATCATCCTTTGCTTGAACAATGTTCAAATTTGCTGCTCATGTTTCAGTACATGCCCTTAGTTATTGTACACTATTACCTAAAATAATGTTCAATGATCAGGTAAAATAAATATTTTCCATTAAAAGTTCGGAACAAGCTTACTGATCTTACTGATAGCTTACTGATAGATCATTAGCTGGGCTGATGATCTTAGTTGTTGTTTTAGCATTGCCATTCATTAGACTTTGAAAGAGGAAATCAAGAGGAGAGAAGTTTAAGAAATATGAGTTAATGGACGTAATTCAATGGGAAACATGGGGGTCATTATCCTCGCCACTATCAGAGTGAACACAAACGCCTACATGAAGCTTCAACCCGCAAGATTAGCTCAGGGTATATGAAGTAAGTTTCAAGGCTTAATACCTAAGAGGCCTAGTATTACTGTAAAATATTTCCACTTACAATATTTCTATTTACGGCTTTGTTTTTCGTATACTCGATGTATATTTCTATATAATATCGATGTGACTATAAGAAACGAAACCCCATTGCAGAAAAAAAGAGTTACTGGCAACAGTCTGCGATCTGTTTTTGCCGGTTTCCAGGGTAAAAGATGCAAATGAATGGGCCATAAACGAATAACGGAGAGGATGATCAGGCGAAAGGCAGTAAATTAACTACGAACTTGTCAGTACATTCACAGTCGAAGAAAATCTAGCTACTACACACAACGATAAAAAAGGCGAGTTAAAAAAGATGATAATTAAACACAAAGTAAAAAATAATACACGGTAGTCGTTGAGAGATACGGTCAAACGATAAAAGAGCCTATATTTGAGTGCTTCCGGAAAAGTGAGAAAAATATGTTTTTCGATTTCTCTGATTTCGATTCTCGATATGGATTTCTCGATTTCTTCTTCAGTAGACCAATGGGCTGATTTCCAGCAAACAGAGTTCAGTCCCCCAGATCTGGAAAGCCTCCGGCAGTGCTGTCAGGGTGCAGATGGAAAACAAGGACCCAATCTGGTAGGTAGAGCCGTCGGATTGATAATTAGATTGATTATTATTTTGTTTCCAGGCAAGTCAACTACTCTGGTCTTTAGTCCAGTCAGTGTAGTGCATGTTATTTCCAGGCAGGTGGCGCTGTTTCTTGCCCACTAGAATATGAGAACCGGCGCTCAACATGTTTATTTATTTTACGTCAAAAACAGTTTAAAACAGTGTGTGACGAACTACAGGGAGAAGTGAAATTTGTGCACGTTTTCATAATTCTGTGATCTCTATCCTCAACCATATTCTACTCGAATTCTGAATACAGAAAAAAGAGCGTTTTTTAAGTTTTGTTGACAAAAATATTCGCTCCTACATAATAAAATCTATTTTCAAAAGTAAATTAGCTATGACTTTGTGCCCTTAACCTTCATCATGTTCTTCATGAAAGAATAATATTTTTTTGCCGCGGCAATATGGAAAACAATAATTTCAATAACTATATTTCCCACTGAAATTCAGAAGACGCGAAAAAATAATGAAATTACATTAATGTCCAGAAGCAAAACAAGGGAAAGAGCATTTGCTCAAAGGATCAGGGAAACTGGACGAAAAATCTGATCGAGATGGTGGGGGGTCGTGCAAAGATTTTCTCCTTCCAGATATTGGCGCCAGCGTAACATGGGCCTATGCAGTGTAAACAGGTAACCAATCAGTCTAAAAATGTCGATTTCAAGACACCATATTAAATAAGAAGAAACTGCATTTTTGAAAGGCCATAATTGCAATAATTCTTTCAAGTGCCTTTCCTTCGCCTTTTGGCCATTCCTGAAAGTGTAATGTGGCCCTCGACCAACTGGTTGTGAAAGTGGACAATTTATGCGAAAATCAGAAGTGATAACAATAACATGTATAGTGAAGAAACTCATGTAAATTGTGCAATTTGGATTCTGTGTCATATTCACGGAAGTGTACATAACTACGGTCTGCAGTTACCTCCACTGGCAGATCTTTTTAATTGGAGGGGCACCGACCGTCCATAGATCTGCTCCTTAGGTAGCTGGTTGCAACCGGGAGCGGAGTTTACATTCAGCCGACTCATAACATCTTCAGTCGTGATGTAGAGAAAAAATAACAATAATAATGATAGTAGTAGATCCGGATAGCCGAGATTGGTAAGGCAGAGACCCGCCTTGGGCATGGGTGTGTTTGTGAATGTATGTGTGAGTCGTTAATTCAGCCTTCATTATCATCATTCCATATCCCAACCCCCCAGCATCCCTGGGGGATAAAAATTGGATTCAGCATTATGTCGATTCTTTCAAAAAGGAGTCACGTACTGTTGTAACGGGATAAATGTCACTGAGCTTGGGTACGTGCAGGTGTATGTCTGCGTAATTCTAGACGGCCAATTCACGACCAAAACAACAACGCAGTCTCATTAAGACTAATGCGGTAAATCTGACTTCCTGATAATAGTTTCAGCTATAGTGCGATTTTTCTAACTCTGCGCCTCAAGACCCTATGGCCACGATGGAATATCACACGACATTGCGCGTCTTTCTCCGTCGTACCGCTAGAAGTCGCATGATCGCAAACACTGCTTGATACGGTCGCGATCATACGATACCTGGCGGCACGACTGAGAAATACCGTGACATATTCCATCGTGAAGACGGGCCTTGAGGGGAAAAATTAGAATAATCGCAGTTTATAATTAGTTTCCCTCGCCCATCCAACTTCGTTGTTATTGACTGAGTTGCTTGTTAAATACAAGTGAAACCGTTTAAAAAACGTCTCACATCCGTCGGTATGTGGCGAAAAAGTAGTTGCCATGACAAACCAGCTAGAATTGAATTGATGCCTTATTTTACGTGGCGTACGAATCGATGCCTTATTTTACGTTACGTAACTCAGGCCATGAGGCCTGCTCTTCCGTCTGACCACGCAAAACGGTAGCTACGTAGGTAACAAGGAAATCTGCGGTGTCTAAGGGAGTTGCAGCGGAAGCGGCATGTCGCGGTCGGGCGTGAGTCCCCAGGGATCCCAGGTCGCCGCGGGCAATAGGGGGTGAAGGGGTGAGGGGGTGAGGGGGGTGAGGTGGTGTGGGGGTGAGGGGGGTGAGGTGTTGAGGGGGTGAGGGGGTGAGGGGGCACGGCGTGCGGGGGGCGTCGCGTGCGGGCGGAGGTCGCGCATCGCCGCGGGCGACTTTTCCTTGTCTCCCCCTCGCGTGTCGCCCCCTGGATAATTAACGGGCGGGCAAAAAGTCTTAGAACGGGGGGCCGC
This sequence comes from Acheta domesticus, assembly GCA_031308135.1. Lineage (NCBI taxonomy): Eukaryota > Metazoa > Arthropoda > Insecta > Orthoptera > Gryllidae > Acheta > Acheta domesticus. The sequence continues at coordinate 2,767,151 of JAHLJT010008446.1, read as the reverse complement.
GGGCCCTCCGTCACTCGGCGGGGAGATGGGCCAGTGGCAGAGTGCCTGTGTGTGTGGCGTCACGGCCGGGGCCGTAACAACAATACACAGACGTGAACAGTTGTGAATAATGAATGTTTATTCACAATGTGCACCGACACCTGAAATTCCTTTTTACAAAGTTTACAGTGGGTTTTATAACCGACCGTTACTAGAAGGAAGATTTCCCGGTCACCACGACCGCTTGCTTCACGTCACGACGCATGCGCGCCGGCTTCCTCCCCTTGCCTCCGTAGCCAGCACATCGGCGTGCCTCGAGCCGCACCACCCACGACGACCTACGGACGAGCTCCAGAACAGAAGCAGAAAGTGTTTTCGTCCGTGCCGTCTTATATAGCTTCTGGCCAGCCTGCCAGACAGAATATCCACGGGGTTCACAAACTTGCCCAAATATAACCTGTTATGGCGCCATATGTGATATTGCGTCAGATGTACGGCGACCAGCGGAACACAAACGCACGTACAAGATGCCTAGGAATTGAAATCCATCGTGGCAACTTCGTTGTGCTGAATGAAACACACGGGTGCCCACAGGCTATCTAGAAAATTAAATTTTTCATGTGCACTTGTGTCAAGTGCATTTCTCCCATTGGCACGCATGCTTGGAAATTGTAATCCATCATAGAATCGTCAAATACGTTGTAACCAGTACTGATCGTGATGGTGACTTACGTACGTACAGGTGTTTGGGAAACAAAATCAATCGTGTTACCTTCCGTCAACTTTGTTGCGCCCAATGAAACACATACGCCTTAACAGGCTATCTAGGAAATGCAAAAAATGTAATTTACATGCACAAAATTCAGAAAACGGACGTTGGAAAATATTCATTCGCGAATCGAATTATTAGAGACTGGAACGATTTGCCTGTGACAATCTTTGATCCCTTTCCTCAAAGCCTTAGCAAGATTCAAAATAAATTAGTTTCCTAGATGCTGATATGTGGATAATAAATATGTTTATTATTATTATTATTATTATTATTATTATTATTAAATTACTAGTCTCTTATGTGAAGTAGGTTGTTTTATTATCACTATTATTATTGCTATTAATAATAATAATAATAATAATAATAATAATAATAATAATAATATGTAGTCAGGCATCAAGATGACACACTAATGAGGCAGGTCATGAAATCTGACCGAAGAATGGGAAACAGAGGCATTGTAAGTGTAGCAAGAAGCATTGCGAACAACACTATGCAAGACACCCAGAATGACAGAGACACTGAACTTGTGATGCTACTTAACATGAAATTTGAGACACAAAATAAGTTAAAGAAATCGTGGAGAGACAAACCACTCCACGGACAATATTTGAAACGAATGGAGAAGGTGCAGATCAATAAAGATCAATCATTTATGTGGCTTAAAAGGGGAAAAATGAAGCCAGAATCGGAAGCAGTTCTAACAGCTGCCCAAGATCAGGCCTTGAGAACACGACATTATGATAAAGCGGTTCTCAAAATCTCCCAAGATGATAAATGCCGCATTTGCCAGGAGCAAGTAGAAACCATTGATCATATTGTCTCAGCTTGTCCAATCCTAGCAAAGACCGAATACCTGAAAAGACATGACAGGGTGTGTAGCTACCTCCACTGGCAGATCTCTACCGCCCTCGAAGTACCAAACACATGCCCCAAGTGGTAAGAACACTCACCAAAACCGGTGACGTCTGTTGGATTGTGTACGATATTGTACGACCAACAGCACTGACTGATCAAACTGATCGCACGATAGCGGCAAACAAACCGGATATAGTTATCCGGGATTTGGCGAAAAAAATCGTGTTTACTTATCGATGTTGCTGTACCTTGCGATCAAAACGTCGTTACCAAGGAGGCAGAGAAACGTCTTAAATACAAGAGTTTGGAAATCGAGATCAGCCGAATGTGGGGCGTAAAAGCACAGGTCGTCCCGATAGTTATCGGAGCTCTGGGATTAGTTCCGCAAAATTTGAGTAAGAAGTTGTCTAAACTCCCTGGTAATTCAAAAGACTGGAAGTGCAAGAAATTGCATTATTTGGAACAGCCTACATTTTGCGCAAAGTATTGTAGAGGCACTGACAGTCACCGGATCTGCTCCTTAGGTAGCTGGTTGCAACCTGGAGTAGATTTTATATTCAGCCGACTCATAACATCTTTAGTCGTGATGTACTGGAAAAATAGTAATAATAATAATAATAATAATAATAATAATAATAATAATAATAATAATAATAATGTGCAGTGCCGTGAAGTGAAGTGCCATTAATTTCATTAAAGTTTGTAAATTTTGTAATCTTGTTAAGTACTGTCATGTTAATTTGGTGTATTTTGCCACCAAGTTCTAAAACTTAATTGTAGAATTAGTAATAATTGTAATGTTATCTAATCGGACGTGTGATCTTGCGTCTATTCAGTCGTGACCGGTACACAGGCGCACGTACAGGATGTACGGAAAATGAAATCCGTCAAATGACCTTGCGTCAAATAAATCGCGCCCATTGGAACGCATTTGCACGTACGGTTGTATCTAAAGAAATCCATTATTTAAATGAAATGTTCTCTCACTTGCTTTGCGTTCAATGGAACAAACACAGACCTACGTGTGTGAAGGAATCAATTCCATCATGTGACCTTTATGTCAAATGAATCATTGTGTGGGACATGTTTCTAGAATGACAGAAAGTTTTTTATTTATTTATTATTTATTTGGTAAAAAAACAGTAAAAACTGTATATGACGTGTGGGGTAAGAGATTATCTGCCCACGTTCGCACGTACATAATATAAGTTTCCTTATATTATCTGCTTTGGATTACTGGAAGAACAAAAAAGTGGCATTCAAAACTAGAAAAAGGATAACATTGGCGACGATTTAAAAAGATGACCTTGGCTGCTGAAGGGTTGAACAGCAGCAGCATCCAATGTCCAATGGAGTGTTTTCTTGTGCTCCACAGTCTCTTCCCTTTTAGGTTCTTCTGTGTTTCGTGACCATCTGTAGTAGATCCTCATTAGCAAACCTCATTAGCAGTCCTCATTCCTTAGTATGTAGCCCGCATGAATGATCATGCTATGAACCACGTAATGGATAAATCGAGGTTAGCAACATTTAAAATATATGCACTTTTTCTCCAGAAATATTTATTTATTTTATGTTGTTTCATTTGCACAATTATAATTTCCTGGTTAACCAGTTTCCCTGGATATCAATTCTTTAGTACATTACTTTCCATTATAATTTCTTGGGTTAACCATTTGCGATGATTAACAACTCTTTATTACATTACTTTCCAAACTACTTCAATATTTTACCTAATTATGCAGCGCGTTTTTTAGCGCAACAGAATTTTACATTTTTTCTGGAAGAAAGGAAATAATTAATCAAATTACCATGTAATAATTCTAAATGAGTGATAAGTTATTTCAGATACACCCTATGTACAGATTTTACACACGTCGCACTCCTCAGGCACATGACACGACGAAGGGCGGGGACCTTAGTCCGTTAAGACGATTATCGTTTGTTAAGGAAATGGCACTCACGGTTTCTTGTGAATATCTTGCGTTGTCGTGCTGCCAGTTGAAATGTTGTTACGAAATGGACGCCTCTTTTTCGTGCCAAGTTTCGGTTGAAATTAGCAGGACGTTTCCGTAGAAATACGTTCAATAATTGCATGCTAGCAATCGCGTTTGGTTTTCCATTTCTGGGAAACAGCTTGTAAATAATTTATTATTCCAATTTAAATGAACAATAGCTAGAGATGACTTTATTACAATATCGCCATATTGCAAGATACGCAAATAATAAAACAGACATACGCTATGCATTGAAAAAATATATTTATTGGTCTTTTTATTTCCTGGTTTTCTTTAACTTGAAGCTTCAACAAGAAAGAGAGAAAAATTAACTGAGTGCTTGGCAGTAGATCTGAAATTTAACATTCATTAGTGGTCTGTAGCAGAAAGAAATCTACACCACAAGAAATGGAGCAAACCCACACAAAATGGGTTTCCAAAAAGAAGCACGCACAATGCTCAACAACAACGAATAAAATACCCACGTTTAACATAATAAAATATACTTAAACAAAAACAGTCTTTATAAATATTGCAATAATACAGAATAATATAGTAGAGAATTTTAACACTTCTCCCCGTAGCACGTCACACACAGTTTTAAACTTTTTCAACGTAAAATAAAATAAAAACAGTACGACATACCAAGAATACGAATAAAGAAGCTGGATCAGAACGCAAAACGTGAAAAGCAAATATTTCATGGCGAGCGAGCGGTCTCTTTCTTGGAGATTTGCTATCGCGTGATATCAGCTGTGTCGAGAGCAGCTACTCACTTCAGTCGGAGAATTTAGGTGGTAATTGCAATATGAGAAAACGCGAAATTACACAGATACTTGCATTTTTCAGTCAAAATCAAAACTGCTGAAAAAAATGTTTTTGAATTTTTCCTGGGTTCCAGGCTGTCTAAAACATAAGACACTCCTCACAAAGCACAATATTTCACATTGTACTTTGGGGTCAGCAAAGTTGCAAGAAGTGAATATATTGTTTGTAAATGGATTAAGTTTTAAAAATTAGTAGAACATAAGTACGTCTATACTAACAATATTAATGTATGTGGATGTCGATTCTGAAATATTAAGCGATATTTTACCAGTTTACGAATGATTGTCGTTAAATGATTACCAAGAGATTGAGGCCTGAAGATGAGGAAAATTTTCTTCTCGAACGTTGCAACAATGAGATGAATAAAGTTCTATGTATGATATTAGATTGTTATATGTGTGTTGCCTATAATTAAATTGAAGCTCCTTACCAAATTAAATTAAATTTATATTTTTGAATGTATATTTTGAATGTAAATTCACTTCTCCCCATAGCTCGTCATACGCAGTTTTTAACTGTTTTTGACGTAAATAAATAAATAAATATGATCTCATTTTAACTGAAATTAAAGTAATTCTCATTTCTTCGCTAAATCTTAAGTAAGAAAATTTGGATTTTAATACATAGGTTGGATAATAATAAATAATGAGAATATTGGTGTAACCTACAGCCGGTAAGTCGGCGAACTGCCATCCGTCCTCACAAAAGGAAGGATTGTTAGACGAGTGTGTGCAGCGAGAGGGAATAGTACTCTGTCTTTTGTAGTTTGGAAATCATTGAACTCCTTATCAATAGTGCAAGCGCCCCAACGTCACGTTTGCAACGTTCATGGCTCAAAATTGAAATGGCATGAGGTCGGAGCAAGCAAGACTGTTTTCAGGGACTGAGTGACGCAGTCCCTGACTGCGTCCGCAGTCGCACGATAGGGTAAAGCGGTAAGATTTGATAGAGATGATAACCCCCGTACAGGACGACTCCACGTAGGGAACTCTTGAGTCGCTGGCAACGGGAGATTCTGGAACATCCACCTTACTCAACCGATGTGAGTCCCTGTGATTGTGATCTCTTCAGCAAAATGAAAGGACCATTGCGAAGAACCCGGTAGAAAACTAGAGAAGAAATTGTTCATGATATAGAGCGGTAAATATGAGACATCAACACAAATTGATGCGCAGATGGCGTACGAGACCTTCCTAACATTTGGCAATAGGTCATTAATAATGGAGGCAATTATATTGAAGGTATGTTGATGAAAGTACCTCGGTCAATAAAGTCATTTCAGAGAAAAAAGATTTTTCATCACTTTTTATCCAACCTTTGTACATTAACTCGTGAAGAATTATTCGGTTCCTCCGTTTTTGTCCACCACCTTTTTAATATCAACAAATTTCATTCAATAATGTGTTGTGTGAAAAACCTGCATACTGAAAAACGATTACACTTCAAATGTTAATGTCAAGCACGTAGATGAAAACCGCATAACGAACCCAACAATTGTACGGAATAAATTATATCTAAATCGTGTTCTGGGTCCATGTTCTTGTATATGGAAAGATTGCACTTCTCCCCCGCAGTACGTCTCACTCAACTGTTAAGGTTTTAGTCGTTAAAGAAATAAAGTAAAAATGTACGTCAATCGCATTCAGGTTACGCTAAAAATTGTTCTTAATGCACAGGCACTTAAAATGCATTTAAAAGTCCTCTAGGTGAATATCTTAGGAAAGTGAGATAATTCTCCTTGTGTCATTACACTCACGTTATGTTATAATTGTTTTCGCAATACGTAATAATTGACATGTCGACATGTAATTGTCGTTAAAATGTAATTATAATGTTATGCGCCATCAGACTCGAGTACTTATTCGTTTCTGACTCATCACAATACAGCAACCGGTTTTGTAGGTAGCTGCGCTGACTTTCCGGTAGCACTGCAGTCGAGCGTTGTCTTTTGTTTTTTGGTTTCTTTTATTTTCAGACTGTTCAACTCAATCGATTTACATGTAGTGCCACACATTTTTTTATACAATATTTTAAATACAGAATACCCGTTTTCGGTTCATGCTTGTGATTTTGGAAATATGATCTATATATTTAATTGTATTTACTGACTTTTAATGGAAATGGAGAAAATGTGCCTTTTTGGGAGTTATTGTTGGGATACTGCTTCGGGCTTTATTTTCTCGCTTGTACATAAATTTGTTTTTTTTTTGCTTGACAAATTGCTTGAATTTATCGAGTAAAAACTTTGTAAAAGATTACAGAAGAACGACAAACAAGTGTTAAGAAAAGACGATGTTGTTTGGATTCCTAGGCTGATTTCTTTCCTGATATTGGGAATTGCGCACAAATCAGGGAACATTAGTAATTTTTGTATGTACCTCATTTTGGAACCTTGGAGAATTTTGATATTAATTAGAAAAGCAGTAGACCTAAAAGGGAAAGGTGAGGATTAGACATGTATTGTCTGCAATAATAGCACTGAATTTGCTCATTTTAGTGTTAAAATAGACTGACATCCACGTAGTCGCATTGCTACTGCCAGACTTTTCAATTTCATAGATAACATGTCGTATGGGAATCAACTGGTCGCCGTAATCATCAGACAGCGTAGTATGAGCCAGAAAGAACGGGTCACGTTCCACGACTCTTTGTATAACGTACTGGTCTATTATCTACCTGGAATTGATCGAATGAAAAAGTTACAAAATAACATCTAAAATCAAGCTAGAGTGAAAGCAAATTAATCTACCAAATATCTCAACAAATATTGATTGCTGAACAGAAATCTTGATGTTCTTAACGAAACTTTTAACAATTCGTTAATGGTAGTGGTGGTGGTGGTGGTGGTAGTAATAGTGATGATGAATAGCCTGATAATGATGATGAGAATAAGTCTTCCACTCTAAAAGTAGTCTATGGAATAATTGAGCAAAGTGTTGCAATAATTCCCATTACGGACGCTGCCGCCAGTTTGATGCATAGTCCATGTCACATTCTGTAAATTTTCATTTGTTTTCTTCTGTTTTCACGAAAAGGGATCGTGAACATATTACTCCAGATACCATGAAAACATCACTGCGTCGTTTTTGCGTATGTTTTCAGATTTCATGGTCATAAATATTCTGGTGGATTACTTGTACGTTCCAATGGAATTGATAGCATTCTTTACCAGTTACCTTTCATTTTCAGAATCGTACATGGAGAACAATGGTCAATGGATTATTTTTTCTCTTCAAGACATAAGATTTTCATTTTCTCTTGGAGATATAAGATTTTTGAGTAAATAAGATAACGCAGTGTTATCAAAATACTGGAGTTGCCTGACAAAAACGGGCTTGGAAAATCTATTAGTGAAGATCGCATATTTTTAAATGTCTAGATATCTATTACAATTACGAAAGTAATGATAGTACACACGACATTGGATCATTCCTCGTCAAATCGCACAAAGTTAAGGAAAATTTGACCTTGGTGTTCCAGAGTTTTAAACGTTTTTTGTGCGAAGAGTATAGGCGAAAATATCAAACCCGTGGTTTTTATTTTTTATCCCAATATTATTTTTCGAGTTTATATTAATTTTCAAAATTTTCGAAAACATGCTCAATTTTGTTCTAGGAACTAATCAGTTTACATTTTATAGAAAGAAATATCCGTTTCCCATGGAGTGATTTATTTAGCAGAAGCCGGCGATGTTTTTGACAATTTGATGTGAAAAGGGAGTTTCATTCCACCAACAGGCCTTCACAATTTTCTTAAGAAAATTTACTTCCTGCTTAGTTATGTCAGAACCGCATCACGCAAGAAGAAACCAGTACAGACTTTAACGATTATGTAAAAAGAAAAAAAGAAATAATGTCAGCATTGTAAGATATTGTAGGGCTAAACCTTTCCCAAATCCCTACTAAAACGTAAACTAAATAGTACATATGGTCTGCGTCCTATTCATATTCAAGAAAGTGGTAATTCCTTGTAGAAACATCTACAGAAAATAAACACCTGCCTGCTAACGTTGAATTTTTAATTGGAAATTATAAGCTTACCTCCTTGGCTCCCCGCGCGCCGTTGAGCAACGCCTTTCGACAGAGTGAAGAATATATTAATTCCGCGGCAGGCGGCGGCGCCGCGAATCTTCGTCTCCGAAGTCGCTTGGAGGCCTTGGGGCGCGGACCGCATGCCAAGTACGGCGCGGAGACCTCGGGGCCGAGAAAGCCGCTCGCCCCCCTGACCCCTGTGGCACCGTATGCGCTTTCTAGGCGGCGCGGACCTGGAGGTGGCGATGGAGGTGGCGACGACTAGGGGGCGACATTCCGTTTATTTTTTTTATCTCACTTCTCGCCATTATGAGTTGGTTGTGGTGGTAATGATGGCAGTAGCGATAGTGGTGGTAGCTGTTGTGGTAGTGGTAGCTCTGGTGGTAGTCGCAGTGAGGAAAGTGATGATAGCAGTGGTAGTTGAGGTGGTAGAGGTGGTAAAGATAGTAGTGGTGATAGTGGTGGTAATTGGTGTTGACAATTAAAAATGGGGACCATTTAAAAGTGTTTTAGTGGAAAAGGGCCACTATTATTTCTCATACAAGTTGAGTTTACTGCAAAGCAACAAAATGTGTGATAAATACAAATTTTCAAAATATACAGGTGTCCCACCAACTATGGACCACCCCCATAACTTCTAAACGGTTCAGGATAACGAAATGCAGTTTTCGATTAACAATGCGGAATGATGGGGCAAGTAACAGGCCATAGAATAATTGTCTATGACATTTTTAGTTTTCGAGAAATTTAATCATCTTTAATTTTTTAAATGGAACTATATATTTTTTTCAGCAGCAATGTATAGATCATGAAAAGCGGAATAAAATGATGTATCATATGTCAGTATTTTGATGGTAATTTGAGTATAAAATTAGGCTTTCTGACACGTGATTTTTAAGTAAACTGTCTTTTCTTGTAGCAGCCCTCGCAACAGTAGCCGTTGGTAAGACGGCCTTCGCGGCGTCGAGACCTGTTTCGTGGAGACAAGGTGTGTGAGAGGGGCGGCTGTGATGGATAGCGGCGTAACTACAGCAATTCATGGTCTTGACATGAAGATTATATGAACAAATATCAACATTAACGATCAGAATGAGAGCTTTTTGCCATTTGTTCATCTGAATTAAACTTTTCTCCTACTGAAATTCCAAAGCAACGATAATCAAAAAGAACAAAATAAAAATAATTTGCAGCGGAAGGACGAAAATAATAAAGGTTCTTTTCAAACTTAACAAGAATCGAGCTCAGTGTGTTTGAGGATACAAACTCTCATTTTAAAACATGGAAAGGGAATGAATAAAGATTTTTATTGTAATATCTCGATTAATTCATTAAATAATAGATAGATAGATATAGATTTTCTATTATTATTTACTGTTAATAAACTTCTTATTTTAACACGTACAAAAAGAAGAAAGCAATACATTTTTTGGAATATTCTTGACAGACTCTCAGTGTAAATTTAATAAACTTTAACACAAATGCACAGCTGCAGTCACAACTGCTAATACTGATTGGAGAGTTGCTCACTGCATAACGCCACGTGCTGCCACAAACGTGAAAATCCACGGCAGAAGAGGAAGTGTAATGTTTCCTTTCCATTTATAAACAACAGGAGAGGTCCGGTTACGCAGTGGACGAATAATCATCTTAATTAACAATTAAATTTTCCAACGAAGAGACGGTGGTTGGATTCTTTTCAAGTTTGAAAATGATATTATTATTAAAGAAGACAAGTTACATGCAGATAAATCAATGGAAAAAATCTTATTCTGATCGTTGAAATTAGTGTTTCTTAATGTGACCTTTGTGACAAGACCCTGGGTTGCTTTAGTTAGGCCTCTTATCCCTCATTGCCACCCCTCTCAGTCTCCTCTCTCCACGCAAGTCTTGACGCCGTGAAGGTCACTTTTCCCGAAGGCGAGAGTTGCAAGGGCTGCTTCACGAAATATTGTCCGTTTAATTCAAAATCACATATCAGAAAATCTAATTTTATACTCAAATTACCATCAAAATACTAGCATATGATACATCATTTTATTCCTCTTTTCATGATCTATACATTGCTGCTGAAAAAAGTATATAGTTCCATTTAAAAATCAAAGATGATTAAATTGCTCGCAAACTAAGAATTTAACAGACAATTTCTTTATGGCATGTTACTTGTCCTATGATTCCGCATTGTTAATTGAAAACTGCATTTCGATATCCTGAACCCTTGAGAAGTTATGGGGGTGGTCCATAGTTGGTGGGACAACCTGTATATACAAAAACGTATATCGTTGTGTCATTATCGGACGGTATTCTTACCAAATAAAAATGTTTGCAGTAAATGAATCCTAGTGAACACTGAAAACACTGAAGTAGTGAAAGCTGTCGTGGAAGTAACGGTGATATTTGTAGTGGTAGGGTATGTTGAGGTAGCTGCAGTAGTAATGGCTGCGGCGGTGGCGCAGTTGGAGGTCGTAGCGACAAGCAGACAGGTAACAGGCAGACAGCTCTATGCCGCCCAAGCCGAGGTATCAGGCTTCGTATGGAAGGGAAACTAATCAAAACCGTTACCCGGTGCCGGAAGAATTTCGCTCCCCAATTACCATAGCAATAAATACGCCTATTTCCACCCGCACTGCCTCATTTGAAAAAAGTTCAGGGTGATGTCTTGAAAGCGGAGCGTGTAGGATCGTACGCGGAAAATGGAGGTCTCTTGCACGGTATTGTTGGTTGCTTTAGAAAAGACGTCATGGGAGTTTCTTCCTGAGTAAGTGTAGTTTCAACTTTTGACGCTGGAGGCAGAAACTACAACTCTATCCTGACATCCAGAGAGTTAGCGCAGTAACATCACACATATCGTTTCGTATAATATTGCTTGTTTTACTTTCTTACCAATATACAAACTGATTTTTAATTTGTATTTTTTTCGCTTTTGAATTGTAATTAATTGTTGAAAAATACCTTTTATAATTAAGAAATTTTATTTATCTGAATATTGCTTTACTTTCTTAAATATAAATATATTTTTGAACAAATTAATTACACCAATTTCTTTGTAAAGCGTAGAAAAACAAGTTCAAATTAATTTATAATTATGTATTCAAGCTTAAATTATTTCCACGCTTTCACTTAATGAATGTCGCCTATAATTGGGAGATAATTTATTTACAATAGTTAATTCGCTGGCGGCGCTTTTGATCTATTTATTTCTTTGTTTATCTCCTAGCAAAAAAGCGCTTTGAAACTGTGCGTAAGCAACTATGTGAAGAAGAACAAAATGTGCATGTTTTCTGGCCTGGCGTAGAGGATGGGCTACCCTAGCTGCCCCTTCCCTAAACGGTACGAAATGCAACAATGAAGGAAAGTCTTATTAACTATTAGAAAGTCATAAATAGGTATTTTGTCTCAACATTTCCTGCCAACTAGCGAATAATTTCCCATTTGGGGGCCAGAGGCGATCTATTCACATTTCCCAGAGTTTATCCAGTAAATATTTGTGTCATATAGGCTGACGTATGGAGATTACCCATGATTCCTAATAAACAGTCTCAAAATATATCTTCCAACAAATGAAACAAATATCTACACGAATCCACACGCGTATATGACAGTGGTACGATACTGATGTGATCTCGATAGCATATCGGTGTGCAGGCTAAGATAGGAGAAGGAGAAACTAATCTCTGATTCCTATCAATTGACATATCTTATTAGTAAATTAAGAAAATATTCTATAACGAGAATGCAATTATAACTTGAATGATACAATCAATCAATTCAATAGAATGTTACAATACTAAACCATTTACACGGTTGCGAGTTGACTTGGAGGCCCTCTGCCCCAAACGCCGTTTTCCAATTTCCCAAAATGTGGTGCATAAAACAGGGTCAGTCAGGGAGTGAACATATTTCATCCTTCAAATGCTAGGGGCCAGCCGACTGAGAGGCACGCGTCTTGCGTCATGCTTCTCGCTGCGGGCCGCCCTGTGGGCTGAGCTCGCTCGCAAATAGATAACGCTTCTCAATTATCAGGACGTCCTAGCGATAGGACGATATACCCACGCAAGGTATTGTGTTTTTAACCTGTCCTTGTGGAGCGATTGGTTTCTTACACCACCAAGTATCACATTTGAACCATCATCCCGTCCGTTATTACCATCTGAGGTTATTACCAGGATCCAGCAACGAAGTACACGTTGGCTTGCGGGATTTTCCCAATTCAGATATCTTTCACTGCTAGGTATTCATCCAAATATCTTGCCCTATCAGAACAAGCTGTAAGCTTTGGTACCTATGCTTCACTGATACCTATATCGTACTTTTATAATATCTCAGCTCTATTGCAGAATAAAGTTGAAATAAAAATTGTATATCAACGTTAAGAGTTTGAGTATGTCATAGAAGCTTCGCTTCCCAAAAGTGAAAGATATTTGTCAATTTCACTTGGCCTCGAGATCGGTCAGATTGATCGGAGAAGATCCATTTTGAATTAAAACTTTTCTCTATACTAAACTTCGTATTTACTAGAATATAAGAAAGTAAAAATGAGTTATGAAATGCGAGACAGCCACTCTTGACTAATTGAAAAATGCGACGCAGACACTTCTAGTATCGCCAAGAGCCAGAAACCACAGGTTTCGGAAGCTTATGTACCCACCCCCTGAGGGAAGTTTTGATATTACTTTTAAATCACCATAGTAAATAAATGTACTTGTGGCGAATAATCATATTCCCTTGATAATTGACTACAGTACGTCGTCTTTGAATGCAACAAATTTGCTTGGAGACCGGCTATAAATTACATATTAATTTTTTTAATTCTCGTCCTCAAGAAAATGTGCGCAGAAAATCTCTTTCCTCATACGTCATGTACAGTTTTTACTGTTTTTGACGAAATAAATAAATAAATAAATAGCCGAAAGCGCGTCTGCGCAAGTGAACTCATCCAGAGGCTCCTAGGACATCGCGGTTTCGCGTACGACCTCGTCCAGGGACTTCCAGTGTCAACGTGAGTGAGCGTATTGATACGACCTGGGGCTACCACGCACGGAAATATTTTGCGTGTTAATACGTCTAGAGCAGTCAAAGGGTTAAGGGAATAAAATGTTTGATTAATTCAAGATTTGAAAGGGAGCCATTTTCAAACTTTTCAGGGGCCAGGGCCCTTTGGCCTCCCGCCCTGTGGGCGCGCCTCCGCTCGCTACATTTTAAGTTAGAACGTGCAAATTAGAATTATACTGCGATTTTTCTAACTTTGCCCCTCAAGGCCCGTGTTCACAATGGAATATGTCATGATATTTCGCGACGTTCTCCGTCGTGCCGCCAGATATCGCATGATCGTGACCGTGTCAAGCAGTGCTTGCGATCATGCGACTTCTAGCGGCACGAGGGAGAAAGACGCGAAATGCAGTGTGATATTCTATGGTGGCTGTAGGGGACCGAGGGGCAGAGTTAGAAAAATCGCACCATATACCATCGGCACTTTATTTATTTATTTGGTCATAAAACAGTAAAAACTGTATATGACGTATGGGGAAAGAGATTATATGCGCCCATTTTCTTGAGGCCAAAGTTAAAAATATATATAAAAAACGCGAAATTAGCAACATTTGAAAAAATAGAAACAAATTAGAATTATGTTATATAAATTAGAAAAATGTTTGTTTCCGAGTTATAGAAAATCAAGTTCAACGGTAAATGATTTGATTTTTCTGAATTGCTAACATCATAGTAACGAACACCAGTTCTATTTCTACCACTACAAGCAAAAGGAGTGCTCAACAAAACGTGCGCACAGTGAAGCTACATTTAGGTCCAGAAGCAACACAAGGGGCCATCTCGGCATTTGCTCAATGGATCAGGGAAACTGGACAAAACCTTTATGAAAGACTCAATCAAAACAGCAAAAAGAAGAGGGAGTTTTTGAAACTTATGGAGTCAATGGTTGGTATTGATAGCACACCCTTTTCTTTACTTTCCTATCCGGCGAATCTTCCACAACAGTAATCGCACCAATGATCTCTCGCGCACCGTCACGGCGAGGAATCCATTAGACGAGCCATCGCGGTTGAGAGGCCCCGCCCCGCGCGTGGGGAGCGGAGGGCGCGGAGAGCGTGGGGCGCGGAGCGGTGTGTGTGTGTGTGTGGGGGGGGAATGGACCAGCGTACAGCCTCTGAAAAGGACCTAACTGACAGATGAAGTTATCTCACGCTTTGTTTATTATATTGCAGAACGTAGCAACGAGGACAGCATCTCAGGGTATTGTTGTGTTCCTACTGAAAATGAAGTAATGACGCCGGTTGCTATGTATTGTATTATGTTGAATTGTATATCGTAGAGTAAACACGCATTTGTGCATTCATGAGAAATGAAATCAGTTCATCCAAAGAAAGTCCAACAGTCCATATTCTAAATACTAACACGTGCCTAGGTCGCCTAAGCGAAACGCGTCAATGTTTTAAAATGGTCACTCCGATAAATTTAGTACAAATATTTTCGTTTGGCAAGAAATATTAAGTTCGATAGTTATGCAATAAACATTATACATATAGTTATCAAACATATAGTTTTACAGTAAATATCGAACCTATATCAGATAAAATGGTACATTCTTTTCTATTAATATATTTTTCGGTGAGAACAGTTGATACCAAGGAGAATTTTCGTTTAATTGTTCGTTTTTATGTCATGCATCTATCACTTTTATGAACGTCTTTTATGATGTTTTTATTAAAAGGACCGTCAAGGTTTATTTAGTTATTAGTTAATATTGTGCTAGGTTGTAGTGACAGGACGACCTAAAATATGCTTCCAGAGTTTGAAATACATTTTTCAAGCTAAATTGCATATAGTTAATACCTCAATAAAATCGCATACGTTTAACCAAACTTCTCAGTGAAATAAATTCAGCAGGATGAATTTTATAGAAAATTATTTTTTACTGCTATTATGCAAAAAGATATATTTCATCGAAATATCAAGACACAAATATCAAGTCACGTATATCGGGACGTATTTTAAATCCAATAAAAAGTATCCTTCCTCTTATATTTCCTACATATTTTGATTCTCTTAAATTAATATTGCAGGCGACCGGATGGAAATAATGGTATGTGACACTTTGAATTAGATTAAAATAGTTGGCTACTATGAGGGAGTCCGCTTATATTACAGTGAAATCAGAAACACATAACCATGAGCGGATATAATTCCTTCGGACGATTTAACATGTCTTCGGTCGTCAGTGAAACATGACTTACCATTATTTATAACCGAACACGTCAATTCTTAATAAACCGGTTGGCATGTCTCAGAGACAGCATTGTCTTTGCATCAGCAGCGTCAATGATCAGGTGCCTAAGTGCTTGAACTTACTCCATTATTTTTAAAAACTCCCTCTTCTTTTTTGCTGTTTTTAGTGAGCCTTTCACCTGGAGAGGTGACTCAGTGCATCAACTAATGTCACTGTAGTGCCTCTGACCTGGAGGTCCTAGGTTCGAGTCCCGACGGCGGCAGCATTTTCGACACTAGCTTGTCGAAACACTAACATGCACTACACAAGACTGATCGGGAGGCTAGAGCCTGTCCCGGTTGGGACAGTGCCCGCTGGTGGGAGATACCTGGTTAAGGGAAATCTCCGCTAGTCGACGGTAGGTCGGCGACGGATCTCGCCATTCAGCGGGGGTAAGATCACCGCCACCTCCCGATGAAAAAATATGCACTATGCTTTCGGGACTAACGACCTCAGTTTTTATTTAAGTGCCCGGAATGGCTAAAAATCAATCAATAAATCATGTCACTGACCGGGAGGACCTTAGGGATGAGTCCCGACAGTGGCGATGTTATTTACATAAGTAGAAAGAATTTTCTGAGAATTGTAGCGGCGGGGCGGCGGGCTGCCCTGAATGGAAGTGTTCCGTTATTTCTCCGATTAATACTTGTCGTGTACGTCCGCACTAGATCTCACGTTCTAGCAGGGAAGAAACGCCGCCACCTCCCGGGATATAACGTGCACCACACTTTAGGAGCGAACGACCAACAGACGCGAGCGAAAATGCGGAAAAATCTATCAATCAATTCATAATAAATATATTTTTTCTCTTTGCCGGTAATTCGGTTCGGTGGAGAGCGTGTGCAACTGGAACGGTGTCTCGCAAGCGAAAACGTAATAGGCACAATCCCCGCAAACCTGTCGTATAGGTCGGCACTAGATCTCACGTTCTAGCGTGAAAGAAACACCAACACTTCTCGGGATATAACGTACACTTCACTTTAGGAACGAACGACCAATAGACGCGAGCGAAAACGCGGAATAACCTATTACTCAATTCACAATAAATATATTTTTTTCTCTCTGCGGGTGTTTGGAGACCGTGTACGGTGGGAGTGGGCGTGGTGGCCGCTGCGGGAACGGAGGCGTTGAGCGCGCGGGCGGCGGGAGGGGCCGGGCGGGGGCGGGGCGGAGGCAGCCGGGTGGGCCCGTCTCAGCGCGTGGCAGGCGGGCGCGCGATGAGCGGCGGGCAGATCGGGTGGGCAGACAAGATAGACTCAACCAGTGGGAGGGCAGCCCAGCAGTCCGAGAGACACGTTGCCTCACTGCGCTTCGGAAATCATGTTAACCCTTCAAGCCGTCTCATTTTTTCTGCGGAGTACTGTATCTGGGGTATTTTACGATGGCAACTTTTAATGACAGCTAGGACCCGTAAACATGTGTGTAGACTGTAAGAAATTCAGTGAAAATGAATTATTTTTTACAAAGATATTTTATAAAAGATATTTTCAATAGTACAATAAGTAAATATACGATATTTTATTAAACTTTCTGAACTTGATGTACAAAATAGACATTTACGAAAATCATTACACCGTACGCAGCCTGTATTTCTGCTTCTGATGCATATAAGGAAGTTTGTGAGACACATTTTGACAGAAAAACATTTTGGCTGTTGGCTCTTTTTTGAAACACACTTTTGACCTCAAACAAAAGTTACAAAATTTTGCATGTAAGAAGAAAAGAACCAAATGAAATATAATACAAAATTTCAAAATTCTAAAATAAGTAAAACAAATATAGCACCAACAGTCAAACCAATTTAAGATATAGTCCTTTATTAAATATTCCCAAGCCTTTCCAATTTATGCTGATTCTGCCAAAGCAGAAAATAACGCCGGCAAAGGTACATTTTAACACCTATGTTGTGTATCTGTATTTGGGTTAAATTTTATTTTACTTAACTGTATTAATTTATTGTCATCCTATTTATAAACATTCATTCTTCTCTTTATATTTTGCTTTTGTTTATCTAAGTGATAGAGGGCACATAAGATGAGGAAACATCCCTCGAAACATATATGCTGCAACATAACATCTGAATGTAGTGTAAAATACATATTTAATTTTGGAAGATTATTATCACGGACACACATACGTTATTTCCTTGCGATAAACAATGTTTGCATTACTATCGAAATTGTAAGTTTTTTATTTCTTCGCACATTGAAACCTATATTTGAATAATTTCATAAACGTTTCATTTGGACGGGTACAATAGAGGTGAGTGCAAGGTATCCTGGTAAATCATGAGGAGCTTCTTGGCTATTTTCAAGTACACAGAGTCTCGCGGATGATTAAGTTTGCTCTCAGAACCAAGACCAGGCCACTACATTGTTTGTGAACAGCTTCCTGCGAACGCATGTGAACCATCAACATTTGAAGTCTCTGGAATAATGTATTGCGACGATGATGATGCTCCAACACTGTCACCCACGCAGTACGAACTGCGAACAAACCAACGTGCATGGCATTCCATGGTTCTCATTTCTTCACAAGTGAGCTCGCATTGGAAGATCACCGTTTACCCTTCAGTAGTCGCGTGGATTACTGTTGTAATCCAGTCTTCTTCATTCGCTGTTTACAGTGGGAGTTGACAATCTTTTGTCATGGGCTTTTCTGTACCTTTCGTAGAAGGCCCAGCTATTGAATTGCAGCGAAATATGACTCAATTGATAACTGCTGTATTAGCGATAAGCGCCAGAAACAACTTGGGTTACAATAGTAATCCACGCGAAAAACTCGTGGTTGTTTCTGACCTAACCTGACATCACGAATATCGCTGGAATCGATGCTCTGAATGTTTATGCAAAGAACAACAGTGAAGAAAGGTTGACTAGAAGAGGATTTCTAAAGGATCTACTTTGCCCTTATGAAACCAGAAATGAAAAGAAAGATCGGGAGAAAATCCGTGCCGACAGCGGTAACATGCCAGAGACTTCTAGTAATGGGAATCCGAGAAGGGACCGAGGGTTCAGTGGAGTCTCCAAATGGATACATGGAAAATTGTTATCTCTGTGGACATTAATGAAGCAAGAGCACTCGCCAGTACTGCATAAATTATTGTGCCCCGTGTGGATGCCTTATTAAAAAAAGCAGTGAGGTGTTCATCTGATCTTAACATTGAAATATATTCAGAGTAGAGGTTCCAGACGTTTAAACAATTTTGTCATACTGTTTTATTTAATAGTCGTGATGCAAAGTATACTAAGTTCACTGATCATATAGAGTACGAGACTTTTCAAAAACAAAAATCTACTCGCAGATATTTGAGTATATTTGTTCAAACGCATAATGTATGCATTTTTATGTAGAGTTTCATAGAATTTGTAATTCGTCAACCCCTTAATAAATGAAATAGTATTTTGTAACTGTTCAGTCTTTTAGATACAAACTCGTCCATATTTGAACAAAAAGACGACTTGTTCGAAAAATATTAATAAGAATTTTTCGTCGTTGCTCGATGATGTCGCCCAATCGCCAAGTCAAGCCGACTCTCTCGTCAAGGTGCACGTTGTCCCGGGTGTGTAAGTACAATGAATATGTCTTGTGTAAGTATATGTCTTGAGTTTTTAACAAATCAATGACGTATAATGAATTAGTTTACGTTTGTATTGTATATATTTAAAAAAATATTTAATACGCCTTTAACAAGTAATGTATTTCAGCTTCCGGGTCAATGACCCCCATCTCGATCGGGTTTTCGTCCAGTTTCCCTGGACCATTCATAAAATGCTGAGATGGCCCCTTGTTTTGATTCTGGACGTAAATGTAGCTTCACTGTGCGCACGATTTGTTGAGCACTCCTTTTGCTTGTAACGATAGGAGTAGAACTGATGTTCATTACTATTTTGTTAGCAATGCAGAAAAATCAAATCAGCAGTTCATTTACCGTTGAAATTGATTTTCTATAACTCGGGAACAAAATTTTTCAAAGTTTTATTTGTCTAAAATAATAATTATTTTCTAAATTCTTGTTTCTAGTTTTTCAAATGTTGCTTTTTTTTAATTCTGGGCCTCAAGAAAATATGTGCAGATAATCTCTTTCCCCACACGTCCTATATAGTTTTTTACTGTTTTTTGACCAAAGAAATAAATAAGTGCCTGCATTGAACCTTCTCTTCTGCCACGAGCTGGTAGGATGTCCCTCTCCTGAGCACTCGCGACATTTCATAGTTCTTATGTGTTAAAAAAAAGTATCTCCAAGACTGAACGTTACCAACAGCCGTAGTAGAGCTTCCAACCTAATATAGTTAAGAATGTGTGTCATCTGAAAACATGGAACATCTACGTTAAACGAATCAAATAATGAATACAGGAAGAAAGTGGGAATTTACTAGTTTAAAAGCATTTAAGATCTGTTATGAATTTTGTGAGTATCTGATTCTATATTGATTCTATTGTTGGTGTTAAAATTATATTTCCAATAACAACCGTATTTGCAAATCATCCTCATTAGACAACTCTTTGGTATTCTCTTTCCATATCCTGATGTTCAAATGTTCTAGGTTTGCCAATATTTGCAAGTAGTAAACTTATATTGCTTTTGGGTTTCTTCAACCTAGGTCTTTTGCGGATCGTTTCACATCCAAGAAAAATATGACATAACCAATCTTTATTCTCTCTTTAAAGACTGGATTTTATTAAGGAAACATCTGTATCGTCAATATTTTTGTTGCAGGCGGCGAAAATGTTTTGCAATTTTCAAGTATTCAGAGATGTCAATGAAAATGAGACCTGCGCCATTTGTAAGTAGCATTTAAGCTATCAGAGAAGAAATTTAATGAACAAATTGGAGGGAGAAGCGTTTGAGAAAACGCTGAAAATATTATTGAGGCTTCATGTTACGTACCCCATCATCATCCTGAAGGCCAAAAAGTACCTTGTCGCTGCCGCCATGACATTCTATCTTCCGCTGTCTACGTATTATCATTCTGCGTATCTCACATAATGATAATATCCGTTTCAATCTCGCATGTACTGGAGTTTTTTTAGATCGATGGAATATTTGTTTTGGAGGAAATCGTCTAAATGGGCTAGCGTAGGCGTTGATCAGAGACTGACAGAGGTTTTGCATCAATCAATTTCTCTGTATCAAAGACCCACAAAACGTGGATTCTGACTACATAACGTGTTAGAAGGAAGTAATTTACTACAAATAGAAAAGAGATGTACCCACTTTTTCGTTTCCAGAGAGAGACAATACGAGTTTTTTTCTGTCGAACTAACTCTCTGCTATGTATCTAAATATAACTTACGTAACATTAACTACGCAATTCGTTGCGCACAACAAATATATAGTATATATTTGCACGAGCAAAGAAGAAACTCATCGGAAAAAGACGATAAAAGAAAACGTTGAAATGTAGTGACAGGTATGAATGAATAATAAAAGTATGAACAACTTTTTTCATTGGCTTAATGATATAATTATTATAATTACAGTGTACTTTTCGAAACTTAACAAACACTACATAATTATTTGAAGACTGAAAAAACTGAATTCAAAATTATTCGAATGAAACGGCCGTGTTAACCAAACGTTACTGCCTTTGTTTTACTTGCAAACCCAATGAAAAAAACAAACATTTCTTCCGATGTTCCACTATCGAATGTACGAGAGTCCACTGTACAACTTAGATTATATTTCCGAGCTGTCACTTGTGCGTGGGCAACGTGTCTGTCTGAACGATGTGTTGATTTATTGCGCGTTTCCCCACACATATCTCACCTTGACGCTTTCGCGATGGATGGGCGATAGAAGGTGACGGCGACCGGAGACCGCAGCATGTGAGACGATGGAGGCTGTGTCATCTGGAATGAGGAGACTTCAGTGCAGTCGCATGACAACACATTGAAATTACGGAAAAAAGGGTTCAAGGTGCCTTGCCCTCCCAACAGGTATCCCCCAAACCATGCAGGGTGTCCGGGGAGAAAACATCGAAACTTGGAAAATAAGCTCTTAAGACAATTCTAAGCATATTTTGTCTAATAAACTACGTGGATATTCCGAATGGTTGAGCCGCAGTGAGCACTCAAAAGTTGGTTTGAAAAATGATTTCTAGGCAACAATTTGCAGAATAGAAGCATAGAAACACTCCAGAAACATATAAGTTGTTTATTATTTACGAAAGAAATGAAGATATTTTTTCAGAAAGAAAAACTTATCTAGAAATAAAAAACCACCCAATTTACACAAATTACTGCTTTTTTTCGCTTAATTTTTCTGTCTGAGCAAATATATTAATTTCATTTGTAAGTAACAAACAATTTACATGTTTCTGGAGTGTTTCTATGCTTCCATAATGAAAATTTTTGCCTAGAAATGTTTTTTTCAAACCAAATTTTGAGTGCTCATTGCGGTCTAACTATTCGAAATAACCACGTAGTTTATTAAACAAAATATGCTTAGAATTGTCTTAAGAGCTTATTTTTGAATTTTCGACGTTTCCTTACCGGACTCTCTGTATGGAAATTACGGTTTTAAAGGGTTCAAGGTGCCTTGCCCTTCCACACGTATCCCGCAAACCATATATTCACTGAAAAGACGGCAGAAAAAAAATTGTAAAATTTCATGTTGATATCACTAACCAAGTAAAAGACTTTACAAAAACAATTTAATTATTAATTATTTTATTTAATTATTTTTGGGAACCTTTCAAATATTAAGATCATTGAGGCCAAATAGTGATGACCTATGATAGCGATAATAGTGCGATATATGATGGATGGAGATATAGAGTAAATGAGTGAATCCCCGAGATTACGTGCTGAGAGTTCGCTTTGTGTACCACACATTCCGTATGCATTGGCCCCGAATAGAGCTCGGGCCTCAGCTGAAGGAAGGTGGACATACTCCTCCAATAGCCTCCTCCTTTAATTTCCAACATCACCACACAAAGGAGGATTTAAAAGCCGGACCGCAAGGTAGCGCTTCTTGTCAATTATTTCATTGACCCAGGAAGGCCATCGACCCAGGAAGTAATTTACAACTTTTGGCACGTTTTACTGTCAATTGCAATATTTCACACAATAAAAAGATTAGGTAAAAAGTTGCAGTAAAGAGTAAACGTAGCATGCAAAGAGACAATGTTCATATTTGTAATGTTGTATGTTGTGTTGCATTCTAATAGGCAATTCTAATAGTTTGCCTATTTTTTTATTTTACGAGTGAGTATATTATGTAGCATCTAGTATAACAAATTTTATAGCAGATAATACTCATAGGGGGTATTTTCCTGAAGGAGTGCAATGCTTTCTCGCTGTTCATGACGTCGAATAGATTATTGGAGTGGCCAGTTCATGAGTTGAATGAAACTTTTTCATAAATATATATTGATTCTGATTTCTGCTGAATTCGATGTGCTCAGTGTACGAACAATCATCAGCAATGCCGATGATTACTCAATGTGCTTACGCAGGTGCATTTTGAGAAACAGCTAAATCTTACGGATAAAAGAAGCCACCACGGGTCGGCTCCTGGTTAACGAGAGGCAGGGGGAGTAATCGAGATGGGATGAGTGACACAGGATCGCTGGAAATCGAGGTACATGAAACGTAAGACCCGTCAGAAACGCACCGCAAAGCTGATTTGCGTAATTCCACGTAGTCTCCGGGATATTCATTGTGAACGTAGGTTCAGTCATTCGATGAGGTCACGTTGTGCAATCACTTGAACGAGAATGTTAGAAGTGGTTAGTTGGCAATTCCGGGAAACAACAGTCAAATCTCTGATCAGAGAAGTGGTGAAATGTGATGGGACGGCAAGGATTGGAGATACGAATGTCAAAAGACCGGACAAAAGTTAGATGTCAGTGGATTAAAAATTTAACTTACATACAAATATATATAAATACATATAAAATACAAATAAAACAATATATAAACATCACTATAAAAACAAATTATCTTTGTCATTACCTAGAACATGCAAACACATTTACATACACATACAACAAATGAATATATATATATATATATATATATATATATACATATATATACCTATATATATACATATCTATACATATATATACATACACTTATATTTAAATAAATGAACTTACATATTACATAAATATTCATCCATACAAAGATACACGCGTACATGCATATCATACAAAGACCTAGGAACCCTCGCATACCTGCACCTATCACTCATAATCATTTTCAGACAAATGGGGATAAAACTTTTTACCTAACACTACAATATCATAATACACAATAGTTATCATAATTATTTCATTTCTAACACGTAAAATATTTGTTAATATAAACCAATAAATACCAATGCCTTGTATTTGACATTTATTTTATTAATTTATTTCACATGAGTGCAGTAGCAATACCTCAGGAATTAAATTTCCAATACTAGTCACAATATAAGTAACTTGATTCCCTCAAAAGCCCTATTAATGGCCGTATCCTTTCACATCCCGCATTTACATCAGAGTTGATTTACTTTTATACGACGAATACTCGTATTCGATTCATTAGGGGTACTTATGACCGTCTTACTTTTCCCACAATAATAATCATGACAATCCTTAGAATTTTAATTTAATCCTAGCAATACTAAAGGGATCGCCTTACCAAGAGGGGACTTCCAGGAGCCAACAAATTGAATTTTGATTCCGGAACTGGAAGGCATACTGGAAGGCAAGTCGGCGGAAATACTGTTCTCCATTGTGCTAACAATAAAGCAGGTAGCAACAGCCACTGATTTTTAACCGGTGCGCAGCATTTTCCTGAAGCGTGTCTTGCTCGACTGTAAACGCGTAGGTTAACGCACCGGTTGTCAAATGTTTCTAATCAGGCTTCATCGATAAATGTAGTCATTATTCAATTATGTATTGTACAAGGATATGGAAGAAATTATGGTCTTAAATAAAACGTGCTCAGATTTTACTCCTCCCGCAGAATCACATGTAGGGTGATATGAATAGAAATGAGTGAGTACTCCAGAGCAATTGCTCACGAGTGCAAATAGAATTACTACTTCTCAAAAGCAATTGCTTCTTTTCATATGGACAAAAGTTTCGTGAAACTCAAAGCATTTACTTCCCTCTCTCTGAGTAATTGCTCACTAACTGATATGTTGCGATTGGTCGATTTTCGTTTGTTTTGTTGTCTACGTTACCGCACGTCGCGCATGATGCGTCGCGCGTGGTCTTTCCATCATGGCGACGCGTGCTTGTTCCTGATGGTGTCGACCGTGTTTGGTCAAGTGGTACAGTTGTCGTGCATTGTTGTCGAAATTGTAGAAAACCTTCCCTCATTCATTCACTCACTGCCTAAAATCTCACAACCAGGTCAGAGCAGTCGAGTGTAACCTCTCTTGTATCCGTTCAATACGATGAGTCACTTTTAGAGGTGGCTCCGAAAAGTCGAAGTACATAGTTCATTTCCAGTTCATCGTTGAAATTGATTTCCTATAACTCGGGAACAAACATTTTTCAAATTTGTATTTTTCTAAAATAATAATTATTTTTCTAAAATCTTGTTTCCAATTTTTCAAATGTTGATTTTTTTAAAATTCTGGGCCTCAAGAAAATGTGCGCCTATAATCTCTTCCCCACACGTCATATAGAGTTTTTACTTTTTTTTGACCAAATAAAAAAATTAAAATATACTTCGCAAATTCTCGATTTTATTCATACGAAAAATAAGCAATTGCTCCTCAACCGAGCAGTTACTCACCAATGGAGAAATTGCTACAAATAAGAGCAATTACTCACGTCTTTAATTCATACTATTTGAAGCAAATACTCTGAAAACTCGAAAAAGAAGTAATAGCTCATTTTTATTGATATAACCCAAAAGTTTACTATTTTGCCGAAAATAAATGAAATGGGTGGAAGCGAAGCGTGAGAGAGCAGCATCCAGGCGATGGAGCGGTCGCCCGCAGCGCGCTGGCGGCCTCGCTGGCAGTCGCACGAGGCGGCGGCGAATGAGGTGGGCTTCGACTTGATGGCGCGACGCCTCGCCTCGCCCCGTGCCCCCGCCGCGCCTTCTGACCTGCGACCCCGCCCCTGCCGGCCCCCGCCTGTGCCGCCCTCGCAGATCGCCGCCCGCGGGCCGCCTCGGCTTCGGGCGGCTCCCCGGCCCGCCCGCCCACTTCACCTCCCCCATCGCCCGACCGCCCGGCGTGCGTGCGTGCGTGCGTGCGTGCGTGCGTGCGTGCGTGCGTGCGTGCGTGCGGGCGGGCGGGCGGGCGGGTGGGAGGTGTAAGGTCAGACTCTGCCAACACTTTTTTTGTAGAATCTTCCGTTACAATTACTGTAACTACTTTTTTTAAAGTAGTAACACTTCAATTCTTTTTTATTTACATTTTTTTGTACAATGTACTTCAATACTGTATCTTCTCACTTTGTACAAATAGATTTCACATATTTCTTTAGAACACATTTTTCGTTCAATTCTCTCTCTGTATCTCTCAATATATCCGTTGCTAAGCTCATTCACTATCAACCTGGGTACATCATATGTTTCTTATTTATAAAATAACAATGTAAAAAAATGTAAACAAACATTGGAATTGTTCGAAACGTTACAGAGTGACGGTGGGAGGGCGGGAGGGAGGGCAGGCCGGCGGGGAGGGCAGGCGGGTGTGGAGGAGAGAGGGAGGGCGGGAAGGAGGGCGTGCGTGCGTGCAGGCGGGCGAGCGTTTCCTTTTCTTCCATTCTTCCATTTCTTCCTTTCCTTCCATCTCCTATAACCAAATCTCTATCACGCTGGAAACATATCTTCAAGACTCGACAAAACATTGGCACTGTCGCGTTTTGATTTTCTCAGCTAACAGACGCGTAATCAGAGGGTGAGTTGGCCGCTAGATGCATCAACTGTTAGAAACATTTGCCAGAAAACGAGTGAGTAGGCAGTACGCTTTCTTCGACCGCGATAAATTTCATCCAACGCTTCAATATTGTCTCTCGGACTCCCTTTCGAAAGTATTTCGTTTGCGTGTCAGTTTTTAACGCCAATTTTACACGATTTCCACTGGTATACTCGCTACAAATACCGGGAGAGAGGGCTCAGTGCATCAACCTGATGTCACTGCACTCCCTCTGACTGGGAGGTCCGAGGTTCGAGTCCCGACGGCGGTAGGATTTTCGACACTAGCTTGTCAGCTAAGTCGAATTCAGTCACTGTCTGGAGGAGAATTCTAGCGGCCGGCTGCTCTGGTCGGTAGTTTTCCGTGGTTTCTCCGATCAACACCAGACGAATGCCGGAACAGTACCCTAACAAACGGGCCACGGACTGCGCGCGATCTTTCCTTCCTCTTCCTTGTCCTATCCTCTCCCCTTACACACACACTTACACAAACATGCACTACACTACCACACATGCCGGGAGACCGGTCGGGAGCTTACAACTTGTCCCGGCTGGGGCGGTGCCCCGCTGGTGGGAGATACCTGGTTGAGGGGAAATCCCCGCTAATCGACGGTAGGTCGGCGCCAGAAATCGCCATCCAGTAGGGAAAAGATCATCACCACCTCCCGAGAAAAAACACGCACTACGCTTACGAGACTAATGACCAAACTAGTGAACCCGGAAACACGAATCAATCAATCACTACAAATATATTTTTGCTTGGTTGCGTAGGCTTCCGCGGTCGGTGTTTATAGTCTAGGCTATCCGGGACAATACATTTTTGCTTGTCTTATTTTTTCAAAACACCAGTCTGCCTGTCTATATTAGTCAAAATATATTCATAAACTGGTTGGTTGTATTTACTATTACTCTTTCGATAGCACCTTTGTTCCGTAAGTGTCGAATGAAGCGTCATATGAATTCAGCTTTAGCAGGTCCCCACACACTAGCAAGCGTCTCTCACAAACACCGCTGGCGACAGCTATAAATCCATCACCGTTCCTCCTTGCTCCATTGTGAGATACAACGTCGAAACAATTACGAATTCGCAATGACACACACGAACGCACCCGGTCTCAGAACGCATTAACATACGCAATTTATTGAGTCGGAAGTGCGCCAGCATTGAAATGCAGGTGCGGGGCGAATAAAGCGTCCTTGGGGCGTTGGAATCGCGCGGATGGGAGAATTACGCACCGGGCGGCGGGGCGGCTGTATTTGGGACAGTCAATTTGCGCATTGGAGGCGACGCTGTCCTTCGCGGCCAGTGGAGCGTGCATCGATTGTTTACGAGGTTTCTGCGCCACCGCCGCCGCCGCCGCCGCCGCTCCGACGCCCACGCCGATAGCGCCGGGGGCAAAAATTACAGCGCCGCCCTCTCGCAGAGGCTCCCGCCGCCAAATCTGCCCCCGCCCCCTCGCTCATCCCCCGCCCCCACAACCCCCTCCCCATTGACCCCCGTGGTCTCCACCGCAGCCCGTTTCATCTCTGCCGCCCTCACCCCCCCTCAAAACACGTCGTGTCGTGCGAGCAGGCCACCTTCTCACCTCCGTCGCCCCTATCGGCGTAGCCGGCGCCCCTCTCACTCAATCACGTGCCCCGCCCCCTCCACTCCCCGCCTCCATCCCCGCCGTCGGCCGCCCCAACGCTGTCCTACCATTCCGCTGAATTTACGAAGTGCCCGTGAATAGACAGCGCTAGACGGCCGCCGCTTGCGCCTCTTCCGCTGCGCAGCGAGGAGCCCCGGTTTTACGGACGCATCATTTTCAGAGAAGAAATGATGCCGTGACTCCACATACTTTCACGGAATGATTCGAACTTTTGCAGTTTTCAAAATTTTGAGAATTCAAAGAACAAGAGATCTGTGCAATTTTTAAACTCTACCAGTGCAAACATGTTTGGATTATTTTGAGAAAATACTTTTTATAAATTGCATTAACAGGAAGCACAAATTACGAGAAAACGACCCGCTTTTTTTAAACAAAATTATACAAGACTTTTTTAAAGATCTAATTTTTAATAACAAATTCAATTAAGAAAAACTATCACCAATATTGTTCGTGCGCATTACGTTTTGTTATTTATAGAAATTGGAGTTGACCGAAGGTATGACCACCACTAATTGTTTACCTACATACGAGGATAAAAATTAACAGAAATATTTTGAGCAGTTTTTGAAACAAAATAAAATGTTTCTTATATTTCAAGTAAAATTACCCGCAAACTCCTCATATTTTCAAAATGATTTACATGACCTTTTTCTGTCTTTAAAGAACGGATTTTATTAACAAAATATCTGTATTTTCAATATTATTGTTGTAGGAAGAGAGCGAAAAACATTTTCAGTTTTCAAACGTTCTGATACTTCAATGTAAATGAGACCTGCGCCATTTCCAAGTTTCATTTAAGCTATCAGAAGAAAAAAACTAATGAGAAATTTGAAGAGACCTTTAAGAAAATTTCGAAAATGTTATTCTCGCTTCATCTTAAGTGCCTCGCAGAATAACAATATCAGTTTCTATTGGAGTTAGGGATTTAATAATCCGTAAACGCAGTGTTCAATCGACTTTAATAAATACATTTGTGGATACATACACTTTCACGGCACACTGCCCGAACACGTGTTACACAGCACATTACAACTTACATCCGCACTCCACTAGATGTAGCGACCAACTATACTGACTGACTACGCTCTTCAAACGAACACCAGTGGGGCCAACCTGATACATTTCTGATTCAAACCCAACAATCCCCCTCTTTTGAATCACACAATTTTAAGTTCTTTATATGTTCTTCAAGTCTCACACATGACAAACTTTTAGTGAATATGTCAGCTACATTTTTATCTGATGGTACATATTTAATTTCTACTAATCCTTCTTCTATCTTTTCTCTAATTAAATGATAAGCAATATCTATGTGTTTTGTCCTAGATTTCACTTCTCTATTTTTACTGAACTCTATTGCAGCTTTATTATCGCAGTTGACATTAATTGTTTCAAAGCTTAAATCTGAAAACACATTTTCTAATTCGCTGAATAACATTTTTAGCCACATTGCTTCCTTCACTGCTATTTCCAATGCTACATATTCAGCTTCCATAGTAGAGGTATTAATACACCTTTGTTTTCTTGACTTCCAAATAATAGGATTTCCACACAAAATACTACTGTCCCACTATAATAATTTTGCGACTTTTCCTTCTTCTACATCATGACCTAGTGGAAACTTCATATAAATTTCGTCATCTCAATTACCATAGATGTATGCTCCTTTTATGTCTAAATGATGTACATGCCATTTATTATACACTCCTAAAGCTAACAGTAACCTAATTACAGACATATTTGCAACAGGTGCATATGACTCAAAGTAATCAACATTCTTTTCTTGTGAATAACCTTGTGCTACAAGCCTTGCTTTAAATCTATTTACATTTCCCTCCTGGTCAGTTTTTACTTTGTACACCCACTTACTTCCAATACACTTCACATTTTCTGGGTTTATTTACAATTTACCACGTATGTCTACTTTCTAAATTCTCTAATTCCTCATTCATGGCTTCTGTCCATTTATCAGCTTCACCAGACTTTATTGCATCGGTATAACTTTGGGGTTCTGATATTTCTACTACATTTATTTTAATGGCTTTTGGTTTACCTAACCTTCCATAAGGATTCCTCATTACTTTCTTAGGTCTACCTCTCTGACGCTTCTTAACTGATGTTTTCCTCAACTTCTGAAACGCTACATACATCTGATTCACTTTCACTAAGACTGTTTCTAGTTTATCTTCTTCCAATTCTATCCTGCATTGTGATTTGCTTTCATTTACATTATTATTTGTTACAAATTCATATCCATTAATATTTTCTACAAATCTAACATGCTTTGAATGTATTATGTCTTGTTTGATAGGGTCCCATAATCTATAACCTCTAGTTCGAATTGAATAACCTACAAATATGCATGCCCTTGCATCAAATTTACTTCTACCTTGCTTTGGAATTACTACATAAGCTAAACAACCAAATACTCTTAAATGTTTCACACTTGGTTTTTTACCTGTCCATATTCCTTCTGGAACATCATCTTTAATTGCACTATGTGTAACTCTGTTTTTTACATAACAAGCTATTGCTATTGCCTCTCCCCAAAAACTTTCAGGAAGTTTGGATGATTTCAACATTGCTCTAACATAATCCATTAATGTACGATTTAACCTTTCTGCAATTCCATTCATTTGTGGTATTTCAACATTTGTTCTCTCATTTTAATTCCTAAATTTAGTTCCTCCTAGTTTAATTCCTCCTAGTTTAATTCCTAAATCAAGAAATAATGTTTCAAGATTCTTATTACAAAACTTAAGTCCATTATCTGTTCTGAATCTTTTAACTTTTTTCTCTGTCTGACGTTCTACCATTGCTATGTACCTTATTACATAAACTTCAACATCATCTTTAGATTTCAAACAATATACTGTGCATTTTTTTGAAAAATCATCTATACAAGTAAGAAAATATTTTTAACCACCCAATGATTTAACTGGCATGGGGCCACACAAATCTGAGTGAATAAGTTCATTTACAGATTCTCATTGTTTGTTTGACAACTTTTTACATGCACTTTTAGCTAATTTCCCAATAATACAACAATCACAATTTAAACTGTCTATGTTTATCCCTTCTAATCCATTAACTAGTTCTTTCTTTGACATTTCATTAATACTGTTATCACTAACATGACATAACCTCTGATGCCATATTTCACCAATTGACATATTTTTCCTTACATTATCTGCATGCATAACCTTTGCGTTTGCTTTGAATATTTCATTAAACCTACCTTTCAGTATATACAATCCATTTTTGCAATAAGCTTCCCCCACTATCTGAGATGTTTCTTTACTGTGAATGTTTGCTTTACCATTGTGAAAAGATATTCTTTTTCCTTTTCTTTCTATTTCAGAAACAGATAACAAATTGTGCCTACCATTAGGAACATGGTATACATTTTCAATAGTTAAATTTGACACCTTTCCTCTCATGAATGTCTGTATGGGAATGCTACCTACGCCTACAGCCTTTAGATTATTACTTTCTCTAATATCTGCACAATGAATTTCTTTATCAATTAGCTCATACTTTGTAAACCACTCTCTGATTTTACACACATGAATACTTGCACCACTATCAATTAGCCATTCATTTTCATCATTGCTATTCTCTATGGTCAACACATTATTCTGTTTTTCTGTAACACTTTTACCTTTATGACAACATACATTTGCTAAATGACCTTGCTTGCCACAACAGTAACACTTCTTATCTTTTCTCACATTATACTTGTAGTCTTTAATTAAATGATTACTTTTACCACACTTAAAACACGATTTATCTTCTTTCTTCTTCACTGGATTCATTTTTTCACTTTTCACCTTCTGCTGCTTGCTGCTCGCTTGATAATTCACACCTTTACATCATCTCCACGTTCTTCATTGCGGGCCTCTCTTCGTTCGTATTCATTCAGTAGCATATTCTTCACTTCTATGGATTTCAAGTTTTCAGCTGTTACGTTCGACAGTGTCATTACGAATGCCTCATAGCTGTCTGGCAATCCAATTAGCATTGCATAAGCTAATTCTTTATCCGATACTTCATATCCGGCCTCATTTAAACTGTCACTACATATTTTCAGTTTTGTTAAATATGATGTCATAGACTCATTGGCAGCTAATTTCATAGAGTTCATTTGCTTTTTCAGTTGGAAAATTCTCGGTAGGGATTTCGGTTCAAATGCTTGTTCTAATGCTATCCATGCCTCGTGTGCTGATACGCAATCTTGAATATGTACTTGTTGTTCGGGTACAACGTTGAGTGCGATTGTTGCTAATGCTTAGTCGTTACATCTTTTCAACTTATCTGCTTGTTTCGTCGTGCATTTTTCTGGTATTTCAAATTTCTGTTCGACGTGTTCCCACAGTTCATTACACAAAAGTAACATTTTCACGTTAAACTTCCATGATCGATAATTACCGCCATTTAACTTGATAATTCTATCACTTAACATTGTGTTAAACATACCTTCACAACGTATTTTTTCTTACAAGCGCCGATGTCTCTGGATTCTTCTTACTCGATCGCGTGCACGTGGTTACTTCAGTACTTCACTTTTCAGCCGATTGTTGCTTGCCTGGGCGCATAACCATTTTATTGGAGTTAGGAATTTAATAATCCGTAAACGCAGTGCTCAATCGACTTTAATAAATACATTTGTGGATACATACACTTTCACGGCACACGGCCCGAACACGTGTTACACAGCACATTACAACTTACATCCGCACTCCAATAGATGTAGCGACCAACTGTACTAACTGACTACGCTCTTCAAACGAACACCAGTGGGGCCAACCTGATACATTACTCATTCAAACCCAACAGTTTCAAATTAGCATGAAGTTCGTTTCGATCGATCGGGGAATATCAATTTGGGAGAAATTCGACTAAAGGCGCTAGCGTTGACCAAAGACAGACGGAGGGTTTGTGTGAATTAATGTTTCGGGATCAAGGACTCATAAAACTTGGATTCTGCAGGCGCGTTACCACGGGGAGGGAAATGAGGGAAATTTCCCTTCCCAAAATGTTTCAGTAACTATTATTTTTAATTTGTCCCGAAATTTTCAATCAAAAATATTTTCGTACAAACATTAAAACAAATAACAATGTATTGCATGATGAGCCTGCGTCATTCTACATAATCTGTAATATTACACATTCGACAAAAACATTTTGAATAAAGAAATTTCCCCTCCCAAAATTCGTTTCTGGATCCGCCCCTGGATTCTGACTATACATGTTAGAAGGAACTATACACGTATAGAAAAGAGATTTATCCAATTTTCGTTACCAGGCTGCGACGAGTTTTTCTGTAGAAAAATTGCAGATTTCAACCGCAATGAGAATATTTTCTCTTTTCTACGTAACTCATAAGGCGAGAAAGTAAAAATAGACTCTACTGAACAGGCAACGAAACTCATATTAAGTGCAAAACTTGCATAAGATTTCTGTATGTATTATCAGAAGTATTTTTGAAGGAACTGTCTTTAATTTCCAATGTTTACACTGAAAGTATTTGTTTGATGATAAATAAATTTACGACATGAAACGAAAATACATGAAACTATTTCCTACGGAATGAAATAAAATTTAACTCTCCGACATTTACGAAAGTGTAAAAATTTCCGAAAATGTCTTCTCAAGCACGATAATGAGTACACAAGAATATTATATTGTAACCTTCCAAATTATCTGTGTTTTCTAGAGAACGACAAGGAAAACAAACGCAAGGAAAACAAACTAAATTATAACTAACTGATGACAATACACCAGGAAATATGTTATTTAGACCTGAGACTTACGGTGTACAACGGAAGGTAGAAAACATTTACTTACACAGTTTAGACTTCAAGGTGATTACAGACTCAGTGATTCAACTAAAAGGCATTTCATTTTTGTTCGATGGCTATTCTTTATTTGTGAGAAAAAAGCTGAATGTTGAAAAGTATTGTTTCTTTGTCTAAAAATACTAAAATTCACCGCCCGTTTTGCTCACAAAATATAAAAATAATCCCTCCGGTGATCATCGCCACCCAGATAATTTATGATTTCCTGACGATGACACGCTTTCCTTGGGGAAACCGCAAATGTCGGTCAGCAATATTCTCTGCGGTTTCCATGTAAGGGATAATAGCAGGAAGAGAAATCTGTTTCCGTCCCAAGCGTGACTGAGGCACCGGTTTTGCTTCGTTTGCTCTCTCGCCATTCCTTTTCATTGGCATTGTCCCCTTCCGTCAGCTTTCAATCGCTTCACTTAACAGTTTCAATCGCTTGGACTAGTCGAATTCAGGCTCCCCAACCGAAGATCTCTAGTGGTGCCCAACCCATCAAAAACTGTTCATCCTTTAAATAGTAATAAAAATATTCTAAAACAGTGGTATCAAGGTCTTCTACTGATGGCAGTGCCATGCGTTGTGGCACCGGAGCATGCCACGAGCTTATCTTCGCAACTAGCGTCAGGAAAGTAACTATTAGAAACTCCGTTTTACAATAGGGAGGGCGTTTTCTGGTGGCGGGTAATGAACTGCGTGGAGGGGCGATTTCGTCGTGGCACTCGTGCCACGGACTCGCGCTCGCGGGCTCGCGCGCTCGCTCGACCTTGACAACACTATTCTAAAAACTCGTATTGCAATGTCAACCAAACCACAATCGTGCTGAAAACGCTAGGAGGAATTGTAATAAAACGAACAAATGTTTTCTCGTACACCCAACGTCATCAAATGTATCCTGCCCCACCCAGGGGCGGATCCTGCCCATAATTTTGGGGAGGGCCATCGTAGATTTTTGTTAAATTATAAACGTATTTGTTATTATATAGTATATTATTTATGTACTGTAGGTACGATACTATAAAATATTATTGTTTAAATAATTACATAATTCGAATATAAATATTTAAATCAACTTTGCCAAATAAAGGAAGGTAAACTAAAACGCTAGTTCTTTTGGAGTGGGTCAAGTGCACCCATGCCCCCCACCCCTGGATCCA
Organism: Acheta domesticus; assembly: GCA_031308135.1. Lineage (NCBI taxonomy): Eukaryota > Metazoa > Arthropoda > Insecta > Orthoptera > Gryllidae > Acheta > Acheta domesticus. Next base: position 2,731,889 of record JAHLJT010008446.1, on the reverse strand, counting down.
CCAGTGGCTCCGCCTCCCCTCCTCCCTGCTTTACCTTACTGAAACACAGTCCCAGTGTAGGATATAGAGGTGTGCCTTTGGGGCAAATTTTCTGAAGCTAGTTTGAGGTTCGTTCCTCGCTTGTCCGTACGGTGGGCACGATCGCTTTGGATCACGGTGTAATATGTACATATTAAGATTACATCTTTAACTGTAGCTACAACACAGTTTTACAAAATATTTCCTAACCTTTTTCATAACTGTTTGCTTTAGAGTTTACCAATTCCACCGCGAAGCGACAAATCACTGACTTGAAATTTGAAATCAGCTGGCCACAGCGCTGTCGAATGGATCACGACCAATCGCGATTTTGCCCAATAAGACCCAAAGATCGCAGCGCTTCTATGCGCGAACTGTGAGAATTAGCCTCACATAAGCTTCAGTTTTAGACTGGGAGTGAACACACCTACACATCTTTCACCGTGGTCCCACCTCACCTCCACCCCAATCAACTCACCTCCGCCCTGAGTTGCATAACGTGCCCACCCGGCCTAAAGTGCAACGCGATTAAAGAAGATATGTACTTGCGCACACGTAAATTATTTATTGGTGGTAAATCTGATCATTAAAATTGAAAGTTTAAGAACAAGAATATTTTTATCTATTTTTATTTTTAAAATCTATTTTTATTAAATTTATTAATTTTTATTTATCTATTTTATTAAAATTTTTATTTTAATTATCTATCTATATTTTAAAAATCAAAAATGATTTAATTTTGTTTTTGTTTGCCCATTTCCATTTTCAGTTAAGTTAGTCACGTTATGTTAGTGTTACTTTCCCAGACTATTTTCATGTGTTACCAAGAAGGTGATACAGGAAAATAGAACGGTTTCTTCTTATTAGTGAATACTTGAAATCCTTTACTAAGTTGCAAACATTTAACAACATTAATAAACCTTTATTCAGAGAAATATTTTTTCTTATCCATTTCGCTTTAGAAGATTCCATTCGTGCTATACTAATAACTGGCTAAAATAAGCAATCATAATTAGATACAACTATTTGGGGTGACTTTAGACCACGGAGGGTGGCTTTGCACCACGCACCACTTTAAAGAATGTCCCCCCCAATTAGATGTCAGCGTGTGTATTTTCAGTTGCTTTAACCATTAGTGGGTTCTAGGAAGTTGAACACACCAAACGCCAACAGCGGTCTGCTCGTACCTTTGATTATTACGGCTTAAGCTGTCAAGAACAATAGTTCAATTTTTGACCTGTTTTTTTATGTTCTTACATTACATAAAGGCACCCTACCCTTTAATCCTTCCGATTTTCCCTAGATTCATTAGAAAGACGAATGCGGACAATTTCTCCGCACCCTAGATGGTGACATAAACGGCTTGTGTGTAAAACACACCTCTAGAGTTACCTAACATTTGTAAATGATTATAAAAATGTTTAAAAAATATTTTGGTTTCACAAATAAAAAAAACACCGTTTCCTGGTACAAAGTCATCCCAAACGACGATATTCATGTTCTTTTCTCGGTTTCTTGGTTTCGTTACTTTGCATTTCTAAGTGAATTAAATCATGCGTGCGATAAATCCTTTCAGAGCTTCGCTTTGAATAATTCAATTCTTGAAATGTTACACAAATGTTATATTAGTCACTAAGGAAGCACCGCACCTCACTTTAAGACCCCTACCCCTCTCCCAGACCGCTTCCAAACTACTCTCTTACTTCCACACTGACTTCCCGTCTACTTTCCCATAGCCGCACCTCGCCCCCACCCCGTCAGGCACCCCTGCCCCCGCTCCCGGCTTCACCCACGCCGCCCCCGCCCCCGCCGTCGCTGCTTCACCTCCACCGCAGCCACCTCGGGGCCGCCATTGTTTCCCCTTTGTGTTCCGGCCCATTCAATCATTCATTAGCGGTTGTGAATATCAAGGGCATTAGGCATCGACGGGCCGCCCTTTTCAGGGGACGCGACGAAAGAGAGCAACAAAGAAAGTTGCCCAAGGCAGGGCAAAACCCACGGAAAATTCTCAACGTTGATGCAATATTAACTTTGGAACATCGTGTTCTGACACGACTGACATAGTGGAAATATTTAAACAATATTTACGAAATCTAATTAATCTCTCTCACGTTTTATTATCTGCTCTGTTCTCACATTTTTCATGAATGGAAATAACGACTCAAATCGGAATATATGGTTTTGAGATAAACGTATTTAATGGTTTGCTGACGATTAAAATGCAGATTTCACACAGTCAATACTTGATGCATTATTGAGTAAAGAATATTATTAAGTAGAAAGCTCTCAAGTTCTGTTAATAATAATAATAATAATAATTATTATTATTATTATTAACAAAACTCACCAATTAGCAAAACTCATGAACGATATAAAGCTGATAAACGTAGTATCTACCTTCCCCCTAAAAAAAAGCATCACTCCATCATGATATAAAGTGTGACCATGATTTTTTTCATTTATTAACAACACTTTCTAGCAAATGTAATTAACAAATAATGTTAAATAATTACTTGCTAAATTTGGTCAAGTTCTTATAAATAGGCTTTCCCTTGATTGCCCTTACCACTCTTATCACGGTGACCAATACCGGTAAAATGTGCATTACAATAAAAGTATGGCTTTGTGACACTCAGACTGACACATGACTGATTTACAAAGTGAAGTAATTTCGCAAAGCACATTTATTTCCCCGTAAAAACATTTTCATTGTCTGAGTCACATCACTTTTGCAATAATACTAATTGTATTAATTCCTCAATATGCCGCTATAATAAGTCAGAAGAGGATGTAAAAGGATTTTATGAACATTCATATACTGGAATTGGAATTCCTCGAATCACAAAAGAGGTGCTCATACTGAACCCCACCCCCTTACTCCCCTTAGTAGAACACAAGGCAAACCACCGTGATCACCAGATCACGAAAGGGGGAGGGGGTAAATGAAACTCTCCAGGAAAATATACGTAGGGCTCTAAACACAATAACCGTCACATTATATGTAATATGTTTTTGGCAATATGAACGAAATTAATTATTCTCACGATGGTAATGGACACAATCTACATAGAAATCAACGGCCAAATACTTTGAGAGGAACTCGAACAGCACATACGATCTATAAATCATTAAAATAACCTATGAAAATAAATTAATAACGCACACACACTTTCTTATATCTGACAACTTAGTACGATGGTCAAGTAAAATATTTTTCCTTTATTTTATATCTTATACTACCAATTGGTATGTTTTCTTCAAATAACAAATGTGGGAGTTTTTTTAAAGTTAATTAATAAGACCCTGGCTAGGATACATTTACACAATATTTGTAGGGATGCGATTAGTCAACATTTGTTATATACAGATGTACTCCAGAAACATATGAATATATTTGTTCAGAATGAAAAATTAAGCGAGAAATAAAAAAGGACCTAATTTGCACAATTCGACTGGTTTTTTATTTCTCGCTTCATTTCTCTGTCTGAGCAAATACATTGATTTCTTTTGTACATAATAAACCATTTACATGTTTTTGGAGTGTTTCTATGTTTCCATAATGCAAATTTTTGCCTAGAAATCAATTTTTCAAACCAACTTTTGAGTGCTCATTGCGGCCCAACCATTCGGAATATCCACGTAGTTTATTAGACAAAATATGAAGAGTCTTTTTGATTTGTTTTTTTGAATTTATCTTTTTTTTTATTCTGGCCCTCAAGGAAATGTACGCAGATACATCTTTCCCCACACGTCATATACAGTTTTTACTGTTTTTTGACAAATAAATAAATAAAGAGCTTATTTTCAAATTTTCGACGTTTCCTTTCGGACACTCTGTATATATAGGGACCTCTGATTCAAATACAAAATGAGGTAGGACGAGCTAACCCGGATCTTAAGCAATACTTATTTCAGTGCATTCTTCGTGACCACTCAATGCACTGAACAATTCACTCCATCTCCACTGTCGTTTTAAGGCTGGCGTTTAGGCCTCAGCCCGTTTCCGAGCGGCGCGGCGTCGGGGCGGCGCCGGCCGCGCACTCGTCACAGGTAACGAGCTGATCTGGTAGCCGCCGAGAGCGCTGGAGCACGCGGTCGGCCGGCCGGCCGGCCGGCGGGCGCTCCCGGCCCGGGCGGCGGCAGTGGTGGTTTGTGGGGGGGGGGCGGTGGGTGCATTCCTGCGCGTCTGCCCGCCGCCGCCGCCTCCGCCGACACCTCCGCCGCCGTAATAACCATCGCCACCGCCGCTTCGTTCCTTTTTTGTCTCTTCTTGTTCTCGTCCGTTTCTACTCCGTACGCACTCTCCTACCTTTGTGGATCCCTTCACTACGATCATCAGAAGCTCATCCTTTGCGGTCATACCGAAGATGAATGTTTGATGGATGAGTGACGGGAGGTAATGCTGACGTGATTTGAGTGATAGGGCAATGGTGGAATCAGAGGGACGGGACACGAGAGAAACTGCTGCTTACTATTTCGCTCTGTAGAATTCGTCATTCATTTCATTTCCATTCCTTTCATCACTGCTCCTCTCCAACCCCCTCTTTGTTCCTTTTGTCTTCCTTGCTTTCGTTTATTCCTCATCAATCACTCTTCCACCTATGACTTCTTTGGGCGCTTTTCTCCCATATTTTGTATTTAATTACAATTTTTGTAATTTTTGTAATTTACTGTTTTCTCGAATATTTCTTTCCTTGTTACGTTGCTTGTTGCTTGTTACCTCCTTGTTCTATCAGTGTTTTCCTCTCCCATCTTGTTTTGGTTTACTATTTCATTTTAAGTACTCTGTTTGTCTGACATTTCTTCTCCTCTTTTTGTTTTTTCTCACGCAGAACTTAAGTGACCATCTCCCTTACGGCATTTTAAAAAACCTTAAATTTCAGCAAAGCGTGAGCATTTTGCGCAGGCAGATACTGCATAATTTTCAGAGCAGACAACGAGCTCGTATATTTTTTCCAATAACGATTAATGTTTTTATTTTCAAACGAATGCAAATAAAAATAAATATATACATCCGAAAGAGTTACTGCTTGCGTTCGAGATTATTTTGGAGAAAATAAAAAAAAGATCAATGACACAAAAATCCACGAGAAAGTACGTTAATTTTTTTTACAAAAGTTGATCTCCAAAATAAAACGAACACAACGTTATGACTATAGAAGTACAAAGAAAACAAAATCTGACAAAGGATGAATATGGAAAGGATGACATTTAATTAAGAGCAAAAAATAAGATATTTGTGGAATCTAGGAAATTTGCATAAAAACAAATGTTTATAGAAGATAGGTAACAGTTCACGAACGCCTAAAAGCGGAATAGTTTCTTCACATTCAAGGAAAATATGTAGAATCAAGGGAAAATAATCATAAAAGATGACATTAAATAAAGGAAATTACTAAATAAAACGAGAAACAGATTGCAATTTCTCAGACAAAGCTGCCAGCTAGCTGTCGTCTAGCACAAGCCAGAGAAAAGTACCTGCGAACTGGGCACAACACACATTGAGAATCATTTCATAAATTAAAGGTTTCTTAATAAAAAATACTTGTTAACAAAACATCTAACAGATTTCACATTGTAACAGATGCTTATCTTAAGAAAAGGATCAACCGGCTGGGACAATAAAATGTTAAATACAGTAAAACATTTGAATAATGGTTTTGCTCCAACATAAAGTTATAATTGGTACCTATCCCACTCCATCATAAAAATGTTTTTTTATATTGTTTTTAATAAATTAAATATGCTTGATTCTTTAAAAAATAAAATTCCTTCTAAATATGTTTGAACAACTTTCAGCATTATTAAAACTAATATATTTTTAAACAAAGGTTTTCGAAATTTCTGGAAGTACCTATCAAGTCTGCATTTTTTTGGTGCATATCACTCTGCAATTATTCAACTTCACACTGCAATTGTTATATAATTTGTATCTCCTTGGCAAGCGGGTTTTGAAGTTGAAATCTGACCGAAAAATGGGAAACAGAGGCCAATATTTGATACGAATGGACAGGATACAGATCAATAAATATCAATCATTTATGTGGCTTAAAAGGGGGGAAATAAAGCCAGAATCGGAAGCATTTCTAACAGCTGCCCAAGATCAGGCTTTAAGAACACGACATTATACCGTGAGATATTCCATCGTGAAGGCAAGACCCCATGCGCCATGAAATAAAAACCCATGTATAATACACATAGAGTAGGTGAATGTTTTTATTAAACACCAAAACAGGGAAGTAGGAATGACACGTTCGAAATCGCGTTCACGAAAACACGTTCGAAATAAATCAACGTAATATTTAAAAAGTACAACTAATAAGTACAGCAATGGAGATGCAAATTTAGTATCGGAACCTTCTTTGAAGATCAATTTTGCTTTTAATCCTGATCAAAAATTTTTTCTACTTCTATTTTTTCTGTGGCCTGTCTATTGGAATCCTACTGCTAATGTGCGATATGATCCTGAGAACTTATTGAATATTTTCTTAATTGTTAATAATAAGGCAAACAAACTGGATGATATTGCCCGGGATTTGGAGCAAAGATCGTGTCTACTTGTCGATGTTGCTGTTCCTTGCGATCAAAACGTCGTTACCGAGGAGGCAGAGAAACGACTTAAATACAAGAGTTTGGAAATCGAGATCTGCCGAATGTGAGGCGTAAAAGCACAGGTCGTACCGATAGTCATGGGAGCTCTGGGATTTGTTCCGCAAAATTTGTGTAAGAACTTGGATAAACTCCCAGGTAGTTCAAAAGATTGGAAAGTGCAAGAGATCGCTTTATTTGGAACAGCTCACATTTTGCGCAAAGTATTGCAGAGGCACCGACAGTCCCTAGATCTGCTAGGTAGCTGGTTGCAACGTGGAATAGATTTTATTTTGAGCTGACTCATAACTTCTTGAGTCGTGATGTAGTGGCATAATAATAATAATAATAATAATAATAATAATAATAATAATAATAATAATAAAAATAACAACAAACATTCACATAGCGGGGACACAGACACGTACGTCCCTGGGTAACGCTAAATGAGCAACAGTGATATGGCATCGACGCGCTTGACCATTATGGACGTGCGAATGCCCACACGCTCAGGGAAACTGAATTTTCATACTGGTCAGCGCGTCATCAAATCTATAACTCGGGAACAAAATATCTAGTTTCTCGAATGTCGCTAATCCAGCCCTTTTTTAAATTTTAGTATTTTTTTTTATTTTACTCATCTTTCAACTACCTTATTTATAGTTAAAATGTTGAGAAGGGATTCTTGAACTTAAGAAAATGTGCGCATGTAATCTTCTCCCCCAAACGTCGCATACAATGTTTACTGTTTTTTGACCAAATAAATCAAATCAAATGGCTAACCTGCCAAGGGTGGGCGTTGGCTAGTAAGTACGTAAGTACGTCCATCCCCTCCTTGAGAGAACGCAGCTCGCGTGCAAATTTCCAGGCCGAAAAGGAGCGAGCAAACTTGTAGCCGCTCTGGGAGGCACTGAGTTGAGCAGGCCTGCTTTAGAGAAATGGAATTTCAATGTTTTTTGTGCTGCGTCTCATCTTCTTAAAAAAATCAAGAAAAATTATTTGTGTGTTTCTCCTTGTTTTACTTTCCATATTTTCTTTGCAAACTCTTATCTTTCTCTCTCACTATAGCTTTCCATCATCCCATTTATTCCTCGTGTCATGTTCCACTGTTCTGCTTTCGCCTTATTCCATCTGAAGTAAGGTTAATACGAAGTCGGATACTGCGCCTGGCTCGGCTCGGACTCCAAAATCACCAATGCAAACCACGAATCGACAAGCGGTAGCGACAGACTCACATCATAATTAGTGTCCCAAGCAAAGTTCGTGATGCACATTTGACCTACCTGAACACAAAAGCTACTGGTTGAGGCGTGGTCTCAACAGTAAAAAGATGGGAAAATGGTTTGAACTGTCGCCAGGGGCGATCACCTAGGGTGTCTAAACAGCAGCATTGGAGACAAAGATTTGCTCGCAAGGTTACGCCCCTCACACAGCACAAAGTAGAATCACTTTATAATTTGCAAATACTTGTAAATAGTTTCAAATCATATGGTAATTTCTGATTAGTAAAATTTTCACTGTATGTTTATGTATCCTAAGAGCTACATCCAATTTCTTTTCTAAATTTTCTTGTAATTACTTGTAAATAGTAGCTGTGTCTTATGTTAGGTTCTTACATGCAAAATTTTCATTGAATATTTATGTAACTTAAGGGCTACATCTCAATATTAACAATTATAATTGTCATTTAACTTTTCTGTTTGTATAAAGAGTTTTTATACAACACCAGTTTTTCAAAAGCGATTTTTTAAAGTAGTGGTCCAGACTGGCATAGGAGCTAGCGCTCGAGTACCGGTCTTCCTACTACGGGTAGGCAACTGTCGCCGCTGTAGCGTCTCCAATCAGGAGGTCTAGCGAAGAGGTTCTCGGTTTTCGGTGTCAACGGTAGGGGATTTTTTACACAGGCTAGAATTCGGCCGCTGCCTAGAGAAGAATTCTAGCGGCTGGCTATTCTGATTGGAAGTTTTCCGTGTTTTTTCTCCTAAATAACAGATGAAGGCCCAAGCAGTTCGTAAGCAAACGGGTCACGGATCACGCGAGGTATGCTCGTCTTCATCTGTTGGAACAAGCTGATTTAAAGCATTATTTTATAAGCACATATTGTACATAATCTGATATGCACACCTTGCCATAGAACGGTAATTAAGTAACATACAAGATTTTCTAATTGTATTGTTTTCTGTATTTTATATTTCAGTGAATTACTTGTGAATGGCATTTGTTAAAGTCATGTGCTTTAACTTTATAAACTGTGCATACGTGTTCCAGCACTTTTATATCACATCATGTGGTTATTTCAGGCAGTATCAATGTTTCGCGTATGTGCTGATATACGTACGGGCATAAATTGTTAATTACGGGCATTAGCTCTGTTGCGCAGCGAAATAACCAACATGTCGTTTACCATGCTCTGCGCATGTAGTGGTTATGCAATACTACCCTGCGATCCCCTTCGCTGCGCACTTCACTGCATCATCCCACACCTTGTGACGTCACCAGGTAACGAGACGTGACCCCCTCCACGAGTGGCAGCGAAAGACGGTGTAAAATGTGCGCGACGATTATACAGTTAAGCGTACGCATCATATGTTCAGCACAGATGGGCTATTTTTCAGCTTCATGAATAACTATTGTATTCATACCACTTCAATAAGAATATTGTTTGTATTCACTCGTGTTATTATTAATAAATGATATGGCCACAAAGTTTTCAACAGACAAAAATGTTTATTACAATTTTTTAGTTAGCGACTTTTTGAGGTATATTTTTCCCCATCTTTAGGCAAAAAACAGTACAGAAAAGGAGATATAATCCGAAATGTTTTAAAGACTATGAATGAACGAATGTAGTTAGAAAAAAGTTATAATACTGTAAAAGTTAATCTAATAAAGAATAGTACTCGATATAATAAAAAAAATATATATGGAGAGTCACCAATTCACAGAAATATCAAACAAAATATCCACTAAAACTAATACACACATATGCACAGAATGGAGTGTAAATCACGTGCATGGCTGAACAGAATGCAACCGATCATTGGGGTCACCGTTGTGAGAAGGGAGAGAGTGGAGAAGCTTCAAAATACGTTACACGAGATATGACATTTAACCGAAATTTAAACTTGAGTTACGAAACAGCATTAGAAGAAATTTAAAAATAATATAAATGAAGACTAACATCACTATTCTAAAATATTCTCAATTCTAAAAAATACACTTACAGTTTTTCTATAAGCTATTCACTTCAATTATAAAAACACTTTCGGTGTTTTCACAAGCCATTTAAATAATCTTGTAAGAGAGTGTATTTAATTAAATAATTCTATGTAATAATTATTCAGCTTAATTGTATCCCTTATTTCAAGTAACGTCTTCTGATTGACCCTGGAATATTATCGTGCGTGTATATTCGTGTATATTCACAGCGTGTATGATGTTCGCTTCCAAAACATACTGGTCCTTCGAGACGCTATAATTGGAAAGTAGTGGAGTTGGCAGTCATAATAGGACATCCCCCTTAACCAGTTCATTGCTTACTTTTGCCATCACCATCCTTGTCCCCTTCTATCCCCTTTCACCATGACTCACTCTTACCATGTGTCGTTCTACAGTACCACACATGTGAGAAGATCAGTCTGGACCTTAGACCGTGTTCCTGCTGGGTCGGCGCCCTGCTCGTGGAGATACCTAGAGCATGAAAACCATGCAACCCGACGTGTAGGGCGGCGACATATTTCACGCTCCACGTGGGAGGGTCACCGCCACCACCACCGCCGCTGTCCGCTATAACATGAACTACGCTCACGAGACAATTACCAAAGTAGTTGCCACGTCCGTAAAATGTACATATTGACTCCGCGTCACGTGTGCGTTGGCTGCCATTGCACGTCATGTGCCTGCTCTCCGTTCCTTTGCCCAAAGGCCGGCCGCGCCTGCCTCATTGCCTCCGCCTCCGGCGTGGGCCAGAGCCTCCGGGCTTCACGCCGCCTCCGCCCTCTCGCTCCACCCCCCCCCCCCCGGCGGCGCGGGCGAGAACATTAATCGCGGCCTCAGCATGCCGCGCGCCGCTCGTTTGGGCCTCCGCCCCCTGCACACGTCGCTCGCCCGCCGAGGGCGGCCGACGGCCCCCGTCGCCGGCGGACTACAAAGCCACGTGGTATCCCGATGCGCTGAACGAATTTTCGCCTCGTCCGCGCAGGAGCACGGACGTCATCAATCACGTGACTCAAATGACTGGCTCGTTACTGGCCGTTGCGCGGTGCCTGGGGAAATACTGTCAACTCCGTCACTCGTCACTCTACTCGGCAGTTCTTCTTGGTTGTTTTGCACTCAATAGAAAGAAAACCCACGTTTGTTTGCTTGTTAATAAAAATGAATGTTAACTCGATCGTGTTCTATTTTGCTGATATCTGGGAGACGAGTTGCCTCCCGAACTGCACGCAACTGTGAACTTTTGACAACCAGACATATTCAAACTAGGACCAGAATAAAACTGTGCTTATATAAAAAAAACACTACATGATATAGCTGACAGCAGTCAGCTATATTTTTTCAGTATTGCTAAGGAAAGAATAAATGACGCAATAAAAATTCCTGACTTCAGCCCTTTCTTACAATCAAATTCTCCCCAACCCAATAGGCTTAATACTACATCCTCATAGAAACATTCATTAGACATATTTACCACCACTAGTCCTGTCCCAAAAACAGATTATTCTCCCTCAATACTCCACTTAAACTGCAGAGGAGCGGAGATATATTTAATTTGTAGGTGGGTCATTCTTTTTATATTTTTTTACCAACAAAATCCCCAATAATCTCCAAATTACCTAAAAATACTTTTTTAGCTTTTGTTTTGTGGGAAAACTATGAAAAAATATAATTTTATATTTTTCTTTTCGGTATTTTGCATGCAATCATTACAAAACGGTTTTTTGTGAAAATACGACCTTCCTCTGCTGACGACATGAACTAGGTAAAAAGTAATGTTAAGATTATTTACATAAATTTTGTTTGCATGTTTTCCAGATTCCGTGAAGTTCTTTTAAGTGCAAAAGAATAGAAATTACACATTTTATTGCGTTTCAGGTACATTTTTAACGTCATCATTTTAAAAATTATGAAAAAGTTTCATAATTTATTTCCCAAAATACACCATCTTCGATTTTCAAGTTTTGTAGCTTAAAATGCGTGAAATACATGCACGTTTTCAGGGGAAAAAATTTCAGCCAGGGTTATTAATAATTTATCATGACATGGCTATTTAAAATTTAAAATTCAATTTTTAATTTTTGAATTTTTTATTTTTGACCTATAAATGTCAATATATCTCACATTATCCGTTTCAAGCATTCAAAATAATGGTTAATACTATTATTTATTTATTATGTAATATTATTTTAAATTAAATCTTCTATTACACAATTAATATTTAATGTAAATTGCTTGTGATTTATTTACCATGTAATTCATCATACAGATAAAATGCTTTCTGCTGTGTAACCGTTTCTATTCAGTTACAGACTGCAATGACCATCAAAAAGACAAATAATGTTTAATACAAAACATCAGTAGATTATAAATTTCTCCTGCACGTCACACACAGATTTTTATTGTTCTTTGACGAAAATATATCAAATATATTCTCACTACATTTTAGATGGAAATATGTTGTATTAACTATATTCCTTAGCGAGTTTAAGAAGAACCTCCTTAACATAGCAATGAGAAATTTTGCAGATAATGGAATGAGCTGATTTTGGGAGAATCGCCTCATTTAAAATAATACCCGTAAAAGTGCATGCACACTGACAAGTTCTTAAGTTCTTGACTTACAAGAATTGAACCCTATGCTATTAGTGGAGGCAGTAGAAACATTGCGAATCTGATATTCGAGTGTATTACATGAACTAAAATTTCTTGACAAAATTTCTTCACGGGCGTGTATTAGTCTAATTCACACTTGAACAATCTGAACACTTCGGACAATTCTGTTCGCTGGCTTCTAAGAACCACTCATCTTCCGATACACGGGGCCCAAATACTTAGCAACTGACAAATATATTCGTTTTGCATATTTTTAACGTAATGATCGTAAGTATTAGGCATGGTTTTATTTAAATAATTCATTTCTAATATCAAAGGGTGATTATAATTACTAAAATAGTCATTAGTGATTTTAATGCCTGAATAATAATTACGTGAGTAGGTAATTACATGATAAGGTGTAAAACTACAGGCCTCTATGCCGGACGTTAATGATACTAAATGACAGCTCATGAACGATTTAGCGTATATTACTACAAAAAAATTTAGATATTTTTAAGCTAATAAAATGCAAATGCAAATTATTTTTGTATGTTTTCAAGAACGCATAATGTGTGGCCTTTTCACAACACCTTAGACTTAATCTTGGATGCCTTTTCGTTAAGACTATTTTTTGTGTGTAGGCGTGCGTGTTTTTATGTGTGTGGTCGAGTATGTCTATTCGTATGTACCATAAATCCTCATCGCCTTTCGAATCTCGATTATGAGAGGAAAAGACGTTCTCTAATGATAATTATTTCCTTGCACATCCGCATACTGATTGCATATTAACGACTGCACCGACGATTGCGAAAGCAATTTCAGCTAGCTGCGTGAAATGAAATTACATTCATTTAAGAAAAAGAGCTTTAATAAAAAATTAAAAGTATTTACTGTTGAATCTGCCAATGTAATTACATTCTTCGTCTTAACGACTAATAATTTGCTTATATCCTGTAATACTAATATCTAATGAACGCAGAAATTCAAAGGAAACTAACTACCCTCCGTTCCTGTGACAGTTGTCTATGGATTCTTTAGATACCCAAGAACTGAAAATGTAACTTAAAATTGCGCGGAGACAACTCATAGTTGAAAAGAAATCGGACTTCCCTACTTTCATTGCAGTCCCAAGCCTTGATAATACAGAAATCTAATTCGTATAGCTCGATTTTCCTTTACTGCCAATCTGTGCAAATAAGGTGGCTAAGCCGTTAAATATATGTTTCCAAATACTTATTCTGAATTTATTTAAGTATTATTAACTATTAATATTTGTATATTATAAAATAATATATTTATGAGTGTGGATTAAATCGTTAGTTGCAGAAAGAGAATTAAAATGTTTGCGTGAAATTAAAATGTTTGTAAATTCATAAAATTGTCCTCATTGGATATTTCCTGAAGACGCCCTTTATCTACGTGACATTACATTACTAGCTTCTATTATGCAACTTATTCCATACGCCCTACTAGGGCCTATCCATGGATCGAAAAGGGGCACCTGAATGAAAAATACGACTAACTGCGTTGAATACAAAGAACAAAGCCTCCCAGAGCACAAGCCACCGCGCTTGACTGCTCACGAGCTCACGTCCCCGCCCCCGCCCTCGCCCCACGCCCCGCCCATCCCCCCACCCCACGTCGCCCTGCACCCCCGCCTCGGGCTCAACACCCCCTCCCCCTCCCGCCGCGTGTGCGCGCGCGCGCGAGAGAGAGAGAGAGTTAGCTCGTTCGAGTGAGGTGTTTGAAAATAAACAAACACTCCACTCACAATGGCTGCTTCTGCCGGTGAGGTGCGGGGGCGGCGGGGCGGCGGGGCGCCGGCGCGGGGGAGAAAGACGGGGGGTTGGGAGCGGGGAGAGAGGGGAGAGGGCCCGGGGGCATGCCCAGGTGTCGCGTCGCCCTGCACAACCTGAATGCGAATAAGAAGCGGCGACGCGCAGAATGCAGAGGCCCTTACCGAGAATGAGGGTAATTTCGAGATCACGGCTTCCGCTGGGAATACCCGCTGAAAGCGCAGATTCGCGCCAGGTTTTGCGAGTGACAGCGTGGCGCTGACACTGCCATATTCCCTTCGATGCTGGAGTTATGGCTTTTTCTTTCCTTGGAGAGATGATGTGGCTGGAATTCCTTTAGCCACTACGAACAATTGTAATAAATTTATAATAATAATAATATTAATTTGGCTACAATTGGCTGATTGCCAGGAGGTAACCATTAGTCTGCAGCTTTACATCTACATTTACAATTAAAAATAATTTACAATATAACACAATAAAAAATACAACTACATCAAAGGATGGAACAATACAAGAGATTCCTCTAGAGACCCATGCAAAACTAACCGTTAACATTAATAATACTTTGAAAAATGTACATATACATCACACGAAACATTACTTCAACCTTCCGATGGGCGCCCCTATTTGAGTCACAGAAGCGTAGGAGCACTGTATGCTGCCCCGAGAAAAGTCTTTGAACCCTCAAAACTTATTTAATTGAAGACGGAATAATAAAAAATCACAACTATTCATTACATTTATAATGTTAATACATTTTATATATCACAAAAATGTGGCTATTTTTATGTATAGAATAATAAAAAACTGTTTCAGAAAATCTTATAAAACAAAATATAACAAAGAAAAAAATTAACTAGAAAATTTTTATGAAATAGACAAATTAATTAAATGAAACAGTTACTGTCTTTAAATTTGAGAAAAGTATCAATTGGTTTTCATCAAGTCGTTTCCAGTACCTCAAGAAGATGCCCGATTTCTTCGAATGTTTGAGGCCTTCAGCAAAGAAAAAGAAAAATACAATAGGAAAAAAATCACCAAAAACTGACATTAACATCTTTGATTTTGCTTACAGTTATTGAAAATACATGTAAACGAACATTCTAAATAAGTAAAATGTTCGTTTGGAATACCAAAAATACAGGAGTGAGCGCGGTAGAGCACGGAGTGCTGCAGTCAGCATTTTTTATTTTCAAATCTTCTTTACGACTGATAGGGAGAAGGCAACAGAACGGAGATTTTCGCGTTTCGTTTAGAATGTTCCGAACTAAGAATACTGAAGCCCTCTGACATTTCAAAGAGCCGTACTCCACATTAGCACAATTAAGCCCCCTGACATGTGAAATAGCCGTACTCCACATTAAGCAGAAAGGCAGCACGAAGTGCTGCCGCGCGCCCGCCTAAAGGTTAAATAAGATTATAATTTTAAAATATTTATAATTTTAATAAAATAATTGATTTTGAGACAAAACTTCAATTTTATTTATGTAGAAGGAAATGGATTGTATTACGTTATTGATTCATTTTCCTACACTCTTTCCTACACTCAGAAGTCTCAGGAAATTAATTTTTACGATGTACGAACTTGTACTCAGTGTGAATCCATTTGAAGAACAGTGCATCTTCTTTATTTTACTCCCATCTTTTTTTCGTTATGGAGAACGAGCTTGATTTATTTGGTCAAAAGACAGTAAAAACTATATGTGACGTATGGGGTGAAGATTATCTAATGATTATGGGGATGAATTCATCACTAATTTACATGCAGAACAACAAAGAAAATGCAGCCTCCACCATATGAGAGGGGTTTATGAATTAGATACCCAAGAACTCGAAAGAAATCAAAAAACAATGAAACAGATTCGATTTTGTCTGAAAATGCAAATATTTATATCCGTCTCTTCTCATTCTGCGATTACAGAGTCAATTCTCATACTTACGCTTACGACACAGCTGAGGTCATACGCTAGGAAAGCTCCGAGGAAAAGATGGTCCGCTGTTCAATACCACATGTTGCGTTAAGGAACAGCGTTTGTGGGTACTCTTGGTACAGTCAGTACAAACCTTTCTGAGTAACCACCCCTATTGGACATTCCCCTCAAGGGTCGAGTTTGTTGGAAACGACACTGAAACTCATATATTGAATACTCTTGATAACAGACTGTCTTCTCGACAATCTACCAGGTGCTTAATAATAATTTTCTTAATACAGTTGACTCCGGTTAAAGTGAACTTCTGGGGACTAACACTTTTGGTTCCGAGGTTTCCGATTACACCCGAGGTTCACTACGTACGATGATGTCAAAATTAAATAAATTTCTTCATAATGATTGATTTTAAAAATACATGAACAGCACGATCTGAACATTTCAATATTTTTATTTGTGCTTTAAAAATCAATTATCTTCAATTGTTTGTTTCGTACTTTTTCATTAATAATTTCTCTAGATCGTTCTCCAGAGTTCGTACTCTCTCCAAACTTGATTGTGCATTGTTCTATGTATCTAAGTATCGTAATGCAGTCTTGACACCCTACGATGCCTCTTGCAC
Organism: Acheta domesticus; assembly: GCA_031308135.1. Taxonomy (NCBI): domain Eukaryota; kingdom Metazoa; phylum Arthropoda; class Insecta; order Orthoptera; family Gryllidae; genus Acheta; species Acheta domesticus. Next base: position 2,715,123 of record JAHLJT010008446.1, on the reverse strand, counting down.
TGTTGAAACGCCGTCTCACTCTCCGGACCCTAATAACATAAGAGATGCTTTAAGTGGCGGGATGAGGCAAGGGGCAGATCGCTTTTCCGTGCCGCCCGGTGGAGATCGCCAGGCTGTGACAGTTGCGTGCTTCCTGTAGAACTCAACATGCTTCGTCCCGCGGAATACCAAGTAACACCAAGCTTGAAACTGAAGCAAGAAGTCGCGCGTCGCCGCCGCCAGTAGTAGCCCCACGCAGGACACGGCCCTTGTTTCCGCAGTGAAAATGGGTAACGTAAGCATCAGTAAGCTCCCGCATTCAGGAGCCTTCACCTCATGGGACACTTCTTCGATTTTGACCTTTGGCCGACGATATTTTTTCAAGCTGCCTACTGTTGGAATTTGTGGCAGTGAGGCGATATATTCTATTCCAGAACGTTATATTTCCTACGTTCACTATAGCCGAGGTTAAGGTTCACTATAACCGAATTTCTTATGCTTATTTGTAATGTAAGTGAAACGGGAAGTTCACTCCAACCTAGGGTTCACTAGATCCGAGTTCACTACAACCGGAGTCCACTGTATACCTGTTTTAAGAGACCCTGTGCCTCAGCCTCATTCTCGTGGAAATCGGAGGACGGGAGAATTCGAGAATAGTAACAATAAACAGTGGCCCCTGTTATGGATGTTATAACGGCTGTCCGCTCCATTTCAGTTCAGTTGCTGTCAATGAGACGTTGGATATGAAAGTGACTTCACTTTTAATTCACAGACACTTTCTTTTCGTACTTTCCTAGATTTTTTATTTCACATCTGCAGAATTTATGATCTGTTCTAGAAGAATATTTAGTAAGTTGTTTGAAATGTCCGAAATAACATTATCATATAGACTAATTCGTTACGTTTAAAGTGGTTTTGTCTAATTAGCGATTAATGTAGCGATTTGGCAGTTCTAAAATGAGTTCGCACTTCGGTCTATGCATGCACTCACTATTGTGCAGGAAATTAATTGATATGTGGTTTGTATGGTCCCAAACCCTCCTGGCTTCATTTCGTAATGGAGTTCGAAATAGTTGATATAAAGTGTTTTGTTACTAACGAACAGATATCCTTCTTAATGCTTTTGTTTCGAATCTTCTGAGAATCTCAATGCTCAATTTACAATCAGAACTCCATAGTTCAATACCGCACGTCCAAGTGTACAAAACAATTTTCTATAACAGCACATTGTTGAACAGTGACAGCTGCGACCTACAAGAAAATCTGGAAGCAGAAAACCAATGTCGGAAATTAGGATTATCGAATTGCCCCATAATCCGCGAAAGCTGGGTTGCGGCCGGAATCCGAGTCCAAAGTTCACTCACGACGCATCGCTACACGTTTTTATTCTATTTTTGTTCATTGTGCGAAGAAATGCGACGAAAGTCAGATGATGAGCTCCTAGACATTAACCCTCATCTGGAGTGGTGAAAATTCTAGGACATAAGTGGAGTTGTGGGGTCGAAAATGATATCACCTAATACCGATGAAACTAAACACTTTATTAGTTGTATATGTTTTGAAATTATTTGAAAACCAATAATACGGATAATAAAGAAGAAGTGGACCAGAAATTGTAGCATAATATTTAATAAAAATTCTAATAAAATTCATTAAAAGAAAAGTTACTGCTGAGAATAATATATTGAGTTATTTAATAAGGGAATGAACAATACTCAATAATAACACTTGATAATACTGATCAAACTCATACATCACATAAGAATAATTATATATTTGTTCATCTGGTTATTATAATTAATTTAATTTAAAAGTCTCTAGTCACTATATTCTATATACATAACGCATCGACATGCCTGGCAAGCAAATTTATGACAAACAAAATTACTCCCAGTTCGTGACGAAGTCTGTGAGTCAACGACGACAAATTTTTATGGTGAAAGCTATACAGAAGGAATTAAAAAAGAAAGGGTTTTCAAAGAAACGCCAGGGGTGTACAGTTTGACTGATATCGAAAATGACCCCACAACTCCACTCAAGAGTTAAATGTGTGGTGCATACCCAAATGACATTTTAATTCTACACATGAAAATCGAGGTTTTCGGAGACAACTGGTACTAAAACTGCACAAAATCGAAAATGATTTAAATGTCTATTTTTATCCAAGAGAAGAAGATATAAATATTTTTAAATGCATTTCAAAAAATTGTAAATAATTATAAAAGTCATTTACATGAAATGAAACAGTCATGTTACTATTCTCGAATGAAATGAAACAGTCAAAATGTTATTTTTTTTATAACTCGTTCTCATACATCAAAAGCCTTTTAAACATACGAAGTAATCACCTCTTTCCTTAATATTGGATGTCTAGTAATAATAGACTTTAGTAAAAATAAGATTTTCCCTATTTCGCGCCCACCCCATTAAAAGCATTTTTTTCACGGAACTAGCAGTGATCGCTTAATAAAGATTGTGTACAGAACCGTTGTTCTGTGTATCGGTTATACTATTACTATGCTACTGCATTATTCGTGAAGTCTGCTATTGTTCAAATATTAAATTCGTTGCAATGTTGTAAGACAGCATTTTATTTTTGTCTTTGAAATGCGAATGCTAATTTTGGGAAAACCATTCGTGTGGTTTTGTTCCGCAGCATTATTGTTACTACAGGCCATTGGATTAAATGTTTTCTTAAAATAGAGCAAATAAGGGTTTAAAAGTTGCGAACAGATCATTTTCGTTGATCGCGAAACATTTTTGAAAGTTGCTAAATTTCTAATTTTTTTTGTCTTCCTACAACTATAATTCTTAAAGTACAGATTTTGTTAAATAGAATCTGTTCGTGAAAGATGTTTAAATAAAGCCATGTACAACTTTTAGAAAAAATGAGTAGTTTTGGTATACTTTTTCGTGAAATATTGGCAATTATTAAATAATTACTTTCTCAAAAACGGCTACAATTTCTTCATCATTTTTTGGTCGAATTGAGCACGCTTACAAATGTAGAATAGTGGGCTTATAAGAATGGCGGCAGTCGAATATTGAAAAAATTGTTGCAAAACTACAAAATTGATGATTTTTTCTTTAATGAAATCTGTTAAAAAAAATAGATTTTTTGAAAACGAATAATTTCCTTGTAGTATTTGCTTGAAGTAAAGCCAATTTACATTTCTTCTCAAAACTGGCTCTTTTTTCATCCATTTTTGTCCTAGGATAGAGCAAAGGACCCTAAAAATAATGGCGAAGTTTCGTTAAACTTTCTGAATTTTCCAAAATTGCCAATATTACAAATAATGCGATAAAGTGCGTGCTATTGGAGTACCACTAGTTAGTTTTTTTCCTCTTTTTTTTCTTGCGTACGAACGATCACGCACAACGACAACAGTTCGTCACTACGCAATTCCGTTGCCACGTTCTCCAACAGAAGTGCGAGCATAATGGCTTCTATATCCTGCCTTGGTGCACACACTTTGGAGCGCTTCGGGCGGCTGCTGTCGACTCTGACACATTAAAAGTAAGCCCCTCGAGAATGAAAAATGAACACGAAACGTTGGCTCTCCAAACGACGCAGTAATCATATGGTTGTATTATGTGGTGATACTTTTCTCCCAGATACTTTATCTTTTCGGTATTAATTTTCTTGTGTTAGGAGAAATAGCTCTTGTTTGCGCGTGCCCAGAAATCTATCTTCTTCATCTCTTGTTATATTGCTTATATAAATGTTCGGGAATATGTTAGTGTGGTTACCATAGTTCTCCAAATCTTCAAATGTTACACGGAAGTACGCATCTCTATAATTTCTATCAAAATTTGAGAGATCAAGAACGGCTCAGTAATTCTTGTCGACTGTCAGAAGTAGAATGATTTATTGTGGAAAATACTATTCACAATGTTAAACTGTAGTTTAAAACAGCGAGGAACTCAAATAAGGGTCTTGCGTGTGGAGTTTCGTGTAGGTAATAAATGAAATTGATATTCGCCTTCTAACAAACCGAGCTATAGATTACTTGGTTTTCTTAAAAAAAATTAGAGATACCGCTGAAGAAAATTAGTAATTGTTTTTTTGAATCCATTATTATACGTAAAGATTTTAACATTGATTTTATTGGTGAATCTTTCTTTCTTTTAATTTAGATATTACAGTGATCGTACCTCCTCGGAATACACTTAAATAATAAATCAAATCATATAATAAAACAAAACCACAACTTAATATGAAATAGTAACGAATGATCTAATCTACAGTGACCACAACGTGCAAATTCTCACTACTGCTAGTAACGTCAATACTGACATATTTTAAAAAATCACCGTTTTGTGGCGCACGGTTACATAACTTTCTCTTCTTATGAAGTTCCTTCGTAAGACGAAAAAGTAAATTACACAAATGTATAGATTATTTACCAAAGGAAATATAGAATTGTTTACTAAAATTAAAATACAATTTATTAAAAACGATGAATCGTGTTTCAGTGTTAACCTAAAATTCAATAACTGGAAGGAAATGATAACATCAAAACAGTCTACTCAAGAAGTGTTCTAGTACAAATATAACGGCATAAGCACAATATCACAAATTAATGACATATTTGGAACATCTTTACCGCCGAAAGGATCCATTTCCTTCACAATCCCATAAGTATTTGTTTGCTGGCATGTACTCATCTAGTGCTCCGTCAAATATACCTGTCCGACTGAACTAAAACAGAAGAGTTATAATTTGCATCATAGACTTCATGAGTCATTACCAATCCCATAACATTTGAACCAAGCGCAATGGATATTTATGATCCACCAGTCAAATGATGTATATTCAGCATTGGCGTAAAATAATTTCTATACATTTACTGAAGAATGGCAAACTGTCAAAAAGTGAAATGCGAAGTCCAACGGCAATTATTTGATTCTCTTTGAAATTGCTTCATAATGTTCGTCGGAATCGGTTGTTTCTTTTCCTAACTACCTTTTCCTTGAAACATGAATAACTATTTCCACAAAAGTTCAAACGCCCATGGTTTCTCAAAATAACTCAAATTCTCTGCAACATTGGCAATGGACCCACGAGAGTTTTCCTTGAGCAACTAAACCGTAACTTCTTTTTTTCGTCTTCGTTTTTTTTTCCTTCGGTGGCGTATGCAACCACAATTCCACTAGGCAATAATCATCACGCATAAATTAAGAAACAATGTCATCGCGATATCATACGGTAATAATTTCCCTTTCTTTTAGCCCTCTTCTAACTTCAACTACCAAACATTACTATCACACCAACTTTCTCAGTCTTTAGAAAACCAAACGACATGAAAATGGAATCGAAAATGGATTGACCTGAATGAAAATGTATATTTTCTATTACCTCTCTATGTTTGTTTTATTTAGGAGTGTATGTAGCTTCATTTGATATTTGATATTTATTTATTTGGTCAAAAAACGGGAAAAACTGTGTATGACGTATGGGGGAGGAGATTATCTGGGGGGATTATTATCTTTTATTCGTGGCGACTTTTACGCATCACATCTCTTCAAACCTTTTTGAGCATTGGCCGCATTGGAGAACTCTCCGTTAACTTATTTGTCCTTTGTCTCGTCACGTCCCAGTCAGTCAGTGCATTTTATCCCATCGGCCAGGGGCTCGGCGACATTGGGAGCCGGGGTTCCCAGACGGTCACCAACCCAGGAATCCGTAGTGTCTCGAGTTGCTTTACTTAACGCGGTTAATTAATTCCGTCAACGACGCCGGCCTAATTAAACCATCTGAATGATTAATTTCCAGTGCGCGCAGAAAAGCTGCATTGAATGAACAGCATGTATCCGGGAGAGTTGGCTCAGTGCATCAACCTGATGTCATTGCAGTCCCTCTGACCGGGAAGTCCTAGGTTCGAATCCCGACGACGGCAGGATTTTCGACACAAGCTTTTCAGCGAGGTCGTATTCAGTCGCTGTCTGGAGGAGAATTCTAGCGGCCGGCTGCTCTGATCGGTAGTTTTCCGTGGTTTCTCCGATCAACACCAGGCGAATGCCGAAGCAGTACCCTAACAAACGGGCCACGGACCGCGCGCGATATTTCCTTCCTCTTCCTTGTCATATCCTCTCCGCTTGCACACACACACTTACCACTATCACACTACCACACACTATCACTACACTACCACACATGCCGGGAGACCGGTCGGGAGCTTACAGCTTGTCCCGGATGGGGCGGTGCTCCGCTGGTGGGAGATACCTGGTTGAGGGGAAAACCCCGCTAGTCGACGGTAGTTCGGCGCCAGATCTCGCCGTCAAGCAGGGAAAATTCATCGCCACCTCCCGAGGAAAACACGCACTTCACTTACGGGACTAATGACCAAAGTAGTTGGCGCGCCCGGAAACACGAATCAATCAAAGAGCATGTAGCCTCCGGCCATATGACAGGTGTCTATGGTTTCGTCAAATACCCACGAAATTGGGAATTAAAAAATAAACAGATTCGTTTTTCGACCGAAAAATTCAAACATTGGATTATATTATTTCGGGTATTCCCATCCTACACAAACCGACGGTGTCCACTTACTCGCTGCATTGCATCCTACGACAGTGTGACGTTATGGTCCAGAAAGGCTCTAAGGTTCTGAAGCAAAACTCATGTTTCTCTTTGAAAAACATTTTGTGGTTTTGTTCTGCAGCACTTTTGCTGCTACAGCCCAATAGACGTCTGTAAAACCCTAGCACTGATCAGTGAAAGGCCTGAGTTGCCTGGCAGGTGAATGAAGGGGATGGGGTCTCGCCCTGGTAAGGGTGAGTGTGGCACTAACCTGGTTCTACACTATGTGATCAAAAGTATACGGACACGGAGGCGGTGGTGTTATGGTGTGGTCGTGTTTTTCATGGCGGGGTCTTGTACCCCTTGTTGTTTTGCGTGGCACTATCACGGCAAACGCCTGCGTTGATGTTTTAAACACCTTCTTGCTTCCCACGGTTGAGGAGCAATTCGGGGATGGCGATTGCTTCTTTAAACACGGTCGAGCATCTGTTCATACTGCACGGCCTGTGGCGGAGTGAGTACACGACAATAACATCCCTGTCATGGACTCACCTGCACAGTCCTGACTTCAATCCTATCGAACACCTTTGGGATGTTTTGGAACGCCGACTTCGTGCCAGGCCTCATCGACCTACATCGATACCTCTTCTCAGTGCAATACTCCGTTAATCATGGGCTGCCATTCCTCAAGAAACCTTCCAGCACCTGATTGAAAGAATGCCTGCGAGTGGAAGCTGTCATCAAAGCTAAGGGTGGGCCAACACCCTATTGAATTCTAACATGACCGATGGAGGGCGTCACGAACTGGTAAGTCATTTTCAGCCAAGTGTCCGGATACTTTTGATCACTTAGTGTATAATTTCGTGGCATTTCAGCTACCCTCGCTTCAGTACTGACCGGGACATTGTTGCCATATGTCCTATGCTACAATGACGTTTCTTCTGGACGTTCAAGAGCTACCAGTTCCTGGTTATCACTGTTTCCCACCGATGAGTAATCGCTGTTTTCTTGTGGACAGGAAATCTAAAACAAAATTTACTCCTACAGTAAAATCGTATGCACTTCGCAATGCCGTTTATTATAATAATAATAATAATTATTATTATTATTATTATTATTATTATTATCATCGTTCTTATTAATTGTTATTATTATCATTATTATTATTGGATAGGGCAATGAAGGGTGAAAGAACTAGAATGATGTTGAGAGGTGGAAGGTATTCGTGAGCTTTTGGAACCATTCCAGCATTTCCCTTATGACCAAGGGAAACCCCGGTCGTGATGGTCAGCCTGGAGATTTAACCCGGAAACCTCTCGATTCCAAATTCAGCGCCCTACGCACTGAGCCATTACTCTCGGTTTATTATTATTATTATTATTATTATTATTATTACATTTGCATTCGTATAAATTTTCATCCAGATTCTCAGCCAAGATTTGAGCTCCCTTTGGAAACCTGTCTTTGCAGAGATTAATGACGCCGTCACTAATTTGGCACGCTCCGTTTATTGGCAAATCTCTTCGGAGACTCCCTTTCCCGCGAAGTCGCTCGAGGCGCCAGCCGTGTCTCGTATTCCAAGGCCCATTTTCGCCTCTCGTCCACAGCGAACCTCCGCCGCCCCTAACTTCACCGCTGCCACCGCCACCGTTGCCACCGCCGCCTCCGCCGCTCCCGCCGCCGAAGCCGGGAGCCGGGCTGGATTTATGGTAGTTTCTTAACGGCGACGGCCCGATCCATAACGGGCAGTGGCTGGCCGTGTGTGGTATGCTGCAAGAGCTCACGTCTGACTGAATCTCGTCGCGCGAACCGTTGCACGGTGGTTCATTTTGGCAAGTGAATGGGCAAAACCATAAGACGGCCCTTCACTATTTCTGTGGTCACAGAGTGAAGATTCTTTAGCCCACTTTTGGCGACATTGGGTCAAGTAATGGAACTAGAAGTTAAATATTTTCTCCGAGTCTCCGAAGAGATTTGCCAATAAACGGAGCGTGCGAAATTAGTGACGGCGTCATTAGTCTCCGATATTTTATTTTAGTAAAAGGACCTAATTCAAATGTTGCCTCCTTAGCGAGAAATAGCGTTGAGCATAGGAACAAGCGTTGGCTCAATAATCTGGCCCTTGTTTTCTCCAAACTAAGATTTTTGACTTAAGGAATTTTACCACGTAACCACAGATTTAACAGTTTAATCGCGTTATCGTTTTATGGCCACACGAGAGCTGTACATGTCTAACACCATCCAGTTTAACCACTCAAGTAAACGTGTATACGCTGTCACTGTTGTGTTGAATTGATTGCTTGCTTGATGTTACCGGGCACGTCAACTATTAAGGAGAATATTCCCGTAGTGAATGATTTTATGCCGGAAGCAGAAATGATCTTCCCCCGATGGTAGATATGATCCAGCGGTGACCTTCACGTCTTGTTGCAGGGATATCCGCGCCATGTATCTCCTCCAGTGGGGCAGCTCCCCAGTCGGAAAAGGCCCGCTCCCGACTGCTCCCCTGGCATGTCTGGTAGAGTAATGCATAAAAATGTGCGCGTGTGTGTGCGTGCGAGTGTGTGCCTCCGTTTGTATGCGCGCGCGCGTTGGTGTGTGAGAGCACAAGGAAAGAACTTAGGGCCGGGAAGAGGAAAGAGGAATGGCGTGATCCGTTTGTTAGGGTACTGCTCCAGCATTTGTCTGGTATGGATCGGATATAGTTTTGTGATATACATAAAACCTAGACATATTAAATATTTGGCATCTTCTAGCTTATCATGAGAATATGTTATCATGCGATAATGTGATCATGAGTGATCATCATTTATGTGATCATGAGTGCACTCGATACATATCGGTGTCTATCGTGGTTTAAACCTCGAATGAGAATTGAAGACGACCTATACTGGAATAGACAGTTAAGCCATTGGTGCAGCAATGGTGAAAATAATCTGTTGTGGCGACTCTGACGGAATTTGGCGCTTTTCGCTTTCTTGCTAGCTTGTGATTTACCTGAAAGACCCCGACTTACCCGAGATACCACGCGTTGCCCTTTCAAACGAAAGTCGAATATTCGTATGTCGAGATCAGGTATTCTACGAAACGTTCTTCTGACGACAATGAAAGATATACGAAATTAAGGTTTTCATAATTAACTGTGAAGAAAGGGAGACAAAAAGAAGTTACGTTTGTGCAGTTTACTCCAGTGATTAACATTAGAAGGAAGGTGAAGAATTAGACAAACCTACTGGAGCATCATCAATACATTCATCTTCGTTTTCTTCCTCCTCCTTCCGTTCTTCTTTTCATCTTCTTCTTCACCCACGAGACAGGTACTTAGGTAAGGTGAGTTAATTTGAGATGTTAGGTGTTCTATGGGCTGCTTGCATGACTCTCCCAAATCAAATCCATGCAGCAGCAGAAGTACCCTAGCCAACGGGAAGGATCTCTGTGATTCTTCTTTCGCGCCGATCCCCTATCCTCGATTGGTTCAAATTATCCAGTAACTGTAAGAGACCCGAGGAGCATACACCCACTGTAGCTTCCCTGACACACTAAATAAAGTGCGGTAAGATTGGGATTACAAGAAACATAGAACAAAGGCAGTGAATCCGGCCTTTGAAAGCGGTCACTAATGGGTCTGGAGAAAATAAGACGATAATAGTTTGGGTCCTTTTTTTTTCAAAATTACGAAAAACATATGCCAGGTATAATTGTGCTAATTGCTAGGACATAAAATATGTATTTTAAATATATTTTAATTACTTTAACCAATAAACCACACTTGAAAATAAATTACACACAAACCTGTTTATGCGTAATTTCACTCAGTTTTTATCGATTATTCTTACATTGAGTTGATGATATCACTGCGAGGCCTCTTGACTGTAAGGTTTTAGGTTTTGAGTTCCGACTGTGGTGAATATTCAAACCTAGCTACATAGTTTGGTCGAATTCAACCACTGCCTGGAAAAAACGTCTAACGGCCAACTGCTCCGATCGCCAGTTTTCCGTAGTTTCTCTGATCAATACCATGTGACTGCCGGAGCAACACCCTAACAAACGAGCCATGGTCCGTGCGCGATCGTGCCTTCGTATTCCTTGTGTTATCTTCATCCCTTACTCACACACTCTTATATGCACTAAACCACCACACTTGCCAGGAGAGCTTGTCCAGACCTGGGCGGGTCCCCGCTTGTGAGTTGGGTAAGTTCACCCGCTCGTGGGAGATTCCTGGATGGGGAATCCCCGCAAGCCGACGTGTAGGTCGGCACCGGATCTTTTTCATCCATGGCAAAATTATTATTCTTTCTGGCTACACAGGTTTCGAAACGTAATAAAAGTTCATTCAACTCAGATGTATTTCCTCCCTCCGCAGTTTTGTATAGCTAATACACGACGTCGGGGTGTTTTGAAAAACTTGTATGTAGCATCTGTAGATGCCACTCTTATGAGTAATCCAAAAGTGCGGCTTGTATTCTAACAATGTGATCCGTAATCTCGTGAAGTGACAGGAAAATGATCAACTTTAATTTCGGTGGACTGCTTAATACAGGTGAATCTACGAAATGAGCCTGACAGCTGGTGGCAGAGGCAGACACTCGCTTAAAAGAGCGAGTATTTATTCATATCTCTCGGGGAAAATCAATCGATTCCACGAAAAATGGCCACAACTAGAGGGAACTGCTCAATCGTGGTGCCCGTTTGAGCAGCTTTTATTATAAAAATAAATGGAAGAGAGATGAAGCGAATTCCGATCTTGCCAAAACAACCAGCGCCCAGTCCACCCACCTCTAGTTTCCTCATCGTTCCTGGTAATTTATCAGTTACATTCTGGTTAGCATCCACCCACGATGGTACCATTTCAGTTTCAGGTTGTTTGGTATTAAATATCAATCAAGTATCAATATCTTCCTCTCGTTGCTTGCGCCTTTGCAAACGGTTTTATTCATTCGTGACGTGGCCTTCTATGGCTTAGGCATCATGAGATACGCTGCGTCTGTCCCACAGCTCACGGCCCGTTTCCCCCGTGGAGTTTCGCCAGCCAGCCACCGCGGCGGCCCCGCTGTCGCTCCAGCGGCGGCCAGCCGGCGGTTGCTTCTGGATTTACGAGCCCCGGCCGGCCGGCCGGCCGCGCCCGCCTAGATAGGCCAATCACGCCCCCCCCGCCCCCCCCACGCCCCCGCCGCCGCCTCGGGCACGGCGCTACCGGGCGCTCGTTTGATGAAGCAGCATTTTTCTATTATTTACATAAGTCAGCCGATGGTATACGATGTTAACTCTAGATACCATCTCGACACCTGAGCAACGATTACGTCGCGTCGACAGGTAGGTACTCCGTCCCTGATCCAAGTGAGATGTAGATGAAAATAAAAAAAAGGGTTGGGAATAATCTATGGAAATCAATACACGACACACGCTGCCGAACAGGTGAGTGTCGCGAGGTTGAGTGATTGACAAAAGTTCAATGCAACCGCCAGACATTTGTTTTTTATGTAACGTCAAAACATTAAAAAATCTGTGTGTGAGATTGGAGGCGGAGACGCTTCAATTGATGTTCAGAAGCAAAGCAAAGGAATAACTTAGCTGTCGGCATTGTTATCGGGGTCAAGGAAGGCTAGACAAAATTTCTGATCAAGATACCGTTTTTGAGAACTATATAGTAGTTGTACAAGCATAAAGTGTTTTAGAATTAATATATAAAAGTAATAATTAATATAAATATGTTATAATCGTTTCGAACACTACCATAATATTGAATATTTTGCAATGCAATTAATTTACAAACGAAATCGTGAACAGAATATCGTGTAAAATTACAAAAGTTAAATACGGGTTTTTACATTCGGTACTTAACCATTTAAATCGGTATTCTGTGTCAAAGAATTTACTCCCTTAAAAAGTCAAGAATTAAATATTTTGAATTTTGCCGAAATGACAAATAATGAATAATTCTTTGCTAGGGTTCAAACATTTCAAAAGATTCAAACATTTCATTTACCAATAAGAGAATGCAACTGATTATATCACGAAATAAAATTAAAATAATGTTCTTAATAGTAAACATTTCATAGTTAGCATTTCGAAATAAATGAACCGCTCAATTTAATTTCTGAATGTATTTTACACAATATCCGTGAAATATTTTCACAATACAGATTGTTTAATTTATTGAAGTTCAAGATCTTGTGTGTGAACGCCAATGATCTTTATTGTACGAAAGAGGAATCTCAAATGGGAAATAAAAACCTCGGATGAATTGCAACTCTCGCTGTTACTGTCTACATAACGTAATTCAACACACAATACATTTTGTTTCATTTCAATACATACCGAATGCTTTCAGTGAACACATGAAACAAACCAGGTTACGTATTTAAAAAACGTGTTTAAAATGCCCAAGTAAAATATGCAAAAAAATGTGAAGGTGACTGCGGTAAAATAAATTTCTGAACAGTCTCTTCAACGTATTTTTAAAGGTCTTTACAATCTTTTTGATGATCCACGCGTTAAATATTCGGACAAGTACGTGTGAGGAATATTATTATTTGTGAATAGAGACACACTAAGCCATCTCTAGGCTAAAAGAACAAAAAACAAAGAAAACGTGAAGTTGTACCACTGAAGGACACACATTCAGGATGAAGACTCAATGAAGAAAGAGTAAAAAAGCAGTAGGGGAACAGAAGAGCTGCGCCAACCGAATAACATACCGTATCCATAGATCGCAAGAAACGTAAAGAGGAGAAAAAAAGCGAGCCAGAAGAACCGGACACTTGGCAGACATCCACGTCCACGTCCCAGCGCGTTTCAGAATACGTGGGATGCGTATACGTGGGTTGGATATTTTTTCACTTCCTTTTTCCCTTGATTTTTCGTCGTGTTCATGTGACTAACGTGCCCTTTCCAGACAAGGCTTAGAAAAGCGATGACGATGAAGCTAATATTAATAATAATAATAATATAATATTATTACTATAATTCACGACTAAATATGTTGTGAGATGTTTAAATTTAAAATCTACTCCAGGTTGCAACCAGCCTATCTAAGGAGCTGAACTAAACTGAACTAAACTGTCGGTGCCTCTACAATACTTTTCGCAAAATGTAGGCTGTTCCAAATAAAGCAATTTCTAGCACTTCCCAGTCATTTGAATGACTGCAAGCAAGTTCTTACATACATTTCTCGAACCAAACCCCAGAGCTCTGATAACTATCGGTACGACCTATCTTCTTACAATCATATTCGACTGATTTCCATTTCCAAACTCTTGTATTTAAGACGTTTCACTGCCTCCGTCGTTACGACGTTTTGATCGTAAGGCACAGCAACATCTACAAGTAGACACGATTTTGGCTTCAAATCCCGAGAAACATCACCCGGTTTGTTTGCCTTATTATTATTAACAATTATTAAAATATTCAATAAGTTCTCAGCATCATATCGCACATGAGCAGAAGCAATACAATAGCCAGACCACAGAAAAAAGAGAAATAGAAAAAAGTATTTGATCAGAGAAGAAAGGCAAAGTTGATTTTCACAGAAGGTACCGATACTATAACTATATTTTTATCTCCATTGCTGTACTTATTAGTTGTACCTTTTACATATTGCGTTCATTTATGTCGAAGACAAAATATAACATACAATGATAACGAACGCGTAAAACCTACCTCCCTGTGTTTTTATTAAATATTCACCTGATGTAAATATATTATACTCGGTTTCCATTTCTTGGCGCGTGGGGTCTTGTCTTCACGATGGAATATCTCACGGTATTTCGCGTCGTTCTCCGTCGTGCCGCTAGGAAGTCGTACTGCTCGAAACACTTGCGAAGGGGCTCTGGAGCTCAAGAAAACATTCACAGAATATACGTATCCCCCATACGTTTACTTTTTTTTTCATTTTGCCGAAAATAACTCGAAATGGAAATACAACGCAACTCATTCGTGCGCCTATGTCCCCAGCACGCCTTGCGTTCCCTCCGCTGTCATCAGGGCCGTGCAAGTCACGTTCGCGATCGACCCGCGCAAGCACACAAAGGAGTTCCCGTCCCCTCCAGGAGACACGCTGCTCCGGAGTGCAGTATAACAAGGCGGAAGCCGCTGAATCCCAGGGCGAAGAAGAAAATATTTGAAATTCATTAGAGTTGGATGGAGCGCCCGCCCACGCCAGCCCTTCGCTCACGCACCTCGGCGTGATCCGGCACGGATCACGAATGTGGAAGGAGTAGTGGCAACATTGTTAATGGCGGTGGCCAGGGCAACGCAATTGGCGGCGATGGCAATGATAGTGACAATGTTGGTGGCCGTGGCGGTAATGACGGTGACAATGGCGATAGTATAAGAAGGACAATGGCGATGGATAGACTGAGTCTAATAATTGTGGTGGTGGTGGTGACGGTGATGTCTATGTGGTTAGGGTCGAAACGGGGCAGAGTTGTATTTATCGGATGAAAGGTGATGGTGGCCGTATTGGTGGCGGTGAAGGTAATGATGTAAATGATGGTGGTGACTGAGATCACTCCCAACAGGTATAAAGATAGTGGCGATAAGGACGGATATTATTACGAAATTTACACAAATAACAAATAACGGAATAAGAACACAAATATAAATGAAACAATTACACAAGTTTTAGATGAACCAATAACTCGGTAATTTTCGTTGACACGGAATTACGACACTGAATGGACACCACTTTTTCACAAATGATCAGCTATTCTTTTACTCTGCCTTCATACAGGAATGCGCCATCGATGTTTGGATATTTATAAGTAAATGCACTGGTTAACTTGTTTCCTTGTAATTTCCCCAATCTCCCCTATCATTAAATTCGATAAACTCATAAATACTTTAAAAATATGGATGTTTGTAGGTGTGGCTCAAGTATCATGTGACTCAAGTGTCAGATGATATAAAAAGCTTGACTAATCGAACTCCCTGCAATACATGATTAAAAAAAACTACTTTCACATTCTTCCTTTACTGGAAAAAGAATATTAATTTCTACATTTTATCTTTATAGTTCGAAGAAACCATTTATGATGCCGGCGTACTGTTTATATTTGCAATAAATAATGTCCCTCCTCGTTCAACTTCACAATTTGTGGTTAACTCATGTGGCGATGGTGGTGGCGGCGGCGGCAGAAATGACGGTTAAAACACTGGTGTAGAAAGCAGTAAACACGTACACGTAACATCAAAACATCTATTTCTTCCGTTATGTTGTCGATAACGGGTTAGTTTAACACAGAATATCATTTCTTGTAAAGACAATCTTTTCCGACACTATTTAAACAAACCTTCGCAGATTTCCAGCCTTGCAATTTATATTTGATTCACCTGTAAAATGGTTGCCAATCAGCACTATTTTCTTCGCGTCGAGATTCGAACTCAGATCCATGAAAATATCGCATTCGCTACACCGCTACATCGCGCATTTGCTTGGCTGTACTCGCATTTCGCGCCGGTTAAAAATTTATTGTCTCTCTCACTATTTCTAACTTACGCAATTATCGAAAATTCAGACACTTCGGTCAAAATCAGACTTTCACCAATTTTGAAAGGGTTCCTTGTTCTATCGTAGGAAAAAAATGAAGAAAAAATTGGAGCCGTTTTTAAGAAAGTGTTCAATAAATTGTATTAATTTTAAGCAGAAATTACACCAAAATTACTCGTGTTTTTCAAGCATTGTTGCACATTTTTAAAGATGTGATTTTTTAGACAAGGTTTTATTTAGGACAAAAAGCTGTCATCAATATTGTAGTTTTGAATACTAACTTTCTGCAATTTCGGAAAAATTCAGAGAGTACGCGAGAAATATGTGTAGCACCAAACTTTTTACCACTCTTGGATACAACCAAGGGAACAATTTAAAGAAAAAAATGGTTTTTTTCGAAGAAACACTTCCTAATTTTTTCTTTGAATTCTTTTTAACATTTTATTTTTGGCATTATCCAAACTGTCTGTATTATGGCAAAATTACGCCCAATCTACTTTCGAGGGCGATACTTTCGAAAAAATTGATCGTAAAAATTGATCGCATTGATCGTAGTTGTATGAAGACGCCTAAAAAACTGCCTCTTTGCATTTTTGTAAAACCAACCAATTATTTAATTGTTATTTACGTAACTTCAGGATGAAGTTATAAAAAATTGATATCAGATTTGAAAAAAAATTGAAAATGTTGAGGTTTCGTGAATAGTACCCTCAAAATATGTTCTTATAATAATTTTTACGTGATGCGGCCTGGCCTGTGAAGAAAACTCTGTGACCAAACTACTTTCCGATATAAATAAAGTGTGACAAACAGGTCACACATTTTATGTATAATTAGTCTTTTAGTTGATTCAAAACAAAATGACTTGACGCTACAAAAATAACGCTGCAACTGAACTGTTAGAAGATCTACAGTCCGTAAGGGCCATACTTTGCCCGGTAAGACTCTCCGGAGAAGGCAACTGCCACATACGCCGGTCTCACTACCTTCCCGTCCCCTCTGGCACCTGTGCCGCGGTCCACCGCCCCCACCTCGCCCCGCAGCCTCGCCTTAAAAGGCAGAACGACCCTGAAGACGCTTCTCCTCACCTTCCACGTTTTTGTTCGTGGCCGACGGAGGCCACGCTGCGGTCGGCGCCCGCGGCTGCAACGGCGGCGGCGGCGGAGAAGAAGAAGAAGAAGAAGAAGAAGAAGGAGGAGGCGGAGAAGCAGCTGACGGCCATGGTGGCGGACGCGTGAATTGCAGCTTAGGCGACTGGAAAAATGGTGTGCACTGACGGTAGCGATCAAACGCACAGTGCTTATAATGGTTGGGATGCTGGTTGGCATGGTGATGGTGGTTGTAATCACAATGGCTATGTGCTGCTGGATTGATTGAGCCATTGTTCGTGATGCCGGGCGCGTCAACTGCAGAGGTCATTATTCCCGTAAGTGTATTGCGTGTTTTTTCATTCAGAGGTGGCGGTGATCTTTTCTCTGCTGGATGGCGCGATCCGGCGCCGACCTACCGCAGACTAACGGGGTTTCCCTTAACCAGGTATCTTCCAGCAACGGGGCACTCACCCCAGCCGGGACAGGCTCCCAGCTCTCCACCGGTCTCCCGGCATGTGTGGTAGTGTGAGTAAGTAAGGGGAGAGGATAGGACAAGAAAGAGGAAGGAAGGAACGCGCGTGGTGCGTGGCCCGTTGTAAGGGTACTGCTCCGGCATTCGTCTGGCGTTGATCGAAGAAACGACGGAAAACTACCGATCAGATCAGCCGGCCGCTAGAATTCTCTTCCAGACAGCAACTGAACTCGACCTACCCAAAAAACTAGTGTCGAAAATCCTACCGCCGTCGGGATTCCCGGTCAGAGGGACTGCAATGACATGAGTGGATTCACAGAGCCATCTCTCCCGGTTTGTGCTGCTGCATGCGGTGGTGGTGATGTAGGTGATGGTGATGGTGATGGTGTTACGGTGGTTGTGATGGTGGTGGAGATTGTAACGGCGACGGTGGCGGTATTGATGAAGATGACGGTAGTTTTAATGGTTGTGGCGGTGGTTGTGATGGTGGAGATGGTGGGGATCCAAGTAGAGGAGTGGAGATACTTTTAATGGGAGGGAGCGGCAGTGGATGACGCGATGATGTGATCCATGGAAGGGATTACGACAGAAAATGGAGGAGATAGAGAAGGTGGTGATGTGGCACTACTCTCTCTGACCTGGAGACTAGGATCCGCACCGTGATTTGACGGATTTTCGACTCTAGCTACATATCCACGTCTATACACATACTATACTACATACTATACACATACTATACACGTCGAATTCATCCACTGTCGAAGGGAGAATTCCCGCAACCGGATGCTCTTTTTTGGTAGTTTTTCGCGGTTTCTCCCATCAGAGCCATGCGAATTCCTAACTAGTAGTACTAGTAATTTGTTGTATCCTAACGAACGAGCTACGGAACGCACGCGATCTTCCCCTTCCCATCCTTGTCCCTTACACACATGCACTTACATGCACACCTCCACATGACCAAAACGGGTGAGAGCTCCGCTGACACATTGAGTGGAAAAATCTGTGGAGGGCGATGCGCAGGATGACGCTAGTTATCACGTTCCCGCAGGGAAAAATACTGCCACCTTGCGCCTCGCTAATGCACTATACTCACAGCTCTAATGATGAAACATCTAGAAGCACGAAATAAAAAATTCTAACGATTGTAGTGGAGACCGGGAAGTCTAATTCCAGACAGTAAAGCTGGTCGTCTGTGGGAACCTTCGAGTTACGGCTAAATATGAGATGCCTGAAAGTGGGTGTACAGTCCTGTCGCGTACTCTATCGTGTGTGCTGCAGTTCCTCTGACCGGGAGGTCCTAGGTTCGAGTCCCGACGGCGGCAGGATTTTCGACACTAGCTTGTCAGCTAGGTCGAATTCAGTCGTCTGAAGGAGAATTCTAGAGGCCGGCTGCTCTGATCGGTAGTTTTCCGTGGTTTCTTCGATCAACACCAGGCAAATGCCGGAGCAGTACCTTAACAAACGGGCCACGGACGGGGCGTGATCTTTTCTTCCTCTTTCTGGTCCTATTTTCACCCCTTCCACACACATACACTAACATGCCCTACGCTACCACACATGCCGGGAGACCGGTCGGGAGCTGAGAGCTTGTCCCGGTGCCCCGCTGGTGGGAGATACCTGGTTGACGGAAAACCCCGTTAGTCGACGGTAGGTCGGCGCCGGTTCTCGCCATCCAGGGGGGAAAGATTACCGCCACTTCCCGATGAAAAACACGCACGACACTTTGGGGATTAACGACATCAGTGGTTGACGCGCCGCGAATCACGAACAATCAATCAATTAATCAGTCGATCGTGTGTGGGCCCTTTCAGAGCTAATCACAAAATTTACGAATACAACAGTTAAATTAATTATGCAAACCCAGAAGCGAGACTTAATGCAGATGCACTCCTGTTGTGAATAAAGCAATGTTTTGTTTCCATTTGAATTCAATTATTACCTTTTTATTCTTCAATGAACCCACAGCCACTACCTTCACGAGATGTTGGTGTCTCCAATGTGGCACCACATTGTAACACCCTCCCTTCATATATTTATTGTTCGCTATATTGATGAACAGCTTTATTGATTTTGTCATGAACACACACTTTAATTTGTTTTTTCATCAGCGTTTATGAGTTTTGATCACATTTCTTAATAAACTAATTTAATTCTATATGCAATAATAATATAACGGGACATTAAAATTTCAATTTAAAGGTTGGGTCTAATGAACCATTTGTTTATTAGAGCCTGTCACTTTCACAATGAAATCATAAACAATAACCTCAATTCACAAACCAGTGCTCTTATTCACAAAACATTTATTTATTAATTCAACTTTTAGAAATATTATACGTTTTTAAGAATTAACAATACAGCTGTGCCCATTTATAATTCCGTCTGATTATCAATTACTTCATGTTTTCACCAATTATTGTCTGTTAGTTCACCATTCGCATGGAAAAGTCAATGATACAATTGTGTAATGTTTAGGAAGGTTTTGTTTTCTTTCAAGAATCGTTGCTTTCTTTCTATTTAACATTCAGGTTTCTTGGAACCACTCTAATGTTATACGATGGTTTGGGAATACAGAAAGCGATAAAATTGAAAAGCAAAGTTTGTTCTACCTGTGTATAAACAAAAGTATTTTGAAACTGAAGAATGTAGGTTTTCAAACATAAATTGAAACCCCAATGCTTTATCTTTCCTTCTTTATTTTGCCAATCAAGAATTTGTCCACGTTAACGAAACACGTTAAAGCTATAACAACGGAAGATTGCTATTGTACAAAGGCAGAGGCCTTCTTCCCACAAACTTACGTGACTCAAGATTCTGGTGCCTGCCGCTTAGCCCGTCCACAGATGTTCGTATAATGATAGAGTGCGTGGCAACAAGCAACGTGATCACCAGTATTATCGACTTCTCACATTTCGCACTCGGAAGTTTGATTTTAGGTTGTTCTTTCCATTTTTCGGACTCTTCCATGACTTCTAAACTTGAAAATCAATTCCATTAAAAATAATTATTTGCTCGATATTACCTGTCCTGAGTATCTCATTAATTTATTTTGATTTACCATTCCTTTTTAATTTATCGCTGTGGATTAGAGAGGAAGTTATGTAATGCTGCGCGAAAAAACGACGCATTTTTGGAAGAAAAACATTCATGACAGGGCCCTGGTAACGAAAAAGTGGTTAAATCTAGTTGCTAACTTTAGAAAAAATCCTTTAGAACGTGGTTCAGTCACAATCCATGTTTTGTAGGTCCTTGATAGCGAAAAAATCCAATGCCGACAAAAAGTCTGTCTGTTTGTCTGACCGTCTGTGAACAATGTTTTTCTCCAAAACTTATATTCTTCAATCGATCAGGCTGATATCGCGGCCCCTTGAATTTTAAACCTATATTTTATTGTTGGAGGATACTTTAAATGACGCCCCTTTGACATTTTTCAAATTTTCAAACAAATGGCTCCTCTGTTTTTGATTAAATTTTGTAGTTGGATAGTGTAAAGAACGTTTAACAGAATGGTGTAGGTCTCATGTTCGTTCAAAAACATAATTTTTCCAAAACTGAAAAAGCTCAAAATTTGTCCGGAGACTTCCCTCAACTGAAATATTAAAGATTTTGTTTCTCCCTTAATGAAATCTTTTCCTATAAGATAGATTTTGAAATAAAGTCATGTACAATTTTTCGAAAATGTAAGAACTTTTCGCGTCATTGAGCGTGAAAATATGGGCGAAAAAGTAAATGCTATTTTAGGACCTCTATTTTCCTCATCGTTCCTGGTACGTTATCAGTTACATTCTGGTTAGTATTCTCCCAAGATTGTACCATTTCAGTTGATTGGTATTAAATATCAATCAAGTATCAATATCTTCCTCTCGTTGCTTGCGCCTTTGCAAACGATTTTATTCATTCTTGACGTGGCCTTCTATGGCTTAGGTATGGGAGATGCTGCGTGAAGTCGAGTATTTGGCTACACGACATTTGGTTGTTTCATAATTTGTAATCGAATTCTTTATTTATACGAATCAAATTTGATGACGCCAACGTTAGCTGCTTAGAAATTTCATCTTAAATTATTATTTTCTGAAATTTAAGGTGATTTGAAAATTCACTTATATGTTTTGAGAGTGGAATTTGCATTTCCAAAACCGAAATGAAATATTTGGACGCATAAAATATGTAATTCAGATATTACCGTCGTCTGCCGCGGATACTTAGTTGGAATATGCGACTTATGAGAGTGCTTCGGGTGACTGACCAAAACTTCTCTATATCACGACTAAAGATGTTATGTGTCTGCTGAATATAAAATCTACTCCAGGTTGCAACCAGACCTAAGGAGCAGATCTAGGGACTGCCGGTGCTTCTACAATACTTTGCGCAAAATGTGGGCGGTTCCAAATAAAGCGATTCCCAATCTTTTGAATTACCTTATTATTATTATTATTATTATTATTATTATTATTATTATTATTATTATTATTATTATTATTATTATTCCTCTAAATCACGACTAAAGATGTTATGTGTCGGCTGAATATAAAATCTACTCCAGGTTGCAACCAGCTACCCAAGTAGTAGATCTAGGGACTGCCGGTGCCTCTAAAATACTTTACTCAAAATGTGGACTGTTCCAAATAAAGCGATTTCTTGCACTTCCCAGTCTTTTGAATTACCTGGGAGTTTAGACAAGTTCTTACACAAATTTTGCGGAACAAATCCCAGAGCTCCGATGACTATCGCGACGACCTGTGCTATTACACCCCACATTTGGCTGATCTCGATTTCCAAACTCTTGTATTTAAGACGTTTCTCTGCCTCCTTGGTAACGACTTTTTGATCGCAAGGTACAGCAACATCGACAAGTAAACACGATTTGTTCTCCAAATCCAGGATGACTGTATCCGGTTTGTTTGCCGGTATCGTGCGATCAGTTTGAATTTGTTGGTCGTACAATATCGTACACAATCCAACAGACGTCGCCGGTTTCGGTGAGTGTTAGTACCACTTGGGGCATGTGTTGGGAACTTCGAGGGCGGTACAGATCAGCCAGTGGAGGTAGCTACACACCCTGTCATGTCTTTTCAGTTATTCGGTCTTTGCTAGGATTGGACAAGCTGAGACAATATGATCAATGGTTTCTACGTGTTCTTGACAAATGCGGCATTTATCATCTTGGGAAATTTTGAGAACCGCTTTATCATAATGTCGTGTTCTCAAGGCCTGATCTTGGGCAGCTATTACAAGTGCTTCCGATTCTGGCTTCTTTCTTCCCTTTTTAAGCCACATAAATGATTGATCTTTATTGATCTGCACCTTGTCCATTCGTTTCACATATTGTCCATGGAGTGGTGTGTCTCTCCACGATTTCTTTAATATTTTTTGTGTCTCAAATTTCATGTTAAGTAGCATCAGAAGTTCAGCGTCTCTGTCATTCTGGGAGTCTTGCATAGTCTAGTTCGCAATGCTTCTTGCTACACTTACAATGCCTCTGTTTCCCATTCTTCGGTCAGATTTCATGACCTGCCTCATTAGTGGGTCATCTTGATGGCTGACTACATACTTTCCCATCCCGGTTATTGCATTTAGCCAGGAGGCTTCAGTTTGTCTCAGGCCTATTCCTCCTTCTTTACGTGACACATAAAGTCTATATATATCAGCTCGGGGTTGGGCAACGTGACGCATTGTAAGTAGTTCTCTGTTTTTTCGATCCATGATGCGAATTTCCTACTCAGTCCAGTCTACTAGACCGAAACTGTATTCGGCCACAGGCACCGCCAAATTACCTATTGCTGATATTTTATTCCTTGAGTTTAGAGCAGACTGCAGGACAAGTCTCACTCTGCCATAATACTCCCTGCGAATTCTCTCTCATTGTGTCGTTCGCGATGGTCTCACATTCTTCAACGCCCAGATATTTATAAGTTTTACCTAGCTCAAGATCTTGAATCACAGTGTGTCCATCAACTTTAATGTTCTCGGACGTGGTCATTTTGCCTCTTCTTAAGTTGGCTTTTGCACACTTGTCAAGACCAAACTTCATGCAGATGTCATTGCTAAAATCATTGATGACAGACACCATTTGGGAGAGAACCCCTTCATTCTTAGCAAAAACTTTAAGATCATCCATGTAAAATAAACGTGATACAGGCCTTTTGCCACCATGGAGCTTGTAACCAAAGTCAGTGTGCTACAGCTGTCTCGACAGAGGAATCTAACTAATGCAAAACAGCAGAGGGGATAGTGAATCTCCTTGAAAACTTCCCCTGTTAATCTGAATTCTTCTCGTTTCTACTACTCCCTTTCCGCTGTGGATTAGTAACCTGGTGCTCCACGACTTCATACTAGCCTCGCAACAATTCCTCGAGACTTACTTCAAAGGGCAAATCAGAATGTGTTTCGGAGGTGCCAAGAATGCATTCGAGCCGAAGGACACCACGTTCCGCAGGTACGTTAAGCGGCGCAGCGGTAGGTCCTGTATAGCACGGGAGTAAAGTCAGCGGTTTGCCGGGCGAATGAGCCCTGGACTGCCTGGGCGACGCGGCCGGAATCTTCGGCGAACGATAAAAAAACCACCCGGTATATATCCAGTTGTATACACGATGTGATTGATTTCAGTAATATCTAGATCTCTACTTGAGGTCTGTACAACCTCATTTAAGACAGAATTCGCTGTTTCTATCACTCTCTTAGCTTTAGCATTTTCGTAAATTGTCCTCAATGGTGCACGAGATTCGAATGGAAGTAGACGAACTTGTTCTATCTCGCGTCGGAGGAGGTTCCGCATGGAAGAGATGAACCTTAAAGGGGATCATCGTTTTCAGGGGTATTAGATGGTTCTAAATATTCGTCATGTCGATAGTTTGATCGAAGAACATACTCCGCGTTTCTCTGGATGTCTGCAAGTTGTTCTGCTGTGAATTTTCCGCTGCTGAGTATGTATCATCGTTGACTGGCAAGCTTCTTTGAGTCTAGGGTAGGTCTCATATCTGGGTTCCGCTCTCTCCATATCTTAAAAAGTTCTATTACTGAGCCCCCATTTTTCGCTTTTGCATAGTAAAAGCACCACATCATTTCTTTTAATTCATCCCGGGTCCATCTCTGACGATGGCTTCGAGCTACTGCCGGCTGTGTGTCCCTGGGACTAACATCCGTGGGATGGCCAGATGTCGACAAGGTGACATTAGCTCGTTTTCTGAGCAGGTATGGGACATTGGTAGAACATTGCACGTTAAGGTTCATTACATTGCTTGTTTTATCCATTTTGCTCATTGGTTTCAAGTGAAGATTCGCAGGTAGCAATTTCGAGTTCGTAGATCACACTTAACCTTTGGGTTGTTTCCTGCCATCCGTTACTGCCACCCACAGTGGCCTCGGGGCATCCCCCCACAGGGCCCAGCATGGGGTCCCTCCGATCGCCAGTCGGCATTACTAAACACCACGGGATTTTCACTGACTGCTGAAGGCAGCCTCCTTCGCTGGCTAATGCAAGGTTCGGGCCTCCTCTCTAATCAGTGGCCTGGTGTGCCAACCCAGTTTCTCTCCTGTACCCTCCATGGGCCGATAAGAGGAAGTCCAAAGGTTCATGACCCTTCCCTCTCTACGTACTTCCCTCTCTCCTCAAAATGGAGTACTTCTTCGTCGGACCCCTCACCTTCAACCTATTCAGCAGGGGAGGCCCTACCAAGGCAGGCTACCACTGACATAGCTCTCAGGCTCATGGGGGTACTCAAGTTCTACCACCAACTGCAAGGTCGTGTACTCCCTAGGTGGAATTGTTGTTGTCGATGTTGTTATTATTATTATTAATATTATTATTATTATTATGGTTTTTGGAGTAGCTGATTACGAATTTGATGGCAAAATTGAAAATTGAAAAATCGCAGATCCAGTGTGGTGAATCAAATGTCTGAAAATTAAGCGGTTTCTTCTGAAAATATATAGGAAGGTTTCAGATGCACAAATTTGATACAAATATTGAGTTTAAACGGTAATATTTATTTATTGAACATCATGGTTATTAAAAATTTTCATTTCAGTTATCTGCTAGAACACTTTTCGACCTGTAGCCGGCCGCAGGCCGTTGCCCGCTGAAGCGTGACAACCCGATTACGCACTAAAGTAGTTAAATGATGATGCAACAAAAAGGGGCAAAAAAGTGCTGTTGTAATTTGGTATTTTGGTAGTTTGAATTTGTATGTCACGCTGGAATATGATGTACCAACGACATCTGTAAACAATTTGAAAGGACTACCTGATGATTTGAGGACTACATGTTGATATCGGACTCGTGTTTCGAATTTCTGAATTATGGCCAGGTTTTTCGATCAGTTGGAACCAGTGTGCGCCATTCCGACCATTTTGTCGTTGTCTTCCTCAGGGGGCGGTCCGCGCCGGAATGGTCAGCGTCTGCGACAAAATGATCAAAACGTCCCCGGCATCAGCCAACGGGGCGACACCTGGACAGCCTCACGGAAGCCTACGGGAGACTTTTTATTTATTTATTTGGTCAAAAAAACAGTAAAAACTGTATATGACGTATGGGAGAAGAGATTATTTGTCCACATTTTCTTGAGGCCCAAAATTTCAAAAAAGCGAAATTAGCAACTTTTGAAAAACTAGAAAAAGAATTTAGAAAAAAATTTATTTTGGAAAAAATGATTTTAGAAAAATTTTTGTTCTCGAGTTATAGAAAATCAATTTCAACAGTAAATGAACTGCTGATTTAATTTTTCTGCGTTGCTAACAAAATAGTAACGAACATCAGTTCTACTCCTACCACTGCAAGTAAAAGGAGTGCTCAACAAAACGTGAGCACAGTGAAGCTACATTTACGTGCAGAAGCAAAACAAGGGGCCATCTCAGCATTTGCTCAATGGATCAGGGAAACTGGACAAAAACCTGATCGAGATGAGGGTCATTGATCCGGAAGCTAAAGTACATTACTTGTTAAGGTGTATTAAATCCAGGTAGGAATGTATAAAGGGAGATGTCTAACGTGAAAAATCAGTGTGGATATTTTGAAATATAAGATACAATGAGATGTGCGAACAAGAAAATGAATGGAGCGATTTCAGAACGTGAAAATCAATGTGGACATACCAAATTAAAAGTCATTGAGGATATATCCAAACACGAAAATCAATGGGGAAAATTCCGAACATCAAAATGAGTGGGGAGATTTCCGAATGTTAATATCCTGCGACGTGTCAAGTTCCAACATCTCGTACGACATGCAGAAGACAAATAGAAAGTCGGTTACTGTCGCGTTGGAATTTGCACGGCTGATGTGTAGCCGTGTGGAGTCCCAGGCCGTGCAGGCTCGCAGGCTCTCTACACGCCCCGCGCGCCATTCCGAACTGGTTCCGCATAGCGGCGTGTTGTTCGTCGTCAACAGTGGTGGTGATGGCGGGTATGGTGACCGTGACGGTGACGGTGAGGTCGTAGAGGGCGTGCAGCTGCACTCGCGCGACCGGTTTTTAGGACGGTAACGGTGGGAGGAGAGAAACGGACTTTCCTTGCGTTGAACTGTAGTCGTAATATCTGTCCTCTTCTGCACATGGATTCTGCAAACCACAACATAAATTCGTATGTTCTGATGTGATCATCGACGCTACCCCAGAGTCTGTTCTCTCAGGAAAATATAGTATACTTGCAGTAATGTTTCTCAATAGTGTTCTAATCATTTGTTTAAAAATGCATAAATTTAATTTTTCTTTGTAGTATCTTTAAATATTAAACGATTGTAAAATAAACTGACTATAAGTAAACATGAGTTCGATATCAAGATGTTTCATCACGTAATGAAGCAATTTTATCTTACTACAGAAGATGTAGAATGTATTTCTCGAGTGGGAGGGCATTCAAGATAAAAGAAAATCGGTATGCTTTTCCTTCAAAAAATTTAGGTACCACAGAATTTGGTTGTGATATTTCCTTTTTGAGTAAACCCATTGAGATATAATGCAATGTAAACCTAACTTCTTGATAAAAATTTGAATTGATAAACTTGCAGAACTACCTTACGAAGAGAGTATCTTCGTAAGATTATTATCTTCAGAAGTTACAGAAATAGCACACAAATATACACTAACAAAAGTATGAAATTTTTTTCCAATTGTAATGTTTTATGTAGTGGACATTACTGGATCATAGAAATTACAAAGCAATTATACTACAATGCAAAGAAGAAAGAGAGAGAGAGAAGATAAAATAAATAACAAACATAAATATAAAGGTAAAAAGAAACAGACCGTAGATATATGGAGGTATATAATCTTTGTGACAGAAAAAGGGAAAGAACGAGAAATGGAAAATTATAATAAGTAAGAATAAGAAGAGCTTGGGATGGAAAATAGAACTTGAAGAGACCGAGAGAGAGAGAGAGAGAGAGAGAGAGAGAGAGAGAGAGAGAGAGAGAGAAGACGGACAAGGAAAATGCTAGCGTACAGGAAATACTGTCATTTTTCCGTGGGATGATAGCCAAAATCCCGAAGCACTAAGATGGAAAAAGACGGAGGATGAGAAGATGTCCAAAGGAACATGCCAATCAACCAATTCATGCTCCTTCGGAAGAATCACCCTAAAGATGCGCTAAACAATTGCGAGTCTATCAATGAAGGCGACAGGGACTCTAAGGCGGGTGCGACGATGAAACAGGCAAAGGAGGAGAAGGTTGAGGCGGAAGCGGCGAAAATGGATAAAGAGAGAACGTAATATGGTAGAGGCGAAGACAGGAGAACGCGGAAGCGGTGATTGCGGGGACGATAAAGGCTGGGGCGAACCAGTAAGGCAGAGGTAAAGTCGATGGCGAAATTGATGGTGTAAGAAGGTGGAGACGGGGATAAAAGTATCCCACCCCATACTATATTCCGGGAATATTAGGTGGTGTGGAGACGGACATGAAAACGGAGAGAGAGAGCAGCGGTGGTGAGGGAGGGAAGGCGGAGGCACCTGAAGAGACGATGGCGCAGAAGAGACAGAGGAGAGCGTGGAGGCTTTGGAGGAACAGTGAAAGAAAAACAGTAGGAGGGCGAGGGACTGGATGTCGTGGCAAAGACAATACCAGAGGTGGTGATGGCTTCGGCAAAGACACTGGTGGAGGCGATAGTGATGTAGAGGAAATAAGAGGCACAGGCTAGCGCAGGGACAGATGGATTTAAAAGGGCTAATGGGAAAGGAAAAAAGAGGGCGGAAGCGAAGGCGGCGGCGAGGGCGGAGGCAAGGGAGGAGGCGACGGAGGAGGCGGGGGCGAGGGCGGAGGTGAGGTCGGAGACGAGGTCGGAGACGAGGGCGGACGCGAGGGCGGGGGCAGAAGCGAGGGCGGCGGCGAGGGCGGAGGCGAGGGCGGAGGCGAGGGCGGAGGCGAGGGCGGAGGCGAGGGCGGAGGCGAGGGCGGAGGCGAGGGCAGGTGCAGAGGCGAGGGAGAATTTATCATATGGTTTTATTAGCGTGGAGACTGCCCTTAGGCAGTTGTTTCGGGCCCGAGTTTTTCGACCCAGAATTCCTTGCAAGCCAACACCCGACGCGGGTCTAGGGACCTTTATCGAACAAACGCACTTGGCGGGCGGTCAATATATATGCCTGCGACTCTCACTTTCCCCGCCAGCTGTCCGTCTCAGTTAATTATATCCGATCTGTCTAGTTGGGAGAAAGTGAGATCTCGTTATGGTGGGATGTTGTCGGAAAATAGTTTTGCCTGGTTCACCAGGATTCTTTTACAAGCCACAAGTGTGACATGGCCGGGATGGAGCCCGCGCACTGGGGTTCAGAGGCCAGCAAGCTAACCCGTCCCCCACCGCGGCTCCTCAGGGGCAGAGTCAGAGGCTGAGGCACCGCTGCCTCGGGCCGGGGATTCCCCATCGGCTTCCCGCACGTCGCCTCTCCCCGGCGCGTCTGTTGTCCTTTCACTTCCTCTCCACTCACCCTCCTCTTTCTGCTCCTCCCCCACCTCTTCATCCACCTCCTCCTCCTCCAACTCCATATCCTCCCCACCTTCTCCTCCTCCTCCCTCCTCCTCCTCCCCTTCTCCTCCTTCACCCCACCTCTCCTCGTCCTCCTCCCCTCCCATCTCCTCCTCCTCTTCCCCATCTCTCTTGTCCTCCTCCTTCCCACCACCTCCTCCTCCACCTCCATATCCTCCCCCACCTTCTCCTCCTCCTCCCCTTCTCCTCCTTCACCCCACCTCTTCTCCTCCTTCACCCCACCTCTCCTCGTCCTCCTCCCCTCCCATCTCCTCCTCCTCTTCCCCACCTCTCTTTGTCCTCCTCCTTCCCACCACCTTCTCCTCCTGCTCCTCCTCCACCACCTCCTCCTCGTCCTCACCCACCTCCTCCTCCCTCCACACGGTCGCTTCCTCCGTCGCGGAATCTACAGGCGGCCGCGGGCCACCGGTGACCAGCTGCTCTTCGCTGCCGCCGCCGCCCACGCCCACCCCGCCACGCCACGCCCACGCCGGCCACGCACGCGCATTCGCACGCACCTGCTGCGGAAGGCGTGGGAACCCAACGCACGCCGCGCTCGCCGCCTGCTGCTTCGGGGTGAGTGCCCAATGCGAGTGCAACGTCGCTCAGGGCGAAAACTCCTGACAGGACGTATCCACTTGCATCACTTTAACGGGTACACAGTTGAGAAATATCAAAGATCTTTTGCAAATGCTATTTTAATCCTATTAGGCTCCACTGAGTATCAAAGTTGCGATCATTTCATGATGATGACATTTTTGCATCATTAAGTTTGATAATATCAGTACCCTGCCACAGAAAAAAGTGCTGAATATGTAACGAAACCATACGAGTAAGATACCACTGAAAAATACGAGGAGGGAGGTCCTTAGTTTTCTTCCCATTTCTGAGCACATTGGATAATAGTATCATACACAGTAATCCCTCGATATTCGCAAATATTCGCGAGTTCCGATCGATTAGGAAAATTCTATCAGTTTTAACATTCGCGACTTCAACATTTGCGAATGCGTCTCTTGGTCGTAGTACAATTATTCGCTTACAACAGTAAGCGAGCACACTTTATTTCCTTTATCAGCGTCATCTGGGAAACGAACTCGGCAGACGTAGGTGCTCAAAGTATCAGTTTCTGTAAAAATTGGAGTTAAGGGTTTTGGTGAAATGAACAGAAAAGCCATTCAGGATCTGTGCAATCCTCATTATAATGTGCTCAGTTCAGAGGAGCTTCGGAAAATAATGAGTGAAGAAAACCTGCTGGATGGTAATGATGAAGTAACGGAAACCACATTGGAGCTACTTCGATGTCAAAACTGTTAATGGCGTTCTAAAATCAACAAGCTCTGGTGGAACTGCCATTCGAATATGATCCAAACATGGAAATAACTTCGAAATTTAAGAGACAATAGAAGCAGCAACTCTCCCATATTTGGATATTAGAACAACAACAGAGTGATGAAAAAAATCCTATGTCCAATCACTTTCAACATTGAAATAAGTTCCAAACATTATTGCATTTCTTCATTTTGGGATGTTAATTGTGAATTCTGTTTGTACTAGCACTTACTTAGTTCTACTGTAATTGATTATCAGATATATTTTCTTTCTTTTTTAAATAATTGTTCGATATCCAGGAACCTAACCCACATTTCTTCATCAATAGATAGGCACAACATTCGCGGATTTAACATTCACGATGTTTTTTGTGAACCTAACTCTCGCAAATGTTGAGGGATTAATGTATTAGGTTATTTGAGATGTACCCCACATACAAGGGCTTCGCGCCGTAAGAGAACCGTTTGTCATTCTGACGAGGTTTCGGGCGTGGCTGCTTGCGGTTGCGTGGTTCTTCTGATTTCATCTATTTACTCAAAGAACAGTAAAAACTGTAAGTGACGTATGGGTGAAATATAATGTGCGCACGTTTTCTTGAACTCAAAAATTTCTACCCAACATTTTAATTATAAAGAGTTGAAAATGAATAGAATTAATAAAATAAAATAAACAAAAATTAAAATAATCATAAAATATACATAGTCGGTCCCGTGACCGAGATCGCTAAAACAGCAGTGTCGTGGCAATCTTGGACCGCAGGGTCACGGGTTCAAGTCCCACCTTGGACATGGGTGTATTTGTGTATGTTTGTATGTGTGTGCCGTCCTTTCACCCCTCACTATCACAACCCTGCGAGATAAAAATGGGATTCAGCTAAAATGCTGATCCCCCCGTAAGAATGGTTCATGTCCTGCCTCCGAGATAATGTTTCTGAGCCCCGGAAAAATGCAGCATGTATGCGAGGTCAGAATTGGCCTATACGAATGAGAACTCTCCGTGACATGCTTCTCTGGTTAGTGGGTAAATTGGTTAGGAAAGGAAGAAATCACCCATCAAATCGTTCAATCTAAGTATTCGAACGTAGCAAAGAGTCAAAAACTCCCTGGAGAAAATCCTTGTCCTTGATAATGATACATCACCCAAATCCCTGACACGTCCAGATTCGAACGTGCCATATTTCTATCACCAGCACACACTAACGATACGTTGGCGAAATTGTTGTTGCTTTACAATGTTGTTTGAATGAAAACCCTTGAAATGGATAGAAAAATAATTTGCAAGGAAGGGTCAGGTTACAGAAATCAGATTTTTCAAAATTTTTATTAAAAAAGTAATTTGGGGTGTATAATTTATAAAAATGGTCAAATAAACACCGTGGTTGCGTGTTAATAGTTCTGTTCCGTAATTTGTAGTGTTTGCATTAATAACTTTAACAACTTGGCGTTTTCACGTTTTTTCCGATTGCTTATGTTTTTTTTTCTAAATATGCAGCCCCGCTAATCTTCCAATAGAAGAAAACCATTTAAATAGAATTTACATGCAAGTAAATACGGCAATCTAATTTCCTCGATGCAAATTTCCGATCCGCTTCCTGCAGTTAAATGTCAGCACAGGCTTAACCCCAAACGCAAGCGAGCACGTTCTTACGCTCCGACACCGCGCGACACACGTGCCCTCATCACGCTGCTTACCGCCGCCCCGCCCCCTGCACCGCAATGGATTTGCGTCTGCCTCGCGCAATACATTCCACCGTGATGGAATATTCCTAGTAATCCCTTCTATTATTCGCGCGAATTCCACAGTTTCAGAAGGCCTCGGAAGGTCAACGGAGTTCAGGTCATTGCCGACATGATTTTCCGTCGTGTGGCAAGGATGATGTCATCACGATAGAGAAAAAAATCATTGCATGTAATGAGCTTAGAAAATGGTGTTATATTACATTCAACAATGCCAATCCTTTCGATGGTGACTATTTGCTGTGTTCAATAGGTTAATCAAGGAATGATTGCTGATCCCAGCTCGGCTGGATATGAAGGTAACTGCATTACATCCATACGAATGTGTACGTGCATGTGTTCAACAAGATACGGTAAATTACGACAAACAATGACAATGTTTTTGAAGTTATCCATTCATCTTGCCATTTCCAAAACATGAAAAGCATTGGGGAAATTCATCATTGGGGAAACGATTGAAATGGATGAACTGAAAAAATGTTCAAAGTTGAACTTACAAAATTAATAATTAATACTAACTGCAGTATTGAGAGTTCATTATTTATATATTTTTCATCAAAATTACATTAATTAATCAATTAACTTTTTAAACTTGCTATCGTTTTCGATTAAGCATGTTATGTTATCTTCTCTTCTTCTTTGCATTCGAAAAGTATTACAGATTACATAAAAAAATTTAATTTCTCTTTCGATAGAAGATTAATAAACAAATAATTTCTATACAAAAACGAAAATAAAACGGGTAATTATTATCTCAGGACAGTTTTATGAGAATGAAATCCCTCAAGTGATTTTAATAAGGATACAAAATTCCCATACTTTAAATTCCTGAATCCTAAAACAGATCGTCGTAGACGTTAAGAGCGATTACAAGTTCATTTTCCGGGATTTCAGAAACGTATTACCTGTTGTTAAGAGAAGAGCACGGTCAGCATGTTAAGAAATATCAGTTGTATGGAGGCATATCCAATAGTTTCATCTTACAGATAACATGAAAGCAATTCCTGGAAATTCAGTATTCCCAAAGATTCTTTTGGAAGTGGAAGAGGGAAAAATTGAACATTATAGTAATAGGGTACTTGCTCTTTGTGAAGTTGTCGAAGAACAAAACTTGTTAATCAGAGATATACATATGCGAGCATCTAAACGGTAAACACGAATCTTGGTTGTGGGAGAGGTCATTTTTTCTGTATCGCAATATGATCAAATAAATTATGTTAATACGAAAATCATTCACACCTTCCCGGAGATATAATAACATGTACAAGCCACAATAAACGGTGGTTAAATATTCATACAATGAAAGCAAGAGGAGGCAGTCCACTATTCACTAGAACTCTTAAGCATTCTTAGTGCAAATGAATCTCATCATAAGATACAGCTAAAATCGGAGTACTCTTCAAATTATTCAGAATTGTAAACCTTCCAAAGCATCGGTTTAACCTCCACTTGACACTCACAGTATTTCAATGCAATACATTAATTAAAGCTACTATTCTTAACGGTTGCGCAAAAAAAGAAATACTGTTCATAAATAGAACTGCAATAATGTCCATCATCATACCTTTTCAGTTCAAGGGTCTTTAGTTTACTGATAAATGTTTTTACAATGATAATCGAGAAAGCAGAAGGGCAGTATCTCTTACAGTAGGCTTAGATTTACGTGAAAATTATTTTAGTAATAGGCAGTTAGTTAATTACGGTTTAGAGGGCGCTTCAACTACTGTGGTCTTTGGCGCTCATGTGAAAGTATTTAAAAAATACTAGATTTAGTAGGTGCTGAAAATGCAACTTACCCGCTGATGAAAAGTATGTATATAATCTAAAAAGAACGCTTCAATTCCGCATCAAGTATACAAGTACATAAGGCAGAAGGAAAGTATAAAACACGAACGTGTAAAATTTATCATATAACATAATATTTGCTGAGTAATAGGCAGATAAGCAGGATTTCTCTTGAACGTAAAATCAAAACTTAGAGTATAAAGAAGCTTTCTTGTAGATTTCATTATAATATTACAGTAACAAAATTGCCAAATATTGCAAATTGCAATAATTTTTAGAATCTCGTTTTTGTGAGCACAATTGCATCTTCCGTTGTCAACTTACAAGTTGTCTTATATAAAGATTAAAATCCGATTTTTTGAAAATCAATCTTTATCTACTACATTTTGGGCTCTCGGTCAAGAAATATTCTTTAGAGACAAAAAATGTATTCGATTGTTTGGACAGACAAAACGTACGCGATTGTTCGGGCAGGCCAAGTACGTTGGAAACGTCTACCACTGCGGACAGCAACGTATTCTCAAAAGGATTTCGGCGACATAGCAATCCACTAGCAAGGCGTTAATTGAATGGTGAAAATTTCTCACGTCTTTATATCTTCAAGCGATATACGAATAAACCCTTGTAAATTCGCCTCTGTTTACTGTGATGTACGCCCTGCCTGCTCCTGAGATATACGAAAAGGCAACCTTTCATAAATCTATCTAAAATGTACACCTCTAATATTAACTCTACGCGGGTGGCATATCACAGCCCAGGACAGTCCACGGCTCAAGAGAAAAACGAATGTGCCGATTCAGGTTATGCGAACAGGTTTTTGCGCGAAGGACCCAGTGCAATAAATTTACGTCTTGCAGTTTGCATCCATAGCTTGGTTAATGATTAGTATAACAATGACAATTTGCCCTACATCATTTGATATACGACCAATATATCACTGGTCAGAACTCTGTATAATTTGTCTTAATATGCAGAGTCGATCGAAACAAGTACTCCAAAAGACAGTGTTTGATAAACGATATTTTCTTGTTCAGATTCAAACCCTTGTCCTTATTTTTAAATTAGCTTCTAAAAATGAAAGTTTAAATTATCTTGCTCATAATTAGTATTATACTCAGTCAGACAATTAAATTTTCTGCAGACTGAAAGGGCTTGGCTCTTCTATCAAATCACATCGAGTTCATTCTAAAAATTAACAATAAAAAGATTTCAAACCTTTACTGAAGAGGAAATAAATATCTTTGTAGTAGAGCGTCAAGTGTTACTCTAGCATCACAATACACTAAATTGCAGCATTAATAGGATTATCTTAATGCTGACGAAAATCTGATACAGGACAAAGTAGGCCTAGTCCTCATATGGTGTCCGACTGTCTGAATCCTAATTCTTATAGCTCCCTCAATTTTCCAAATTTTCCAGATTAAATGCAGTCCAAGCATTGCATTTAACAAACTTGAGTCCAACTGCATTCACTTTAATCAATCATGCAATCATGGAGAAATGTTCTATGCTACTTGGCACTATTAAAAATGTTAAAACATTGTTCCAGAAAACATGTTTTGCACATGTTAAAGCCAAAGCAAAGGCGTGAGCCAAAGCACGGCATAAATTCGTGGGGTACGAATGGTTTCAAAAGTTTTCCAAAACACCCATTTTTTGTCCTTGAGTAGCACAGACAGCTATGTCACTGTTTTCGTGCACGTCCCAAGCTGATCAGACGAATTGAAGTCGAAACAGAATTTTGAAAAATGACACAGGCGTAAGCCAAAGAATATGTTTGCCTTTTCACAAAACCACTTCACGAGCAAAAAAATGTTTTGCTCATACTCTTTCCACAAAAGTTGTGGTTGAATAGAAAGAAACACTTTCTTTCTATAATCTATTTTTATGTATTCCCGGAATATCACAAACTCCACCATGGATTTCACATAGTCCTTCTATTTTCAACAATGTTTTCATTAGTATTCCAGCCACGTGCGTACGTTAGTAGTAAGGTAAATGATGATATGGATACTCGTGTGCAAAGAGGGGCGTAGTAACGAGACGCGTCCTAAAAGCATTGGGTAGTCTTCCAAAGGTTGTGACGATTCCAGATATCGCTTTTCGCGCTTGCGCACCTGCTGTGAATAACTTTTAGGTGGAATAGCCGACGTTCAGGTGTAGAAATATATGAGAGACGCTAAATTATAACCAGAAGGACAATAAATACGTTCAAAGTCCACATTACAGTTCCACTGACGCTGAGACATTTTGTTTGTTCTGATGAAAATGAGACCGTAGTCTTTGCAGGTGAGTACATAAGACGGTGTTCAATAGTAGGAGTTTTCATTCTCTGAATGGTCATCATGAGATCCTCTGATTTTTTAAGTTATGAAAAGAGATTATTTGAAGAATACTTTTTAAAATAAAGAAAATATCATCTTTAATGACATTAGAGAACAAAAGCGAGTAATAAATACATACAAAATCTGATATGTAGTTTGAACAATATACTTCGTAGATGGATGGCTTTCCTTTGTATTATATAAAAGCTCAATAATTCTGGTTTGGTGAAAGAAATGAATTTTCAAGGTCTTGTGTGCTTCTTCAAGATTTATAATAATTCTAGAAACTATATTATTCAACGGGTAACTTTTACCCTTGCTCTTCCGGATTACAAAATGTACAAATAAAACTCGTTTTTACCGTGTCAAACAATATTTAATTGCTTTATCGACAAACCTGTTCTTGAATGCAATGTTTTTGTTTTCTTTTAGCTTTTTAAATGTTTACTTTAGCTCCAATGCATCATTAGACCTCTCCCGGGCATTGAAATGCGCCTGCAAATACTAAATATTTTCTGAACCTAATTGTTAATCATTTGTATATAGTACGTATCTCGGTAATTTTCTGCATCCTAAATCCGGAGAGGATGTGATCGCTTCCTCTGTCAGCGTCATTAAATCATTTATATACCAAATAAACATTAGTGGTGAATGGGAATAATTCTCTCCTAACCCTTCAGAAATTCAATTATTTGGAATGTTTTAAAAATACAAAGATAAAAATTACGATTTGTCTGTTAGAATATTCTATTAAAAATAGTTGTGTAGATTGAACAGAACAAGATTTGGAATAAAACCGTTTGCATTTAATATTTTATTTATCAATGCCACTATCTGAAATCAACCTGTGTTTTCTAGTTGACTCAATATACAAAATTTGTTTACCAATGAGACGTCTGAACATTTACTATTAGGTTTAACTGCGAACGGAAAACAAGCGGGGAGAAAACAAACAGACCATTTATGCGTCGCTGAAGGTCTGTTAACACATTACACCACCTTCCCACGTGTTGCTAGAAAATTCTCATCCTGCTATTCGATCAACATGTAGAATGACGGGTGAAATCTCTGGTTTAGTAAATTATTACGTACGTAAATTTCTCATTTACTGCTGCTGCAAAATTTTCGTAGCTTAGTTATGCTTCATAACTTCCAAACATGGGTTTTGTATCAACTATTATTTGCAAAAACTTTTAACCTTGATGAATAATTTTAAATAAATCTAATTTTACACAAACAAAAAGCATAATTCCATAAAGTTTCAAACAAATGTTTACAACCATTTATTTTACAATTTCAACCCATAAAAGCTTGTGAAATCATTAAATCATGATAAAAAACGAGTGAAAGGGGAGAAAGATACATTCAATGTTTGTATTTTCTTTCCTAATGAAGTGGAAAGTAGTGACATTTATCTATTCGTTATTCTGTAAAAACTTATTAATTTCCACTTTACATATGAATTATCAACGTTTTTGTACGCTAAAATTAAGATTGTACATGCAGTAATGGATAGTCTAAAAACCAAAAGGACTGAAGATGTACGTGGGCTTTTTCCCCATGGTAGTTTTACATGCTTGCACCGAGTACACTACATTACCAATAGACTGTTCTTGAGATTCACGTTTCTAATGGGATCTCAGATCACAATCATGTTTTTGTTCTACTGAATATAAACTGCTCTGCTGTGTTTTTCGAGATCCAGGTTTCATGTGGGCCTCATTTTACAGGCATGTTTTTGTTCTTCATTATATTCAAATTCGAGCACTCCTTGGGAGATATTGCCCGAACAAAATTAACATTTGGTACACTCTCTCCTTATAAACACTGAACATTAATAGCCGACGACATTGCTTGATAAGATCCTAATTTTCGTCATAATTCACCTATGTTCGAAACTTCATTAAATAGGTTAAGTCGTCTAGGATATTCGTCAAACATCGTTACTTTCCTCTAAAATATGTTTTGAACCGATAAAACAAAATTTTAAAAACAATGTTGAAATACCATATAATTAAGAAACAATAGCGTATTATAAATATAAAATTCAAAATAATTCAAAATGATAAACGTTGGAACGGTCTCATTTTTTAATCAGCCGTGAACTTAATTTCGAAACTTTTAATTTCGCTGGGGACAATTTTTCTGCCACAAGAAAAAATTTATAAAATAGTGGTCCTACAACAGCATTTGTTTTACCACATATTTGTATTATTACATTATCTGTAAATTTTGGCAATTTCCAAAATATTCAGAGTGTGCTACAAACATAAGATCTGTGTCATTCTTAAGCGTCTTTTCTTTATCAGAGGAAGAATATAAAGAAAAAATTGGTGTCGTTTTTTAAAAAGAAAACCAAATAATTCCCTTACTTCAAGCAATAATTATTCGTGTGTTCCAAAAATTATATTGAAAAAGACTATTTGAAAATCTCATTTCTTTTAGAACAGATTTCGTAACTGAAAAAATATCGCTATCGTCAATTGTGTAGTTTATCAATATTAATTTTTGCAATTTTCGAAAACACAAAGCTCACAAATAGTTGAAAACTGGGACACTTTTATACGGATATTGTTATGATAAAAATAACGTGAAATCCAAACAACAGTTTAAATTAAGAATGGTTTAAAATAACCAACATATACATTGTACCACTAAAACCGTTCAGGCTCTGCACAAGACAACCATTTCCGCACAGCCCTCATAATCAGTCTATGCTTCCAATCGTAGCACAGCTTGCTATGAGTGGAAATACGAGTGGTGGCTAATAGACTCTAATAATACCCAGAATTATCACGTAGAGTGAAGTCCTTCACTTGCTGCACGAGCTCTAATACTCCGTTATTAACTCCCAACTGAGCCAACTTATCTACCTACTGATAGAGTAGCGGAATTTGTAGTAGAGAGCGGAATTTGATGACCTAAAACATCACCAAAAATGATCAATACGTAAAAAGGTTCTTAAAATAATTTTAAAAAGCCCTAAAAGCAAAGAAAAATGACTTAAACATTTGATCAAAACCAGGTTAGATGAACACTCAAGCTGTTAGGTATGTTATTGATGAGGCTTCTTCCTTTTGTTCACGTGAACTCAGTTGGCAAATCTTTGGTTTGAACTGGGTCAGGAAATTTCTGTCTTTAGTTATCAGGGTTTATTTATTAGTTATCAGTCTTTAGGTTATCAACCGAACCGACAATGGTGGTGATAGGGCGCTACACGAACATTAGATTACATACTGACAACTGCTGACATTACAATTTCTGGGCGAAGAAAATAGGCTACTCAGAAATTCTGTGAAGAACATTTGTTGCATCTCGTAAATATTATTTGAAGCAAGTACCATTAAGTTGATATTAAAAATCGATGAAATCAGCGAAAAACGCATTAAAAATGACGGGGAAAAGTAAAAAGATGACTTGTTAGTAAAATCGAAAAAAAATGAAAGAAAAATTATATAAAACGCGTAATTTTACTTTTTTCATACGTTAAATTTGTTTCAATACTAAAAGGCATTGGTCTAAAATGAAAAGTGAAAAAATGACATTCTATGCAAATCCGTCCCCCTACTCATGTTCCTGTGATCGCTCGCAGCCCCATTTAATGGCGCCCCAAATCGCAACGTCAGCCGGTGATTCGCCTCGCAGCCCCCGGTTCTGCTGTTGCCTTCACTGCCCAGCCCCCTTAAGTGCGTGCGCCCCGCTGTCCGCGCCCAAAATTTGAATCTTCCGATACGTCTATAATATACTTTCTTCCATTCTAGAAAACCAGTGAAAGAAAAAAATTGTTTAAAAATTGCCGCAAACTACCCTCTTTTCGAAAAATTGTGCGTGATATTATACCAGGGTCTACTTTCGAAGAACAATTTTCATAAAGAAAAAATATCTTCAATATGGTGGTCGTAAGAAGAAGCCGGAAAATTTTGAATTTTTGAAATTTTCGAAAATTGAGAGAGCTAAAAAACTTACTTTTGCTTTATTGGACGGGAAAAAATAATTAAAAAATTTGGAACCATTTTTGACAAAAAATGGAGAAAATTACTGCTTCATGTGAATTTCACCCCAAAGCCATAATATCCGCTTCAAAATCGTACGGCATCGTGTTCGGCCAGATCGATCGGGGAGTATCAATTTTGGAGAACCCCGTCAGAACGGTTTGCACGCTACTGCTGATCCCAGACGGACCCAGTAAACGTAAACCAATGTATTCCGTACCACGGATCCACGAAGCGTAGTTCAGACAAAAGATGTTAGAAGAAAAAAATCTAATATTATATAATATAGTACATAGGAACAAAGATTTTGTACAACCACTTATACTAATTATAAAGAATATATAATTATAATAACGATTTAAAAACTAAAGTTATTTTATTTAACTATTTCAAATAATCTGAAATATGTTGGAAACAGAATTGGAAAATGAAGCATTCTTTGAAACAGTACCTAAACATTCCACGAAATAATTATCCGTAGGGATACAGGAGCTCAAGATAACGTGCACAGATTAGACTTATCCTTTATACCTCCATACAGTTTTAACTGTCTTTGGATGATAAATAAATCAAATAAACGAGATCGAATCAAATTCTCACGCGTTTCCCGAAAACGCCAAATGAAACGCTGCGTCGTGGAAGTGATGGCAGCGCCGATGCGAAGGAAGATTTATAGGGTTTATAGAGTCTCAACCTGCAGACGTCGACAGTTCGGCTTAAGCAATTGCTTTCGCTCAGGGATAAAGCTTCAGTCACATTCCGGAAGATAACTTCTTTTCGAAGTGTGGACCGTTGAAGTAACATCGGACTGATGAATGATCGATTTCAGAATTTTCTGTTGTATATGTGTTAGGGAAGTACGCTCTTCTAGAATGTCCGCAAATAACAATAATAATGATAACAACAATAATAATAATTATAACAATAGTAATACTACTACTAATACTACTAATAATAACAACAACTTCACCTACGACCTTGCAGTTGGTGTTGGAGCTTGAGTAGCCCCATGAGCCTGAGAGCTATGTCAGTGGTAGCCTAGCTACCGGTAGGGCCTCCCTTGCTGAAAAGGTTGAAGGTGAGGGGTCCGACGAAGAAGTACTCCATTTTGAGGAGAGAGGGAATGAAGTAGAGGGAAGGGTCATTGAACCTTTGGACTTCCTGTTATCGGCCCATAGAGGGTACAGGAGAGAAATTGGGTTGGCACACCAGGCCACTGATTAGAGTGGAGGCCCGAACCTTGCAGTAGCCAGCGAAGGAGGCTGCCTTCAGCAGTCAGTGAAAATCTCGTGGAGTTTAGTAATGCCGACTCGTGATAGTAGGGACCCCTTGTTGGGCCCTGCGGGGGGAAGCCCCGAGACCACTGTGTGTTGCAGTAAAGGATGGCAGGAAACAACCCAAGGGTTAAGGGTGATCTGTCAACTCGAACTTGCTACCTGCGAATCTTCACTTAAAACCAATGAGCAAAATCGATTGAACAAGAAATGTAATGCATCTTAACGTGCCTTGTTCTACCAATGTCCCATACCTGCTCAGAAAACGAGCTAATGTCACCTTGTCGACGTCTGGCCTCCCCGTGGATGTCAGTCCCAGGGACCCAGAGACGGCAGTAGCTGGAAACCTTTGTCAGAGATGGACACGGGAGGAATTAAAGGAGGTGATGTGGTGCTTTTACTATGCAAAAGCGAAAAATGGGGGCTCAGTAATAGACGTTTTTAAGATATGGAGAGAGCGGAACCCAGATATGAGACCTACCCTAGACTCAAAGAAGCTTGCCAGTCAACGATGATACATACTCAGCAGCGGAAAATTCACAGCAGAACAACTTGCAGACATCCAGAGAAACGCGGATTATATGTTCTTCGATCGAACTATCCACATGACGACATTTAGAACCATCTAATATCCCTGAAAACGATGGTCCTCTTGAAGGTACAGCTTGAAGGTATGTTGTAGATTCACCCTCAGACCGTACTCTTGGTAGAACAATTTCCTTAACATTAAATAAAGAAACAATAATCTGATATCCACAGAATAGCAC
Organism: Acheta domesticus; assembly: GCA_031308135.1. Classification (NCBI taxonomy): domain Eukaryota; kingdom Metazoa; phylum Arthropoda; class Insecta; order Orthoptera; family Gryllidae; genus Acheta; species Acheta domesticus. The sequence goes on along the minus strand of JAHLJT010008446.1, from coordinate 2,672,410 downwards.
AATTAAATATCTTAGACTACATAAACATGAAACTCAACTGAAAAAATCTACTACAACTAAAACCTATCATCAATAGAAATTCCTCACTACCATAGAGTACAGCCATAATAATATATGAAACCATCTTAAGATCCCTCCTTTTATACGCGTGTCACATCTGGATCAACGCTGGAGAAAACAAATATCCACAAAATACAAATTTTCCAATATCAGTACCTAAGAATAATCACTAATGCCCCTTGGTTTCCCACTAACAACCAACTTCACAAAGAATTATCCATGAAGCCTATAGCCAACCACATTAACGACCTCGCCTCTAACTTCGCTCTAACTCAAATTGCACTCAACCTCCGCCGAAATTCTACATAACCAATCCGAATTCAAAATAAATACCCGTTCCACACATTCATGAAAAACTTCGCTGAAATTGACAGTTAAAAGAGGTTCCAAAATGGATTCCTCACCGATGAATTAGATTAATTTTATACTGCGATTTTCACAACTTTGCCCCTGACAGGAATCAGCTGTTTCGCTGCCATCCAATCGGGAGCTTAAATGTCACTACTGTGACGTTACTTTGGTGACGTTTAAGCTCCCGATTGGATGAAACTGTCAACAGCTAATTCCTGTCAGGGGCAGTTACGAAAATCGCAGTATAGTATGTAAGTTAGTTGTAATCATCCAAAACATACGCGTAGTGTAAGTTTTATCGATCTATGCAAAAAATCAACAAGAAAATAAATAAATAAATAAATACAAAGAACTGAGTCGAGTGTGTTTGGCTCCGTGGGTGGATCTCTCGGGTCTTGTCCAGCGTGTTTGGGCTCTTTCTGCGCTGTGCGGCCGCCAGCGCCCGCGCAAGGACTTCCACCCACGCGATTTCCGCGTGCTGCGCGAGCGGACAGCGCCTTCGGCCTTGTGCGTTTGCATAATTCATGATGCGCAATTATCGCACCGATTAAGTTTCCCCACGGTATCGAGGAGTATCGGTTCAGCGAGATCGGAATGGTTGGTGAGGTAAATGATGGATTTTGGGATTGAATAAATAGTATGAATTGTTCAACTGAATGCTGGAGTGCGCTATTGACTATTATTATAACTGCCAATAAGGAGAATCGTTCTCAACTGGGGGAGGTATTTCGTGCATCATTTCCTTCTTCTTACCGAATTCTTTGACTGTGATACACTCATTTTCTTGGCACATCTGATTTGTTTCTTATCCTCTTATATTTCTATTCGAAGTGGTATTAATTGTTGTTCTGTGAATTTAAATCTCGGGTAGAGTCTCTTTATCTTGAATATAAAAAACATTTCTATATAATGCAAATGATATGAGGCTCAATGCAAAACACTTTTTACTTGAACTATTTACTATTAGGGGAATCATTATTCTTATATTAGAATGGGTTTTCACGTGAATTTCAATGTGTTTAGAAGTTTGTTGAAAAATGCTCAGAAAGTTTTACTAATTTTGGGTAATAAATACAAACATGGTGAAATGTCAAACATA
>JAHLJT010008446.1:2642669-2669900 GCA_031308135.1 Acheta domesticus | reverse complement strand
ACTGCTTTGGTGACGTCCGTAGCGGAGGCGGTTGTGATGGCAGTGGCGGTAGCCAGGGAGTGGCAAAAGACGAGGCGATTGTGTGACTGGGATTTGACGCATTGACTGGGATTTGAACTCTACTACCCGGAGGTGGAAATGTAGAGCACTGAATCCACACCATGCGTCAGCCCTGGGTCCCAGACCACAAGACTGAAGGATGTGCACAATGTATGCATTCTCCTTAGCCTCGCTCTTCTGACCTGCAAACAAGACTACTGCCATGGTGTATAGTAAACAAGATAAGCGATTGAGCTGGTAAAAATGTCACATTACAATTATCTCGTCACTCACGTTATTCTTTGTGCATAGTCTAATAATAACGTAATGTACGAGAGATATATGAGGATATTACCGACGTATATCAAGAACAAACTAAAGTATCTGGCAATATCTATCAAGTGAGAACGCGTTACATTTCGTTAGAACCCGTTAACGTTGCTGCAGGGGACCAACAGTCGTCGGAAACGATACTCCGAAGAATTTTTTGTCGACGTTATCTGCGGTTACCAAACATTGTATTGGAAACATTGTACTGGAAACATTGTATTGGAGGGGCCATAATCTTTTGCAGACAGGGTTGTTTGACATTAGTGGAGATGCTACAACAGCACATATTTTCTGGAGGATAGGACCCTCGACATCTGGGGGTCTTTTAGCGAACCGAATGTACACTGTTTGTATTCGGCGTGGCTTCCGATCATTTTATGAAAGGGAAAATAGGGAACTATTCATCAGAGTGCCGAGTGGTAAATTTGTTTTACTCCATTCACTTCAAAGCTGATAGTTTCTTGTTCAGTGTTGTCAAGGTCAATGCCATGAGTAGGAGTCCGTGGCACGTATGCCTCCACGAAATCGCACCTCCACGCAGTTCTTTCCGCCACCAGAGACAACGCCATCCCTATTGTAAACGCCGGGTCGGGGTTACTGATAGTTTCCTTTCCCCATACTAGTTGCGTAGAGAAGCTCGTGGCATGCTACGGTGCCACGACACGTGAAACTGCCAACAGTAAAAGAATATGTCGAAAATTTTGCCACTGCCGGGACTCGAACTCCAGGAGCTCCCGGTCCAAGGCAGCACAGTGACATCAATTATGCTCTGCGGCACCTCAGCCAATGGGTCAGTGCCGAGTGTCTGGCGAGGCCGGTGCTTGAGTGAGCTGACAGGAACGTGGCGCATAGAAGGCTGGACACGTCTGGCGCAGAACCTGTCGATGAGGCCGAAGGCAGGGCGGGTGGAGGCGGGGTAGTTCCAAGAATTCACGTCGCTGCAATTCAGGTTCGGCGGCTGCGGTGGAGCCGGGACGGGGCGCGGCGGAGCAGGGCTGGGCAGTTTCGGAGAAGTGTGAATTGGAGAGCAGAAGAAAGGAATGTGGCGTTCGGCGGACGGCATTCATGCAAAATACAATGAGTATCCAATGCAAAACGTTTGCGAGACGGAAATTTGAAAGATATCAGAATGTGATTTGGAAGACGGACAGGAACATTTTAATAATTTTTGTAAACATTTGCGTGGTGGAAGCTGCCGAATAGATACTATTGAACATGATTTCGGTTATTGAATTTATTTAGCGTTGGATATTTTGTTGGAATTTTTAACATTAGGTTATTGGTAGGAAAAATACAATTATTTGTACGCAAAACTCAAATGTTTGCTCCAAAAATGCAATTTGTCTGAAATATTTATTATTTTTTGTGCATCTGAGTATATGCGGAGGCAAAAAACATATATTCATTTTCACACATTCAGGGCCTTCATTCATCGACCTTTGATAAACATATCTTATAAAAACACGTCTTGATTATTTAATAGAAACTACTAATTAGATGAAGTCTACTTCAAAACCGGATATCATTTTTCTTCGCCTTATTTCAGGGTGACGATTAATAGGAGTGAACTTGAATTTCCTTTGGTCAATGATTTTTTTGGTTCTTGTCCAAATACAATAGGAAGTGTGGACATTTTCCATATTTATATTTGTAATTCTGCATTGGAAAAGGCCGGATGTATCAGGAGTTTTACAAAATGCATCATGAAATTTAGGTTGAAGGAGAAATGTTAAATTCTGATGACAAATTATTAACATATTTTTATTCCAATGATCCATCGTCAAAAAAACTGCGAATAATTTGCATGGCACAAAAGACAAACATTTTATCTTGTTAATTGCATTGACATTTTACTTATAGTCAATACTTACAACTACGATTACTTCAAATAGCATTATCCCTTTAACTACACACCTGCAATAGCCACAACTAAAAGTGTGTGGTAAAATAGTAGTGTGTTCAACATACTTCCGACAGAGTCAGCTCACATATATATATATATATATATATATATATATATATATATATTCCTGAAAAAAGTTCTGTTAAAAATAAAAAAATGTTTGTAAAAATTCTCCCGCACTTTCAAAAATGTATTTTCCAGAAACGTTGAACACGATGCCTTAGAACCCTTTTTTGAGACAACTATGCGAGTTACCTTCTAACTGTAATTTACCAAACGGATATTCAATTAAATTTTGGAGATGGTAGCTCGTTTTGGTACTTCACTCGCGAATTTTCAAATAATAATAATAATATAATAATAATAATAATAATAATAATAATAATAATAATTATTATTATTATTATTATTATTATAATTAATAATAATAATAACAGTAAATCACATTTATGATTATATTAACCTAAATTCAGTGTGTGTAATCAGCGGAGTAGGTCTTGCTGGGCTTCAATAAAAGCAATGCAATAAACGTGTGTTGCAATATTAGAATATTTACACTTGCACAATATCCAATTCAGAGCATGTCCATCAGAAATTGTGTAGCAGTATGAAGTTATTTCACTTTAAATAAACTGTTTGCGAAGTACGGTCTGTTCACAAGAGTACACTTGTCTCTACTTATTTGTGTAATGCATACGTACCCTCATACGTACTCAATGGTGTGTGCGTTAAATTAACATCACAAATGAGGCAGTTGTGCTTTCACGTTACGACAGCAGTAGTGTCTTCGCTCAGGAACGCCGTAGGAACAATGTTCCAAGGTAAGAAGAGCCTACCTGCGCAAGCACACGGTCGCTGGCAGGGGTTATCATAAGGATACTACACTGTCTCAAGAGAAATAAATTGCAAGGTAGCGCTGAAAAGGTCCTTGCCGAGAGGAGAGTCGTGAACAGAGGCAGAGTGGGGGGCACATGTGGTACACACGCCTTTGTTCGGAGGGCGTTGTCGTCAAGGGACGCGATAGTCACAGAGACGAATGTTTCTTCAGATCGATAGTTATCGATAGTTCCAACCATCGCTGGCTATCGATATTGTGGCCGATAGTTTTTGTCTGTTGTTAAAAAGAATGCTAAAATGAAATATGAATGTAATTTTTTACTAAGTCAATTTATTATACAGCACAGAACTGACCATTACATTGTTGCATTTGCTAGTTATAAAATTGTCTTTTGTGGACATTATTCAGTGGACTTAATTTTTGGTACAATTTTGCTGTAGACTTTCTGTTTATTGGACATTGTTTTGTGGATCAATCGACCTGGAACATGAGATCCGGCGTTCACCCACACGTCAGTTTTCAAGAGATTTTCCTCTGACGGTATTTTCCCACAACGAGAACAGCCTCAGTAGCGACAAACTCTAATGTAAGCTCCCGACTGGTCTAACTAGTTATTTTAAGTGTGTTTGTGAGCAATGGAACAATAATGGACAAAAAAAGAGGAAGGAAATAATGCGCGCAATCCGTGGCCCGTTTTTAAGGTACTACTATGGCATTCGGCTGCTCTTGATGGGAGAAACCACAGAAGCCTGCCAATCAGAGCAGCCGCACACGGAATTCTCCACCAGACAGTGATTGACTTTGACCTAGCTAGCTAGTGTCGACAATTTCCCTTCATCGAGATTCCTCGCTGCAGCGTGAACAGTTGTCGCACTATGCCTTCGCATCCGGTTCTGACGGCTTCTATTTTTGACGAGTAAAAAAGGAGCACTGTAAATACTTTGACCACTGTTCTTTTTCTTCTCCCATTTCTCGTTATACGGGGTTTGCGCTAATGGGTGTGGCTCATTTTTAATAACTTTCGCACACTCCATTTTTACAGAGGTTTGGCGAATGTTTTACGGCCGGATGCCCTTCCTGACGCCAGCCCCAAGCGACACACACAGCACATTACGCATACACAACACACACACTCACGAAAACGCACCCAAGCATGTCAGAGGCATGATATAAACCCACGATCCTTCAGTCCAAGATTGCCACGGCACTAATGTTTTAACGATCACGGCCACCGGATCGGCTATCCTAGGACCATTCAGAAAATATTTCCAAAGCAGTCGTGGTATTCCCTATTGCAATTTGGAGCCATTCACTCGAACCCATTTTCCTTCGGTACAAGATCGGCTAGCGGATCGGCAACCCCAGGACCACTCAGAGCATATTTCCAAAGCAGTTGTGCTATTCCCAAGTACAATTCGAGCCATTCCTCTGAACAGACGCGCTGCCTGGCTCCAGGTAGAACCGCGTGCGTGCGTGCGTTGCGTTGCGTCCGACGACGGCGGGCGGCGGCGGGCGGGCGCGGCGGGGGCGCTCATCTCGCACGCACGCGGCTTAATGCCAGCCGCCGCCGCCGCCGCCGCCGCCGCCAGCGCCACCGCCAGCGCTGCCGCATGTTTCGCTCGCGCCCTAACGCCGTGTACCTGCTCCACTAGCTTCGTCAAAGAGACACAAGGCCGAAGAGCCGAGGCGAGGCGTGGCGCGCCAAGGCGTGGAGCGGTGCGTGGCAGGGGGCGGGGGCGCCGCCGCCGCTGCCGCTGCCTCCGCTCTTTCACGGCGTCTCTGTTACCGCCGCCGCCGCCGCCCACAGACGCTCCGCCCACACAATCCACGCCGCCGCCCAACCACCGGTCCGCTGGTACCATCCGACAAGTCGGCGGTCTGCCGTCTCCACCCCGCCTACTAACGCTGCCGCCCCCACCACACCCACCATTGCCGTTCAGCCTACACGGGGGGGGGGCGGCGTCACACACTAGCGTCTGGTGGCTGACGCTCGGTCGCTACCCCTGGCCGCCGTCGCCTAAGCCACAGTGCTGGCACCGCCCCGAAACCGCCGCCCCTGCTGTTCCCACTGCAGCGTGATGAGCACGCCGCCACCGCAGCCACCGCTGCCACCGCTATCTCGACGAGAATTCTAGCCGCTCTGATCCGTAGTTTACCGTGGTTTCTCCGATCAATACTAGGCGAATGTAGGAGCAGTACCCTAACAAACGGAACACGGACTGCGAGGGTTTCTTTCCTTCCTCTTCCTTGCTTTATCCTCATTATCTCTTTACGTACACAGCACATGCATGCACTACACTTCTACGGGGGAGACAAGTCGAAAGATTAGAGCTTGTCCTGGCTGGCGAGGTGCTCTGCAGTTGGGGGATAATCGGTTGAGGAAAACCCCTCTAGCTGACGGTAGATCGGCGCCGATCTCGCCATCCAACGGGCGAAGATCGCCGCCACCTCCCGAGGGACAAAAGCACTCACTACGCTTCTGGGACTAATAATCTTAACAGCTTCGCGAAGTCCCGCTGCCGCAAGTGACATTCCATTGCACTCACCCGCACTCACCGCACATTCCTCGCCAGTCGATACATTTCCTTCGTCTTGTCGCGGACGGCCTTTCATCAACCATCGTCACCACTCCATCGTCACTAGCTCCCCCTCACCGACCCCTCGTCACCGGACCCCCTCGTCACCGGATCCTCGTCACCGGTCCCTCGTCGCCACATTCTAGTTACCTCCGGACACCATTCCCAGCGTCCCCACCCCCAACAATACCTTCTCGTATTCATCACCTCGGCATCCCCCCTCGTCATCAACCCGTCGTCATCACCGCGTCATCTCCTGCTCGTTAACACCTTACAGCCAAACACCAGAACCATTTCGCCAACACTGCGAAGCCACTGCGCAGCCACACCGGCGGCACTCCACCACCGCTGCAATGTCCTGCGGCACTTACTCCTCAGTCCCCTTATCATCACCGCCCCACTATTCCATCCGCTTTCATCCTCCCCATCGGGAGAGGTGGCTCAGGGCATTCAACTGCTGGCACTGCAATGCCACTGATCGGGAAGATCCTAGGCTCCACTCTCGACGGCGTCAAGAATTTTGACACTAGCTTGTCAGCTAGGTGGAGTTCAGTCGCTGTCTGGAGGAGAATTTCAGCGGCCGTCTGCTCTGATCGATTGTTTTGCGTGGTTTCGGCCGATCAACACCAGGCGAATACCGGAGCAATACCGTAAGAAACGGGCCACGGACCGCGCCCGATTATTCCTTCCTCTTTCTTGTCCTATCCTCACACCTTATACCCACACACACACTTACTCTAACATACATCACACTACCACACATGCCTGGAGACCGGTTGGGAGCTGAGAGCTTGTCCCGGCTGGGGCGGTGCCCCGCTGGTAAGAGATACCTGGTTGGGTGTAACCTGGCTATTCAACGGTAGGTCGGCCCCGGATCTCGCCATCCAGCGGGGAAAGATCACTGCCACCTCCAGGTGAAAAAACACACACTACGCCTACGGGACTAATGACCTCCGTAGTTGACGCGCCCAGAATCACAAACCATCAATCAATCACCCCTTCGCTAGAATGGTTCCAAAGCCATCGTCTCGGTGGCAAGAATTGGTCCAAGAAAGCCTCTCGCTTCTCCACGGTTAGAGTAGCCTCCACGTGCCATATCATCCTGTGTGGCAATCTCAAGGCCCTTTTGCACTCATGCCATCACTTCTACATTATACCTGATGAACATTTTTTCCGTCGATATGCCGTCGCCGCCTCTGCCGACCTCGCCGAGTCTGCCTATCAATTGTCGCCTGTCAATTCTCTATCTACCCACAAACCTCTCGACCCTCGTACCACTTCAGCTATTTCCGCCCCCCGTCCCAGCCCCAGGCTCGCGACCTCGTTCCCAGTCCCCGCCCCTCATCATCTCTCAGTTCCCCACTCCCGCCTGCGCCCCCACCTTCGCCACCACTCTCCCCTTCCCTGCCACCGCAACTACCCCTCCCTCCCGTCTCCGAACCCCACCTCCGAACCTTCCCCTCCAAACCCCCTCTCCGAACCCCCCCGAACCCCTCTCCGAGCCCCCTCCGAACCCCCTCTCCGAACCCCCTCTCCGAACCCCCCCCGAACCCCTCTCCGAGCCCCCTCTCCGAACCCCCTCTCCGAACCCCCTCTCCGAACCCCCTCTCCGAACCCCCTCTCCGAACCTCCTTTCCGAACCCCCTCTCCGAACACCCACCCCGAACCCCCTCGCCGAACACCCTCTCCGAACCCCGCCCCCGAACCCTGCTCACGAACCCCGCCACCGAACCCCGCCGCCGAGCCCACGCCCGCCCTCTCACCTCACCCATTCCCGCCTCGGTTCTCGATTCCGCCTCCGCTCCGATCTCGACTGGTGCCCACGCCCTCGATCTCTTCCCCTCTCGTCCGCAGCCGCCTCGCTGCTTCAGCGGCAGCCACCCACCGCTTTTACCAGGCGCCGCCCACGCGCCCGACCGCGTTTGTCCCCGCCGCAGCGCGCGGTCTTCGTTCGCCGGCTTTGCGCCCGCCCCCGCTGACGCTGCGAGGCGGCCCTCAACACCGGCGCCATTCCCGCGGGTCGAGTGGCGTGGCCTCTGCTTCTATTAGCCTCTTCACGCCGGGCTTCGAATAATGGGCCTTCCCGCATGAGTACACGTGCGCGCAAATCTAAACCGACACCCTGCACACAGTCACAATAATCAAATTGCGTTTAGAAATACCCGTGGCTTTGTAATGAACGCACGGACAGATGCACAGAATTTTCAGGTTTTAGAGACATTAACTTCTGCCAATACTGAACAACGTATTAAAACGATTAGTGGAATCGATACCTGGGGTCGACCTGCTCTCATCACCTTATCGATTCCTAAGAACGGATCGCCCCAAATAGAAGCAGCTTCGTGAACAGGACGTTTCCATCAGCAGTGAAGACGTACGAACGGAAATCTGTTACAATCTGTTTATATATCACTTCAAAAAGGCTATGAACAAGAGGTAATTAGCACAGGTTCTAATAGCATCTTCACGTCGGGCTTCGAATAATGTGCCGTTCCACATGCAGTACACGTTCGCGCAAATCTAAACCGACATCCTGCACACAGTCGCAATAATCAAATTGCGTATAGAAATATCCATAGTTTGTAGTAAACGGATGGATAGATGCACAAAAGTTTGAATTTTTTTAATATAGACCTACTAATTTCTGCGAACATAAGGTTTATTAATTATCGATGAGGAACAATCTCCTGTGTGAAAAAAATCATATGAGAATTGTAAACGTAATATGGATGTTGCATTCTCTATTTTCATACCAGTGATACTTTCACCATATAAGCTATTGGCACGTAAAAATCACGTTAACCAGCACAAAAATATTTTTACAAATGTGGTTTTATTCCACAATCAGATTTAATGATCATCTGCTAAATCAACTTCTCTGATGAATCAATCACCATGCTGAATAATTCCCAGCTTTTCACCATTGTACGGAATTCGTCTTCTCTAGGGAATCCAATAAGGTATTATACATCTGTGTACACTTGTTAAATTTTCCAATCCTCCTACTCCGTCCTAATTTTCACCCCATCACACTCGTCTCGGACTCGTCCCCGTAGAGCGTCACTCCACGTCCTCCATGTTTTGGATATTCCATGTTTATTATTTCCTTAACTTTAGAAGCGACATCCTTGCTCTACGTCTCTTCTACATATCAAAGACAGTCCCCTTCCCCGATTCTACTCTCCTACACTCTTCTCGTTCCACCCAACTGTACCCTCTCCCTCGTCCTCCTCTCCCTCATCTGTATCTTCGTTTAGATCCCGCATGTGTCTTCGCCTCAGCTCCTGCTTCTGTCAGCTTCAAAGTGACACATTCTTCTGAAACTGCACTGAGGCGGAATCATCGAGGCTCAAATTGCTAGAAATAGAAATTCAATGCTGCAAGAAAAAAATCACTGATCCAAGGATTCGACAGAAGCTTTAAACTTTCTAAAACAGCCTTTACGCAACTGCGGAGAAAGTACTTGGAAAAAGTACCTTTCAGGAAAACAAAATAAAATCCAAGAGAAATCAGATCTTTCGCGGATTGAAGAGCTCGAATTTAGTATACATGATGTAAAAACGTACCCATACAAAAGCATCTACCATACAATGGTAGATTGACCTCATTCAGGAGTACCTCAACTTACGATGATGTCGGTTTATCAGCAGTATGTGTTTTCAAGATAAAACAAAAATTGATTATGTAGAACTTCACGCAGAAAGATTAAAAAATCTTATTTTTTGAAAAATGTTCAATCAAACCGAATTTTAAGAATGACTTCGAGGATCTGAAGAATGATAAAAAAATACATACAGTGAGCTCTGAATAATTTTAGTGGAAACAAAATTGGAGCTACTGCTTATTACTTTCAATCTCTTCCCTTCGCGCAATCGCTTCCCCTCCTCCCCCTTTCAATCGCTCCCCTCCTTGCACTTGATTATCGCCTTCCATTCAGGAATTAAACGAGAGCAACGCACTTGTAATATTTAATTTGACCTAGCTTCATCTGCTGGTGAGGTTTTTTAGATACCTCGTCACGGTGATGTCAAATTCGCGTAACCTTAGAAACTAACATGTTTCGTGCCAGTTGGGTGCGGATTAAATCATGTATGTCACATATGTCTCGTTTTCATAGTTTTTTTGTTATATTTGTTCAGAAAAGTTTTCCACATCCTACATACCTTACATGATAATTGTTCCGACCCCCTATTTGGCAACATCATATTAGGAATGGTATTATCTAACGCTCATATATCCGGGCGGCAATTGAAATATTTCACAGGGATAATCCTAATAAGATGCTTCTAGCATTAATTAATTTGAATTATATTTTTCAACATGAAACAACATTGTTCAACAAAATTTTTCAACATAGACATTCACGAAAGAAGAAGTATAAACGATATGAATCTTACGCATCAAACTGTATAAGTTTAAATTGTATGAGTACACCTGTGGTCTGCCTTTCCTTCCGCCTCTTCGGCGTTCGGATACGGAATGGTACTGAGAGGCACGTCAGGAGTCCACAACGCACGATTTCCGAGGTCTGTGCTATGGAACATCGCATGATGCAAGCGCCTGGGTGTGCTGCTCCGCCGCACCGATTTCTGCACGTTCTGCGCGTGCAGAGACGTCGCAAACCACGTGATCACCCAAGTTCATATGAAGTCTTAGGCTTCCGCGGCCAGAGTTGAGGTCTCGGTTGTCCGGGTGACGCGTACCAGGCTGTGTAGCCGACGTTTTCGACCATCATTTTGCGGTCTTCTTGAGGTTGATCCAGACCTGGCGTCACCCGGACAACCGAGATCCCAAGTTCATATGAAAAGTCAGACCAGACGCCGCTGACGGTCAAGGGTATGACATGCAAGCAGTGTCAGACTATTTTTTGAAAGTGGCATAAAGCAACAATTGTCAACGTTTACCAACCAAAAACACCACGATGAAAGTGAGGTTGAAATAAAAGATGCAATATTTGTTTAAAAATGCTTCATAAATCTGTTTCAATGACTTGCAATCACGTGATGATGCTATGTATGATTATTGGTATCGGGCTGCACTTAAAATTCCCGCTTATATTGTGACGCAAACTGGAGCATGAAGCTCATTGGCTGAAGCCAGACAGACTGGGCAGCAGCACACCTATGCCAGTGCATAATGAATCATCGTATCATGAGTTACGGATCGCATGATCGCTGTTTACTTCTTTGGAACATATTTCACAACATTCTACATTTTTCGTCTTCATTTCTACGCAATTCTGGAGGGTTCAATTTCTCTCCAGGGCATTGGCAGGGTTCTGTATCAAAGGCGCGTGTGCAAAACTAATCATATTTACTCAGCGTTAGCTTTCTTGTTAATATACAAAATTGGCAATAAATATTTTTTTCAATTTGTTTCGTTAGATTAATTCGAAATAATTTCAATACGGTACGCATCTGTAGGCAATGTATATAGTAAACCTCGTAACAAGTACATACTCACGAATTTTGTTAGGAATTTTGTCAGCAAAAGTCTTGTTTTTTGTTATTATTGAGATCTAAGTTCAAGTAACTACTCTTCTTTCGGAAACCTCCACTACTCAATATAGATTGTCTCTTTTTTATAAAATCACTCACTACATCGCGAGAGCGGTGCACCGAGAACTTATTAGTGTTTCGTAAATTAAATCTCGTTTTACTTTGCACCCACTGTTCGTTATCATTTCATTTCTCTCTGTACCACCTTGTTTTTCTTCTCAGTCCTGTCTTTAAATATTTCTCAACAACAATATCCAGAGACAAGCATCGCATGGATTTAATCTTCTCTTGTTTAAGGCACTCTCTTTTACATTGTGCACTATTTTTCTTTCACCCTCTGTACGTTTTTTGTCTTCCCTCTCCATTTTACATTTATGCCCATAAAATTAATGAATGGGACCAAATAGCAAACTCCCCTTTAGCACACGTTTTGCCCTTCTCTAAGTCTTTCCCTCTAACAAAAGTGCCCGAAAAAACATCGACTGTAATCAGTCGCACTTCAAACCGCAATGTTTCACTTCACGCCTCATGAGCGTTATCTTATCTCATCTTTTGCACTTGATTTCGTCTTTCTATCCTCACTTCTCTCTTTACCTCTTTCTTCCTAAAAATTACTTAGCGTTTTCTTATTTAAACTGCAATGTTTAAATGCTAAAATGCACTGTGAGTTATATTGGGTCTCCAATAGTCCTTGTCTGCCCTCTCTAATCCTCCTCTTCTTCCTCTCTTGCCTCTCATCTCAATCCTCTCCCCTTCTCTCATGTCAAAAAGTATTGCGTGGTATCAATGAGCGATCTCTACTTTAACCCGTAACGTATTTCCTTCCCTTTCTGCACCGCCTTCTATTCTTTCTGCTCCGCTCTTTCCGTTCCAGCCCCCGAGTACTTCGTTGCGCGATAATCTCGCTTCAGAGGAGAAGGGGCCGGTCGTCTGACCGGTGATTCCTTACTTGTGAAGGAGAGTCCAATAACTGGGAGCTCCCAGAACATGGGAGAAGTGATGGCGTAGGAAACTAGCAGCGAAGGCACTCATTACTTTGCTCCGACTAAAGAGAATACGACGACATTTTGACATAATAATCTACCACTAATCCGTTTCGTTCTTTTGTCTGCACGTCTTTGCTATTAGAGCTGTTCTCTCTGTCCATGGAGAATGGGTTCCCAAGAATAATGTTGCCCCGTTCGATCGGGTTTTCCGGCGTAGTATTCAGTAGATTAGAAGTATCCTTTAAGGACGAGATTCGTAACGGAGATGTCAGACTGCTAGCCTCTTAGATTTGGGGTCCTTCTTTGAAGTCTGGTGAGTCCATGTCTAATTGTCTAATTAGGAGTAAACGCAGTGTTCTTATGGCAAAATATCTAAGGATTAATTTGATCAGCCGCTGAGCGTTCAATATCCATACCACCATTGCTATTATTCACCTATTCGTTTCTCCTACGAGTTGGAAAATAACTCTTCAGTTTTAAATATAACTGGACATCTAAAATATTTTTATTAAATTGAACTGAGTACAAATTTTCAGAATAGTTTCTTGTCGGATCAGTGTTTCGTACTTGTCACTTTTTGTTTATTTATTTTTGTGTATTTATTTAACTTTTGATTTGATTTGATTTATTTGGACAAAAAACAATAAAAACTCCCCCATACGTCACGTATGAGGGAGAAACTTCAGACAACGGACTGTCTCTTATGTATGGAAGAGGAGTGCAACCTGTTCACGTTTTCTTGATCTCCAGTATCTCTACCAGTATTTCTTGTGGTGCATAGTTGACTTACGCACAACCAAGAAGTCTGGTTGGCTACATTTGAAATCGTATTTCGTTCTCGAGTAATAAAAGAAATATAATTGCATGGGCATTGTGTTGATAAAATAACTAATTTTTCCGATAACTCAAATAAATGTGGTTTGTCAAATACATGGGCCAATCACGGAGAAGTATTATATAGTATACAGTAAGATAATCCTCATCCGCGTCCTTCAAATGCATTAACTCGTCACACGAGAAAGGTAAACAACATGGTTCAGTGCCCCTCTGCAATAAATTCTCGGAAGCGAGAACGGAATAATACTGTCATTTCTGTCAAAAGTTTTACTACCCGGATTGTTATGTTTTAAAATTAAAATATACTTTTTAAAAGGCATCGTGGTAAACAGAACACAGACAATGTGGGTTTTCCTGAATGGCACGAGATGTATTAAATTCTGACACAGCGATGCATTCCGGAACACGTGGGTACAAACACCTGAACTAGGAAACTATTGTAAATCGTGTCTGCCACGTAGTTCATACTTTTTTCAGTAAGAGAATACATTTCAAGGCTTAACAGTAATTTTAAACCTGAAGAATTTAAATATTTGCCACAGTACACAAAGGATTGTAAAATATTTTTCGTGTTTGGGAAACACAGAATGAGTTTCACTGATTCCTTGATGTGTTAGTGTGTGTAATTGCAGGTCTGCCACTAAAATTCCGTAGATCGCGAGGCCCTGCGTCCTAGTTCTGTAGAATTACGTATGCATGCTGGAGAAGGGTTTGCTGATATGAGTGATTTTGGCAACGTATCCATTGCTGATTACGCCACGTGTTCATGAACTGTTCGTTTTAGCACACTGCTGTGTTTTAATTTTCATCATATTCCGTGAAAGCCTAACGTCACATATGGCTCTCTATTGTACTTCATTTCATTCCGTTGGAGTTTCATACAAGTTTGCGTTCCTTTTATGTTTTTCTTGTTTTTTGTACAGGAAAGTGTCTTCAAAGAAATTAAATTTTCACTTACGAATTCACACAATTTCCATTTTTGTGTTCTCTATGTTGTATTATCAAGCAGCAACATACTATTAAGTAGAATTTTAATGCACAATGGAGCACTTGCAAACACCAAAACGGTACTTTAAGGCAATTCGTCATACTGCATTGATAATGTTCTTTGAAGAACTTATTATTGCAGCAAGCCATTTCTTCTAACTACTAAAACTTCTACGTTAATTTGTAAAGAGATAGTTACGTATGAATGCGCAGAAGTATCTTCTTTATACTATCTACCTTTTTTGTGTTATTTGTTGCTACACATGGCTTCATTGTATACTATCCCGTAAGTAAATTAATACGCACGTATAAGATATATCAGACCAGCTTCAATTAAAGAACAGGCACATTTTATAACGAAAGAAGCGAATTTTCAACTCTTGGAAAGTGTCTTTCCCGCTGTCAAATGGGTCATTTCATGTCACGTGGTCTAAAGCTTTTCCGCGACCATCTCGAATTTTGATGAAATTCGCGAAGAGGAGGAGGAATATCATGATAAGATGAACGAAACATTTGCAACGCACCCTTGAACTCGGCATCACTCGGACAGCCAAGATTTCAATTATAGTATGGGTACAAAAGAATTATTTAAATATTTATAATATTATCCAAATAGAGTACGATTTAATTCTGATATTACGGAATTTTTAACTTGTGTATAGAGAAACTAATATAATATTTTTAATAATGTAGAACTGTAATTTTGCCGCAAATTATAATATTTTCTTAAGGATGTCAGAGTATATTCTTCACGCTTCATCCATGGATCAAAACAAAGCAGGTATTGAAATATTTTTAGATCTTTCAAAATCCTTTGACGTCATTGCTAATAACATTTTACTTTCAAAATTACCTTTGTGTGAAATCCGTTGTTGTATTGTTGTGGATTGGTTATGTTCCCTCCTTAACGATATCAGAGAGTAGAAATACTTTTCTAGAATGATGGGACATTATATTCCCACTTTTACGATTCATTACTAATTGCACATGGAGTCCCGCATGGATCGATTTTAGACCCTATTCTCTTCCTACTAAACCCTAAACATATGGAAACCATGTGCCCTCCACGATTCGAAACGGAAGAACAGTTCTCTTTGCGGATGATACGAATATTGTTTGAAATAAAGAAACAGTAAATACTACAATATCAGATGTTTCGATATTGGTTCCATAATAACAAATTAATAGTGAATGAAAAGAAAACGGTTTCCATGAAGTTTTACATTTCATATAAACAATTCTATAGTCCATTGAAAATTATGCCCATTGGGCCATTGACAGATTAAGTTAACAAAATGTTTAGGTCCCTCAATTCAGTCAAACCTCAAATGGAAAGTCCATTTAAAGGAATTGAACACAAAATTAAGTTCCTTATGTTATGTATTCAGAATTATTCAAATTCAGTCAACCTTCATACTAAAGCTCGTTGTGTATATTTCACGAATGTTCATTCCCGCCTGAGATATGCCATAATATTCTGGGGATATACATCTTATAGCTGCCAGACATTGCAGAAAAGAATGGTACAAATAATAAGCAAATCCCAAACACATAATTCTTGTAAGACTCTCTTTATTAATCTAGGAATTTTACCTTTACCTTGCCTCTTGATTTACAAATCAGTTTTTTTCTCAAAAATGACTTACTTAAGGGTGGGAATATATTTTCAGCAAACGCCGATGTCTGTAACTATAACACTCGATGTAGTAATCATATCCATCGCGTGACATTGTCAACAGCTCACTACAAAAAATCACGTGCACACTATCAAAAAAATCATCACAAAATCACTATCACATCACCATCACATCACCATCACATCACCATCACATCATCCACACCATCCACACCATCATCCACACCATCACATCATCATCACAAAATCACTATCACAAAATCACAATGCACACTATTTCACAAAACATTGCCACATGTTATTAACCCATTAAATTCGATATAAAAGATTAAGTCCTAATTATTGAACACCAAATATACTATTGGGAACACTTTTTACAAAAAGCAAATGCCTAGTATATCTTATCAGTGAATTGATCTTATCAGGAGGAGTTTATTGAGATGGGGGAAGGGAGGGCAGTTTCCTCAAAAAGAAGTCTTGTTCCAAACAAAGCACCATTTATTACTGTTGCATGAAGAGAGAGAGAGGGGGGAACGATCAATCAGAAAAGGGAATGTATAGGAAGTCGAGCTCAGACGTGGCGGCCTCTTACCCCAGCACTCCGTGGTCCAGGCGCGGCGAAGACGACAGCAGCGGAGGCGGCCGAGCTTTGCGAAGGAGTCGTCATGGAAGAGCGTTCTTGGTGTCATGGTCCCGTCTGCCCCCGCCTGCTCCTCCTGGCTCCGCGGGGCCCGTATATATACCTTCTCCTACCCTGCGTGAAGGATTCGAGTAAAAATTGCGAGAACTTGATGGTACTGCTGAGTAAATAATTAAATTGACAACCAAAACCCTAGAGAGCTCAAGAAAACGAGCGTATTTACTGGAGTTACATTAACATTCAGAACCAAAGCAATGGTGCAATTCAGCATATGATTAATGCATCACAGAAAACTGGACAAAACGTCTGGAACATACGACAAATTCTAAATGTATAAACTGCACACCCTTTTAATATAAATTAAGAATTCGTATTTGTATCCGAAAAGATCTTTCCAAGATAAATCAGCTGGCAAAGACCTGGAGTGGGACATGGACCGCGCCCGCCTCTAACGGAAAGGTGAAAAATGCGGCAAGGCATGTGACAAGGCATGCACTCGGCACGTGAAAAAAACGCCATCTCGTAAGCAGGCAGGGGGCGACGAATAAGAAGCATCGATTAACAGGAGATGTCAGAGGAGACCGGCCGAGGCGTCCCTGCTACCGACGCATTACTGTGTATCAGAGAGCACTAGGATGGTCCACGGGAAAGTGAGAAGGGACTCTGGCCCTCGCATTATCTATGGTCCCAAGTATCATCACACTTACGTGACCCACCGATTCAAACGACAGCTCCCCTATGTACGAAAGTCACGCTACGCCACTGACTTATTTGCATGTAAATACAAGAGACCAAGGATGAAACTACGAAAATTTAAAACTGTACTTCAAGTTTTTCTGAGTAAAAATTCTTTTATAAATATATATATCAATTTTTCCTCTATTAGCTACATTCGCATAATTAATTTGGTCCAGTGTAGATGTGTGGTAGTGGGTACTCCGCAAACGCGCGACTGAGATGCTATTGGGTTGGTGCAAATGAAATGGCCGGTATCAGAATTTTGAATTTCCCGACTCGAGAAATTACTTTTTCTTCTGACACGTGGCTCTGTAAATATGCTGTATGTAAACATACATATCCTACAGAGGACATAATGCTCTGTGGCCTCTGTGTGTACAGTTTGCTGTTGCAATTTATTGTGAACACAGTGTTCCAGTGTGTACGTTATCGGTGATGGAAAGAAAACATATTCGTGTAATTGATTTGTACGAGTTCAAACTCAACCGAGGCATCTGTCAACTGAAATTGAAACTGTAACCGAGGCATCTGTCAACAGTAATGTTGCATTTGGTGAAGGAACAACAAGTGAAAGAACGACAGGAAGATGGACAAGTGGCTTCCTCATGAATTCACAGAAACAGACAGGATGAGACGATTGAAGATCTGACACCTTCACTAAACAAGGCGAAGCCATAAATGCTGAAAAATACTGCCTGGAAATAGAGAATATGCACAGAAAACAGGGCACGAAACAGCATTAGTTAATAGGCATGGAGTTTTGCTGTTACAGAACAACGCCAGACCTCACTTCACAAAAATAACTGATAAAAAACTCGCCATGTTGGACATTGAAATTCTCCCTCATCCTCCGTATTCTCCAGACATTTCACCAACAGATTATCACTTCATCTGTCATCTGGACGCATTTTAGCGGGCACAAACTTCAAACAAGAAGCAACAGTTAAAACACAATTTATAAAATTTATTGACTCAAGATCTCCAGATTTTTCAAAAAGAAATATCTGCACTTGCTTCACGTTGGGAGAAGTGTGTGGATGTGAATGGAAATTATTTTGATTGAATAAGTAATTTTTCCGTAATAAGTATTGTAATTTGCTACTCATTAACGCCCATTTCATTTGCACCAACCCAATATACCACCAGTGACAACTTGGAGAGCATCGAATGTTCGAGCTGGCGAAGCCCATGCCACGTGATGGTAAGATGTTTGTAGTGAGCACTGTCGGCCTGCAGTAGCAACAATGCAGCAGAACAAAACGACCCAAAATAGGTTTCCAAAACGTATCTTCACACGGCTGCAGAATGTAAGACCTGAATTGAAATATACTACTGGTATATTTTTATGAATAGTTCCTTGTGAGGTGCCCCCACACTGTGGGTTCCCGAAACGGACGCTCCATTCTTAATCCGGGCCTGATTGTATCTTTCTCTCAGAGTTTGTCACAGTTTTTAATTGTTTTTGTCATTAAATAAATACTATTATATTTTACTGATTTTTTTATTTTTTACTGAAATTTTTCGATGTCGTATTGCAACCATCTTTCATATATATGGCGACATAATTGGAATCTTTTCAAATTAATAATTATTGTAGTTATATGAAATATGAAAAATAAAATTATACAGAACTCAAACATATAATTACATTAAATTCCAATAAATAATATCGTAATTATGAAGAAGAGGAACGACCGAAACAAAATCAGCTTCGAAATCTTTAACCATTGAAGGATTCGAGAAATCGAATTGTCCGCTATCTCCCACCGTCCCTTCACGCCGTCTGCCCGCGCCACGCCCACCTCGAGGACGTTCATTAAAACTGAAATTCGAAATAATTCCCGTCCGAGACAGCACGCTGCGACAGTGACGACAGTCGGTCGGTGTTCGCGGCGCCTTGCAACTCGCCATCAAAACCAGAGACAAAGCTTGAGGGTGCTACTATGGGTGGGTTGAGTGGGGTGGGGTGCCACTTGCGGGTGGCACTAGTGTCGCCGGCGACCGCTGCAGGTGAGGCTCGCTAACTTCCGCACATTAAAATTGACTGATTTCTGACAAATACGAATAGTGTTTTCTAAATGTTCAATTATTCATAATCCATACGTATAAGAAACCACTAAAGAAAGCGCGAGCACCGACGCTATTTTTTGCAACATCATGCGCCAACTTTCGTCTCGTGAACCTACGCACCAGCCGCGCACGTGTGAAGTATCGTTGGCAGCAGTTCGTATTTTAGTTCCTGTAAGAAGGCGATACAGGCGAGCGCGCCACTGTAATGGTCTCCACCACGTTATACGGGAGTTAAGGCCGATATACACGGTACAGTTTTCGTGCAGATTCTTCATATAGTCCAGACTTCACGCTTTCTGCACGAGAAAATTATGAACATTTTCGTAATTTTTCGAGTAGAAAGCATATAGTTTGACTCCAGCGCCTCTAGCGGCAGAATCGTTCACTATCGGTAATCGGCCATTGCCGATTTTGTGGTTAGGTGTGTCAAGGTGCGATTGTATGAAGTGATATATTGTGATAAACTACCTCTTTCCTTATCCCTGCCTTCCAATTTTATTCTCTGTGCTCCTCATGGTTAATTAATACTAAATTATGATCACAGCCAGAACGCACGCACAGAAATACCATCACTGAAAGTACTCGGACGGCGCAATTCAGTTGTTTCCCGGTAGCCCCCCTGGCGGCGGCTTGTGGCGATTCATACAGAAAACTGTACCGTGTGTATCGGCCTTTAAAAGGCCCTGGGTGTCTGACCGCGGTGGGAATGGGACAGGAAGGCGGGGGGCAGCGAGGGCGGGACGGGGAGGGGCCGCTATTCCGGGGCTGAAAAGAAGCGGCTGTCAGCGCTGGCCGATGACGGCCCCCGCGCCTTCGCCTCCTTCCGGCTGCAGCGGGCTCCGTTTATTATTCCGTGCCCTGTTGCATGCTGTTCATCACTAGAGACCGGAAAAATATGGAGTATAAAATTTCAAAATATGTTCATCAATATGTAATGAAAATAGTAAGAATATGTAATAAATATGTAAAATCGAATATAATATGTAATATTAAAATACGCTAATAATAAAATACGTTTACGTAATACGAAATTAGATTTATAAAAAGTGCTCACTTCACATCATACACCTTTCTCATCAGTAGTAAAAGCTTCACGTATTGTAATCCAAGACTGTAGTTTAGCAGCCGGACTAATGGCAGACGAACCCATCGCAGAAACTGGCGAGATCTACGACCAGCAAACATCCACTGTAACATCTTCATCGAAGTCCTACACGTCGGTGATCGCAACTTTTTCTCAGAAATTGAGGTTACAGATCACAAAACGCGGTGTCATTGGTGATTTGGACACCCAAATTTTCCCAATGTAAAAAAATGCGTATATTTAAAAAAAATACATCTTTTTCTAACAATTGGAATAATGGAATTAAAAAGAAGACAATTGATAAAATAAGAATATATACTATGAAAACACCAAAATATGTAAAATATGTAATATAATACTAAATATGGTAAAAATATGCAACGAAAAAATTTGATATTGTGTTAGAAGGGCGATGATTCGCCGAGATTACAATTTTCAGAACGGTAAGCAGACGGACTAAAAATATGTAATTACATAAAAATACGGTCTCTATTAATCACCGAGGAAGCGCACCTGGCCAAGCCCAACCCACAGTGCCAAGGAGTTACGCTTTCTGTGGACGACTGATTGCAGTGGGGTCAAGGTCTTCTACTGCTGGCAGTGGCACGCGCCGTGGCACCGTAGCATGCCACGAGCTGCTCTGCACAACTTGCGTTGGGAAAGGAAACTATTAGTTATTCGGCCGTTTTACATTAGGGATGGCGTTGTCTCTGCTGGCGTGATGAAACTGGGTTGAGGGGCGATTTCTTCGTAGCACTCGTGCCACGGCATCAACCTTGACAACACTGACTTATTGTAAGGTGCCGTCTCGGAAAGCCACACTACTAAACACTCACGGATCCAGGGCGGTTCATGGGGGCCATGGCCCCCCGAAGAAGACCTAGAGTTTTCCTTTATCCCCATTATTTGACAAAATTGATTTAAATATTTAAGTTCGAATTATTTAATTATTTGAAAAATATGATTGTATAGTGCCACATCTACAGCACATAAATAATATACAATATAATAACAAATATTTTATTATTTAACAAAAATGTACGATGCCCCCCCCCCCCAGATGATCCGCTGGATCCGCCCCTGCCGGTGATATCGGATCGGCGGGATGGATTCAAAGCGTTTGGACATGGATGAATTCCCGTGTGTTGTGGCATCCCATCGTCTTCCCAAGTTTTTCCTGTCTTCCTTGGCCTGTCCGGCAGTCGTAGGAACATGCTATTTGAGAGTCTGTACGCCCGTCACTAAGAGATTCTTATTTAGCTGAGACCATCAGTGCTATTCCGCAAATACCGGATGAAGCCGATAGGCATTCGGGGCTGCCCTTGTACGGTACAGCTTTTAAGAACGCACTGAGTCAAAGGTCTCGCGGGCGCCATCAGATGATGGATTGATTAGGTTTCGAGACGCGTAAACGTTTAAGATCATTCGTCCCGTAAGTGAAGTACACGATTTTATCGTGGGAGGTAGCGGTGTTGGGTGAGATCCTGCTGAAGAGTGAGATCCAGCGTCGACCTAAATGTGGGTTAGCGGAGATTTCCAAAACCTCCTATATACCACCAGCGATGTACCACCCAGGCCGGGATAAGCTCTAAGCTCCCGACAGGTCTCCCGGCATATGTGGTAGGGTAGTGCATGTTAGAATATGTGTGTGAGTGTGAATGTAAGTGCATGTGAATGTAAGTGTGTGTGTAAGAGGGAGAGGATAGGGCAAGGAAGAGGAAGGAAAGATCGCGCATGGTCCGTGGCCCGTTTGTTAGGGTACTGCTCCAGCATTGGCATGGTGTTGATCGGAGAAACCACGGAAAGCTACCAATCAGAGTAGCCGGCCGCTAGAGTTCTCCTCCAGTCAGCGGCTGAATTCGACCTAGCTGACAAACTAGTGTCGAAAACCCTCCCACCGTCGGGCTGGAACGTAAGGGCATCCCGGTCAGAGGAACTGCAGTGACATCACCGGATGTCCTGGGCCACCTAAGCCGGTCACCAGGTAATGGAAAGGGGGTGTTTGGTAAGTACCTTGATGGCATGTTGAGGACGAATCTCAACTGTCGAGGAATGGGTGTAGAAATCCGGCAGGATGAAGGCGTTACAGGAGGCAGACTACAAGGGCTCTCAAGTGCTTGAGATGTGGTGACACGAAACACATTGGAGCGAAAAATGAAACATAGCGTTACATATATAATCGGAAGGAGACATGCTCGTCAAATGAGACTTGCCTGTCGATGAATAGCTTTACCGAAGACGACAATGAACGGTAATGGACAGTGATGGCCCGGCCGATACAGCCAGCGGTTGCAAAAGTGAGTTGTGTTGCTGGCATGTCGAGGGAGGGTTGATTGGACTGACCACTTCGAATTATAGATATACAACTTGTAATTTTTGAAATACTAAGTTTTAAATGGGATTGATAATGCCACATTTTTCACGGTCCATTATACGTTAGTTTCTATCTGTTTCTGCTTGCGTCACTTTCCCAGTTCTTTACTCCGCAAGAATCCACTGCAATTTAAAGAATGACAGATTCAGATATACACATGCGTTTCTAATTGATTAAAGAATCTATTTAATATAGACAGTCCAGCAAATTGTTTAATTGACATTGGCACAACATTTCACTGTCTGCTTCATCAGGTGCTTTTCTTATCTTATCAACATTCACAATTTTTAACAATATTGCATCATAAACATTTGTAAAAATATTGCATTCCACATTCGAATTTATTATTAATTTTTATAAATAATGTTCCGAAATTATTCTTGCTTCTCTACTACTTTCTTTGTCCAGAATTTTAGGATTTTTGAAATCGAAATTCTGGGATCTTTCAGTTCTGTGTTTGGAAATTATGATGCAATATTGTTAAAAATTAAAAATTCTGAATATTGATAAGATAAGAAAAGTACCTGATGAAGCAGAGAAATCCGTCTGTGAAGAGTTGTGCCAGTGTCAATTAATTAAACAACTTGTTGGAAATGGACTGTGTATAATGTGTACGGAAGCCTATATATGTGAACGTCACAATGTGCATAAAGCTGTTGTAAGTTAACTGAAAGCAACCTAAAAAATGCACTGATATACCAGATTCATATCCTTCTGCCGAGTGTAGAATAACATATTTTGACAAACTGCCCAACTAAAAGAAATTGAATTATTAATTTTTGGTATTTTGAAATTTAAGTCTCGTAAATAGAAGAAACGACCACAAAATCACTGTGTTTTATAAAGTTTGTGAATGTCCCAAGTGAATAGAAACAATTTTGTGACAAAATTGCAAATATTTTAGTACCTCCTTTGACTTGGACAATAAACAAACTACCAAATCAAAATATTTTGAGGACTTGGTGGATTAGTGAATGTTTCACAGTGGTTCCAAATAAAATATGGTATTCACAATTCATATTGTTGGTTTTTTATTTATGGCTCAAGCATACCGTATTGTTACTCTATCGTAGTTTGTATTTAAAATGGATCTAGCTTATTGTAGTCCAAAATATACCGCACTCTAATTATTTAGAGTGTATATTAACTCTAAATAATGAATGACCTCAGAGACAAACAAATGTTTGATTCTGATAAAACAAGAGTAAGACATCTGTAACATCAGCAGAGGGAAAGGCAAAAGTACGACAAAAAAGAGAGCATGAGGGGATAATGCAAAACAAATACGTTTCTAGAAAATATTCGGAAGGACGCAAAGTGAAACGTGCTACAGAGAAATCACATCATCAGCAACAACAGTCCCTCGTTTTCGTTCGCTAAACCCGTAAACACGAAACCAACCCGACCGTGATATTCTATCATAACACATGTAACCACTCCATCTTCAATGTAAACACATTCTGGCGACCATCACAACACCACCCCGTTCGTCCACCGGACAAAGACCCCGAGTTTCCAATGCACCCTTTTACCCGATTAATTTGGTTACAAGAGACTGCCTGACAGCGGGGAATGTCGACAGATTGGAGACAGCGACGAAGGTGTCAACCGCCAGGGGACTTGGCGCTCTACAGACACATGGTCCTGCTTCGTATGCGGTCTTAAAAGCGCCATTTGACAGGCCGGAATAACAAATGAAGGAAACGTGTCTGTGATGTCATAAGTGATAACCGTTATGCTTCGTCCTCGGCTGTTGTCTTTTCGTTTTTCGTTTTTTCCCATGCGCTTTTAAAAAGTCATCGGCATGATTAGGCTGTTTTGATTCGAAAATATTCATTATATTATTACGATGCAAATAAACGCATTTATTATCTTAACAAGATATTCAGTGTGGCACCAGGTGGGTCAACGAACTCTTTTCACACATTCTTTCTTCTCTACCAATAATTTTATGAAAGGACTATTTACATAATGAAAGGAAGGAGTAGGCGCCACATTCTTCGTCTTTGACCAATTATTTATTACAAATAAAGTGTCAACTTTAACTGTTAATGTGGATCCACGCATAAGCAAACTTCATTAATGGCCAAAGTTAAAAAACGAAAGAAATGGAGTGTTGTTGTTTTATAGTATTTATTGACTCTAGAGAACACAAACACGAAGTTCAATATTTTTTTCAACTCCCATTGTATAATGCTGTCATTTGATAGCTACAACCAGTTGCATAATGATAGCCATTTCGATACAGTTTTCATTATGATACAGGTTCTTGACCAATCACAGAGAAGTTTACAAACGAAGTATTGACACTTAATTATTCATTGAGAATCGTCGAAATGTTTCGTTCGATTGTGTACATACATTAAAATTGTATTGATATTATATAATGCTCAATAGATTTAATTTCCTTTATTATTAGTATTTTTTCGTGGTATATTATTTAAAATAAAGTGGATCGTAATTTCACTTTGATCCTATTTGACTAGCGCAGTTCTCCCTACCAGGCGGACAGGTAACCGCAGCCACCTGCGGCAGCATGGGACGGTAGATTTAGGTAGCTCTCCGCTAGGTGGCCTTGGCTGAATCAACTGCCACGAAACTATATATTGTAAAAGTTTAACTTATAAAGTCGTAGAAAAAGTACCGTATGAAACTCGATGTAATGGGTATTAATACACGAGTGTGATGTTTACGATACTCGTTTATTAATACCCATTATTACATCATCGTTTCATAATGTACTATTATTCAAAGATAGAAAACGTTACTCCGGCGAAATTGCAATCTTGATCACTTGTAGGAAAAAGTTACAATAATATATTTGTAATAAATTGTATTCTTCAAATGGTTTTAAAATGTAAATCACAATTGTAAATTGATACAGTGTGGTACTGTGGCTCAATGGTCACCTTCTTTTACTGTTATATGATTTTACATTAATGTGACCTACTCCATCATACCTTATTCTGTTACTTATGTTTCCTTCAGTATCAGTAACATCTGCCGTGTTTTCTCTTTCTTTAAGAAATCTTGCCACATAACTTTTAAAATACAGTTAGCTCATGAATCCCTCTGGTGACAGAAGAATGAATAACTTCCACGAATCACGAATTGATCAAAGAGATGTATAAGGAATTAATAAATAGCGGCCACACCATTCTCCCTTAAATTTTGGATTCGGTAATTTACGACTCCGTTGCCATGCGTATCTATTCCTCCGATATGTCCATACGATCTGAATTCTAACATCAGAGAAAATTCGTCATATTTAAATTAGCATCCGTACGAATTGCGTTCATTAAATTTTTCGAATTCATGGGAGCATACAATGCTATACTCCTGGGATAAGATGTTATACTCCAATGTTATACTCCTGGATATTGTCTAGATGCAAGGCGGCAGCCATGTTCATTCTCATCGCCCCAATATTTTATCTCCAAGTACAGTTACGGTCACAGGCGTAACAAAGGGGGCGCCGTTCCCCCTAATGATACTGGGAATAATAATAATAATAATAATAATAATAATAATAATAATAATAATAATAATAATAATAATAATAATAATAATAATTGTATTTATTGTTCATACCATAAAACCTGATCTGCCGCCTGGCCACTTAATGAATTTACAGTATCAACAATTACACACGAGCGTAAATAATTGATATTTCGCGTCACAGAGGAAAATGCAATCCGATATTTCCAACTTCATTAAATCATCCGTGTAAACAATAACATAAAAGTTAATTTTATTGTAATTTGTTGTCTATACTTAATTTTTTTGCAGGAGAGGAGAGGGAGATAGAAAGAAAGGACGAGAAAGATAGATGGGAAAGAGAAAATGAGAGAAAGAGAAGAAAGAAAGAAAGAGAAAGACAGAGAGAGAAAGAGAGGGAGAGAAAGAGGGGAAGAGGAAGAGAAAGCGAGAAAGAAAGGAAGAGAATGAGAGAAAGGGGAAGAGAGAAAGGGAAAGATAAAAAAGGACAAGAGAAAAAGGGAAAAAGAGAAAGAAAGGGAAAGAGATGGAGATAGAGTAAGAGAGAGAGAGAGAGAAACGGGAAGAGGAAAGAGAGAAACACACACTTCCGTCAGGCTACTTTGGCTTGAGGACTACGTAGGACGTCGCATCTCCCGACAAGTCAACATTCTATTCTTAAAGATGAAATGAGATGAGAAAAAGCCACTACCAACCGTTCTTAAAATCTATTGTCCTAATTTCGCTCAAAATGTCAGTTGATATCAGTTTTGCCCGAACTGTGAACAATAAACGGAAACTGAGAGAATATTTTACATTTACGTGTGTCCAGCAAGACTGGGGATCATCCCGGCATAAGCATAAGCATCAAGCGATTGAGAAAACTCAAAAATGTCAATCAGGATGGCTGCTTTAAGGCTGAACATCATTAATGGTTCAAAAGATAAAAGTGGTGTTGTGAGTTAGTTCACTCTCTCTGAGTCTTCAATAGAAAGTAATATTCTCGTCCTTGAAATTTCGTAATTGTTATTCATGTCGGCAATATATCCGATGTGGCGACCATTTTCCTTTGAAATTCATTAATATGGATGTTTCACGTCATCTCTTTTCTTCTTCTCTCTCCGAGTATTCACTAGAAAGTAAATCTCGATCCTTGAAATTCGTAATTTGTATTTCATGTCGGCATAATCCGTATTTGCGACCATTTTCCTTTGAAAT
>JAHLJT010008446.1:2527454-2641669 GCA_031308135.1 Acheta domesticus | reverse complement strand
CGTGCTGCCGCTCCGAGGGTAGCTAGTGCTTATCGCAGAGTGCCAAGATAAGGGCCGGGCAGCCGGTCCCAGGTCGAAGGTGGCGAAAGTGTACCTCAAAACGTCTTTGTTCAGATTTCTACTTACTGTACAATTAAAATTACTACTGAAGTTAACCACAGTGTTAAACGGCGAGTCCCCTAGGGGGACAATATCACCAGGTCAGTGCCAAATACTAAACAACGAAGATGCAGAAGACATGTACGTAGACCAAACAGGTGCTTCCGCTACAATGAATGACGAATTCGCAAAATTCACCAACCATACCAGCCACTACTACAACAACATGGAAGTAACGCAAAATCAACTACAGGAACACTTACAGCAAACCAAATGTTACTTTTATCAGCTACCAGCACGCGAACATCTTAATCCAGTGCAACCAGTGAATCAAGCAGCGTGTGTTAACCTTCAACTAACCGAGTGCGCGAATACGCAAGAGGTTACAAAAGAACAGCAAGAAAGTGCCACAGCATATAAAAGAAAACGTGGGTTGGATGCAGCAGAAGATCAACCAGAACAGACAATCTACAACGTTACGACGCAAAACAGGTACGATCCTCTAGGAAATGTTCCAGATCCAACTTAGACTTACCCAAAATTCCCCCAATAAACGTAATTAAAAATGCAGAAAATGTGCCAAATTTTACCTCTTTAATCACAGAAATTCAAAAACTAGTTACAAATGACTTACTTCAAAAGTAAAACAAAGTCATATCGCGATACTGTTTACATCAATAGATGATTTCAGAAAATTCCGTAAATACTGTGACGAGAAAGAAATTCAATATTTCACTTACCGCGACCAACAAAGAAAACTATTTCTGCTACAATATACGACATCTCTACAGCATATTCAAATGAAGACATAAGATTAGAATTAGAAAAATGTATCCAGTTATCTCAGTTTACAGATTTTTTCAACAAAAAAGGGAACAATTAGAAATATGTGCAATAGAATTGTTAGATAATGATCAGGGACGTGAAATAGTGCACCTAAATCAAATATTCAATAGTGTTATCAAGTGAAATTTTAAAAACAAATCAAACGTACCTGTTCACTGTAAAAACTGTCAAAACAACCACACGCAAGCAAATTGTAAATTAGAATCACGGTGTGTGCGATTTTTAGATAAACATCATTATTCAAAATGTTCCAAAGCGTAAAGGTTTTCCACCTAAATGTTGTAACTGCTATTTCAAAATCATACTGCTAAATTACAGAGGTTGGTAAAATATTCCAAAACAAAAATGGTCAACAATAATTTTCCTCCAAATTCTCAAACCAATCTTAGGGGTACCAAAGGCCAAATCTACCTACTAACCAACATTCTCGGATTATAAATTCCAATCAAAACACGAGGTTGCATCCCAATTTTAATAATATGAGTGAATTCCAAAACCTTCCAACAGTATCCCCAGAATTACGTAACAACCTTACGAAATACTATGCTCCAGTCACACAACTGCCAGCAACTTAAATTCATTAATCCCATTATTAACAGCTCAAATAATGAATGCTCTATTCCCTCAAATACAACAATTACTACAACAAATTCTGCCAACAATAATTAACCATGGACCATAACGCCGATCTAAAACTCCTGAATTGGAATGCCAACGGCCTTCAAAGGCAATTCTACGAATTTAGACATTTTCTCCACGACCAAAAAATAGATATTGCCTGTCTAACTGAAACTCACCTCAATCATAGTAATAAAATGAACATTCCTGGTTACGTAATATATAGAAAAGACAGAAATGCGATCCACACAGGTGGTGGTGTAGCTATCATAATTAAACGCAAAATAAAACATAACCCTGTAATAATCCCACAAAATAATAATCTAGAAATGGTAGCAATATCCATCTCTCTTTCAGTAGGTAAAATCACATCAATAACAGCATACAAACCGCCAAAAAAAACTGCCAATAGATATTATGGAAACTATATTCAGAAATAATAATAATAAAATAATACTATTAGGAGATCTGAATGCCAAAAATCAAGCATGGGGCTGTCAGACCACAACTCCTCAAGGAAAAATATTATTAGAAACTGCCATTAAAATAATTGGATAATACGTGCACCCACACAACCCACTCATTATCCATATAATAAAACATTAAACCAGATATAATTGACATAGTATTAACGCAAAATGTAAACTGGTCTATATATCAGTACGCAATACCAGCATTAAATTCGGATCATAACCCAATATTAATACTATTTAACCAAACAACACCAACAATTACTTCTTACAATCCGCTAATAAATGGTAAAATAAATTGGAGCTTATTTCAGAAACAAATAATGCAACTACATAAGTATCCTAAAAACTTAAATACAACAAATGACATTGATCAGTCTGTAGAAACTTTCGAAAACAACATAAAAAATGCTATAAAATTGTCAACCATCAGACAAAGCCATCCGAACAAAATAAAAATAATTCCATTACCAAACGATATAATAAACCTAATTGCCTATAAACATAAAATACGCAGACAGTGGCAAATAAGCCGAAGTTCCTCGATTAAAACTATATTGAATTCTCTCACAAAAAAGTTAAAGATAAATTAGAACGTCACAGATTCACTCAATTCGATAAGTATACTTCGCAACTTCAACCAAATTCTGCATCGCTTTGGACAGCAATAAAAATAATAACCAAAGAAAAACACAAAACTTAATACTTACATCAAACAACATAACAGCCACTACTGATAATGAAAAAGCCGAACTCCTAGCTAAACATTTTAAAGACACTTTTACAAATAATATAACCGGTAATGTTACATTTACAAACAAAATTGATTCAGAGCTTTCCCAACTCTATTGCACAGTCCCAGAAAGAATTAAATTCATTTCCCCTTCACAAACACAATACTTAATCAAAAACCTAAAAAACAAAAAATCCCCAGGTGTTGACAAAATTCCAAATATAATCATTAAAAAACTTCCGAAACATGCAATCAGTTCTTTAACAGCAATATACAATTCTTGCCTCAGATTAAATTATTTCCCTCAATCTTGGAAAATGGCACTGATAATCCCCATTGCAAAACCAAGTAAAGACCATTCGAGAACAGAGAATTATCGACCAATTAGTCTACTTCCAACGCTTTCGAAAATCTTCGAAAATTAATACTAAAGAGAATCAACACATTCATAAACAGTAACAATATTATACCCGCGTCACAATTTGGTTTCCGCAATAACCATTCAACAATACATCAACTTTTAAGACTAACCGATTTCATCGCTACTAATTTCCAAAAATCTAAACATACATTAGCACTATTTTTGGACGTAGAAAAAGCGTTCGATAAAGTATGGCACCCAGGTTTACTATATAAAATACGGCAATATGGATTCCCGCAATATTTACAACAAATAATAAAAAGTTTTCTAATAAATCGTAGTTTCAAAGTACAAGTCAATTTAGTACAGTCCTCTGTTTATGATATCACGGCCAGTGTCCCTCAGGGATCGCCTCTGTCACCAACCCTATTCAATATATTTATTTCAGACCTTCCACAACTAAAGCATTCAAAAATAGCGTTATTGCAGATGACACCGTAATATTTACAACACATCAAACTTAACATTAGGACGAAACAAACTTCAAGATGATTTAAACACACTTACGGAATGGTTTCAGCAATGGAAAATTAAAATCAACCCAACTAAATGTAAAGCAAAAATTTTCTCATTAAAAAAAATCTATACTATAAATTCATTAATTCTAAATAACACATATATTCAATGGCTCTCCCCTACAACTTCAGTAAAAATTTAGGACTTCACATTGACAAAAGGCTAACTTGGAAAGAACACATAAAAATAACAGCTAACAAAACATTCATAAAATTGTTAAAACTGTACCCACTAATTAATAAAAACTCAAAGATCAACATCGACACGTCAATATCCATTTTCAAATATATAATAAGGCCTTCACTAACCTACGCCTGTCAAATTTGGAGAGGTGCGGCAAATAGCAATTTAAACAAATTGCAAGTGATTCAAAACAAGTATCTACGCTGGACAGTAAATGCACCTTGGTATATCCGCAACGAGCAAATTCAAAAAGAACTCGCTATATGCCCAATAAAACAATGGATAGACAGACTCTCCATCCGATTTTATGCAAACCTACCATCCTGCCCTGCAACCCAAAAATTTAAGTTAGGTTCAACTTCAAAACCGTATCCAAGAATCAAAAGTCGGCATTCTAAAGATTTACTTCGACCTCCATAAAATAGCAGAAAAGAATGCAGGTATTAACAACAAATTAGAAATAAATTCGAGTAGTTAGAGGACCCTTCCTGGACACTCCTCGGTAATTAGTTAATATTTAATTGTCAATTCAAAAATATGTAAAATAAGCCGAATGTTATTAACTTTGTACAAAAATTGTATGTATGATTCAAACCTTCAAAGGCCTAACAGGCCGAACAAGGATTAATAAATTATTTAAAAAAAACAAAAAAACGTTATGGTAACTATGAAGATGACATGATATGGTGATGATAGGGGTTGAAAGGACGAACACAAATGCAACCATGTCTAAGACGGGACTGGAACCCGCGATCCTTGGGTCCGAAATCGCTACGACACTACTG
The DNA here is from genome assembly GCA_031308135.1 of Acheta domesticus. Lineage (NCBI taxonomy): Eukaryota > Metazoa > Arthropoda > Insecta > Orthoptera > Gryllidae > Acheta > Acheta domesticus. The sequence goes on along the minus strand of JAHLJT010008446.1, from coordinate 2,636,998 downwards.
ACTTAGCCATCTCGATCACCGGGATCGGCTTTTCCTATTTTGTTGTGCATATATTTATTTATAATAACTTTTATTTCTCGTGAAGAACAGAGGAACACATCTCTCTAGATGTCGTCGGCTTCTCCAGACGTTCTCTTTTACCCGATATATCTACAAGCCTGTATCATGGAGTGTATCGGTGGTAGGTATGTTGCGATTTCGAAGTCCGCGCTGACAGTAATTTTTGTAATGTCTTAACAATTTGCAATCGTAGGACATGTATGACATGCTACCCATGAAAGCACTCTGCGGTCGGAGGTTTCTGAGCACTGCGAAGTCCTGCAACTCTTAAGGCGTATATAAGACGACAATGGAAAAAGGCAGCACAGCTCGAAGCCGATACTCGGCATTCCCGCATTCCAGCTCGTTCTCACATTATTGCGTCAACAATGTTTAAAAATAGAATAGTAGCTCGGATCGATTCAATAAAGGAAACTTTATTTTACATACCAGGAAAATACGAGGGCATCTGTGACATGCTCTCCGAGTTAATTAGGGATTTTGGTGTGGCATCTGAGACATGGCCTAGATTCGTCTGGCCATGGCCTGAGTTGTAGGACATGTCACATTACATACTGCTACGAGCTAGTAGCTATTATTCTCGCGGCATCTCTAATATGCCGTACGAGCTGTAGGACGTGTATTATGCTCGTTGCTTACGAGTGCAAAGATTTATGTGAGTTTGTGGTGCCTGCCATTGTCCATTTCTTAGACCGACCGCACTGGTCAAAAGATTCACGCGCCATCTTATCTTGTCAATTCCTTTTGCATGTCCGGATACCATGCACCATAACAGTTCAAGCCCTTTAAAACACAACCAATCAATCATTCAATCTAAAAGACGTAGATTTTCCCAGCAAAAAGTCTCGGAGCTTTTTAGAAAAGCACCAATATCCTGAGACCCTCTCGTGCTGTTAAGAATGTTAAGATGTGCTGTTAAGATGTTAAAGAAATCGTGGAGAGACAAACCACTCCACGGACAATACTTGAAACGAATGGACAAGGTTCAGATCAATAAAGATCAATCATTTATGTGGCTTAAAAGGGGAAGGATGAAGCCAGAATCGGAAGCACTTGTAATTGCTGCCCCAAGATCAGGCCTTGAGAACACGACATTATGATAAAGCGGTTCTCAAAATTTCCCAAGATGACAAATGCCGCATTTGCCTGGAGCAAGTAGAAACCATTGATCATATTGTCTCAGCTTGTCCAATCCTAGCAAAGACCGAATACCTTAAAAGACATGACAGGGTGTGTAGCTACCTCCACTGGCAGATCTGTACCGCCCTCGAAGTTCCAAACACATGCCCCAAGTGGTACGAACACTCACCGAAACCGGTGACTGTCTGTTGGATTGTGTACGATATTGTACGACCAACAAATTCAAACTGATCGCACGATAGCGGCAAACAAACCGGATACAGTCATCCTGGATTTGGAGAACAAATCGTGTTTACTTGTCGATGTTGCTGTAGCATGCGATCAAAACGTCGTTACCAAGGAGGCAGAGAAGAAACGTCTTAAATACAAGAATTTGGAAATTGAGATCAGCCGAATGTGGGGCGTAAAAGCACAGGTCGTCCTGATAGTTATCGGAGCTCTAGGATTGTTTCGCAAAATTTGTGTAACAACTTGGCTGAACTCCCAGGTCATTCAAAAGGCTGGGAAGTGCAATTTATTTGGAACAGCCCACATTTTGCGCAAAGTATTGTAGAGGCACCGACAGTCACCGGATCTGCTTCTTAGGTAGCTGGTTGCAACCCGCAGTAGATTTTATATTCAACCGACTCATAACATATTTAGTCGTGATGTAGTGGGAAAATAATAATATAATAATAATAACAACAATTATTATTATTATTACTGTAAGACATTGGTGAGAAGTTTAGGAGGATAAACAAATTCAAAATACATCGGCACGAAGCGTTTGTAAATTGGCGAAAGGACCAGCGCGGAGTGTTCGGAAGGTCTTTAGCGAGTCGACTTGTGCGGTGCGGGCCGGGGGTGGGGGCGGGGCGGGGGGTGCGGAGGGCGACGAAGCGAACGCAGAGCAAACGCCGCCGCCGCGGGGGCTCCTCCGAAAAACGCGGCGCGAGGAAAAACGCCCAGCGAGGCGGCGGCGGCGGCGGCGATGGCGGCCGGCCGGAAACGCGGAACGCGCCGCCCAATAAGCGGAACGGAGGCGGCGACCGGTAAAAACGCTGGGAGGCGGCGGTGGCGGTGGCAGGAGCGGAAGGCGGGTCAGTGGGGGCGGTGGAGACGACGAGCGGCCGCGGCGGGGCAAGGGCGGCGTGGTCGGAGGTGGCGGGGAGGAGGTGGCGGAGGCACTGGAGGCGCCGAAGGTGGAGGTGGCAGCGGCTGCGGCGGCAGCGGTGGTGAAGGTTTTTGATTGATTGATTGATTGATTCGTGTTTTTGGGCGCGTCAACTACTTAGGTGATTGGTCCCGTACGTGTAGTGCGTGTTCTTTCCTCGGGAGGTGGCGATGATCTTTTCCCCCGCCGGAGGGCGAGATCTGGCGCCGACTTACCGTCGACTAGCGGGCTTTCCCACACCAAGGTGTCTCCCACTAGCGGGGCACCGCTCCAGCCGGGACAATCTGTAAGCTCCAGAAAGGTCTCCCGACATGTGTGGTAGTGTAGTGCGTGTTAGTGTGTGTGTGTAAGAGAAGAGGATAGGACAGGAAGGAAAGAGGAAGGAAAGATCGCGCGCGTTCCATGGCCCTTTTGTTCCGGCATTCGCCCGGTGTTGTTCGTAGAAACCACTACCGATCAGAGCAGCCGGTCGCTAGAATTCCCCTCCAGACAGCGACTGAAATCGACCTAGCGGACAAGTTAGTGTCGAAAATCCTGCCGCCGTCGGGAGTGAAACCTAGGACCTCCGGTCAGAGGGACTGCAGTGACATCAGGTTGATGCACTGAGCCATCTCTCCCGGTGGTGGTGGAGGCAACGGGTGAGGAGGCGGCGTGAGTAGAGGGGACGGGGGAGGTGGCGGAGGCAGACGTAGAGGTTTTTGACGATTGCTGAGGCGATGGCGAAGTTCGAAACGGTGGCGAAGATTCCGGCGGCGGAGGTAGATGTGAAGGCAATGGTGGAGATGGCAACAAATGTTGAGAAGGGGACTGGAGCGATGAAGTGGTGAGATGCAATAGTTGGAATCAAGTGGAGCAGGCGGTGAAGTTGATGAACGCTGAGTGTAGTGAGTTGTAGAAGGAGTTGAACCAGTGGTGATAAGGGCGGAGAAGGTGAACGAGTGGAGACTCAAAAACCGAATTCGACTTGAAAACCGAATGGCAATCATTCTCCGTTTCGAAAGATGACGTCGAAACATTTTCGCTGGAATATGGGAAAAAAGCAGATACTACAACAAAGATGCATCTTGGCTTCAATCTGAAGTTAATCCTGCTGATGAACATGCGAAAATAGTTATCATATTCAAAAATTCTTGGAAGATGATATCTTTCAAACAATTAAAATCGTGGGAAACTCGAAATCCCCTCCGTTTGATATGATTCAGAAATTTTGGAGTAAGAAATTTACAGCATTTCAGTCTTATCTAAAAAAGACTTAAGAAAAAAGATCTAAAATTTTAGAAAGGACAAAGGAACTCCCTTCAAATTCTTTGTCAAATAGTAGTATATTTTGCCAGCACAGTTTTACTGAAGTTAATTACGAAATGTTGTGTTTGTCTTGTTTCCCTTGTTTTATCTTTCACTCTTTGGGTTTTGTATACTAAATCTCCTGTTACATGATTTTTAATTAATTCAAAAATAAAACTTGGCGTCTTGTAACGTATTCTCTCTTAATTGACATACATTTCAGAGTGTATCACACTCGAGTGTATCCATTGCAATGAATTATCACCCTCACCGCTCTATTTCGTTATATCTGGAGTTTTTTTAATTTCAGTTTTTTGGGCTCCAACTACTGTGTAGACCTCGGTGACGTCATGTGGGGGCGAGGGGGGAAGGTTGCTGGGGTGGGCGTGTGAGACGGCGACGACAGCGGCAGCAGATGGGGCGGTGACAGCCCAGCCACCGCTGGGTGGCTCATGGTTTACTCGTTATCGGAGAAGTAGAGTGGTTTTCAATGTTTGAAATCTCGTGGGCGGCTCTCACACGATGAGGACTAAGCAGTTTTTCCAACGAATATTACATTCTTTAAGTGTATAGCCTTCCGTCTGCTTTCTTATCTTACATTTCCCGACGAATCTAAAATATGACGCACTCATGAGTGACAATGGCACTGTACATGCACTTGAACATTCACACAAAAACTGTAATAATATTTTTAAAATATTAAAATATATTTGACCAAATTTAGTGAGGTTTCTAAATATTAACCAAGTGAAAAATCCGTTCAGTCAATCGTATCTTAATATTTGGCATATTTTTGCACGGTAGAAATTATCTGAAATCCATTAAATAAATTAATTCTTTTAAATTAATATTTTTAGAATAGTGTAAAAAAATTCGATGAATTCGAGCATTTAATTGATACTCGATTACACTTTAATGTTCGAAACGAGATGTAATAATTTTTTTAACATTACAGATATTTTCTTTTCCCTCCTTCTCTCTCTTCCTACGTCTCTCTCTCTCCTTTTCTTTCTCTCTCTCTCTCTCTGTCTCTCTCACAGACACACACACTCCTCCTTGTTGATGGTGGTACAGAGCATATCAGATCATGTCATTCGCATAATTTCAGCATGCTGTCGGTCGAGAGATTCTAGGGAATATGTCACATGGGCAAAGCTGACCCACTAATCACGTGGAACTTAGGGTGTGTCGGACAAGTTGAAAGAAGGAAGGAAGGATTCATTGCGCTGGAACTGTACCTTGTTGTTGAAAATACTGAAGGCTAAAGTTGAAACATCCATGATGATCAGAGCTTTACCTTTGTGAGCCCAGGGGCAAGAATTATCTCAGTTGTTTATTATTTAATTTACCAAATGTATTGTTGAATTTTTATCTATACATTTATGTATTACGTGGTTAGGCGTAAGAGCGGGCCTGATGTCCCGAGTATCGCCACATAAATAAAGTCACTAATATTATTATTTCCCACTACTCACGACTAAAAATATCATAAGTCCGCTCACAATATAATCTACTCCAGGTTGCAACCAGGTACTTAAGGAGCAGATCTAGGGGCTGTCGGTGCCTCTACAATACGTTGCACAAAATGTGGGCTGTTCCAAATAAAGCAATTTCTTGCACTTCCCAGTTTTTGAATGACCTGGGAGTTTAGACAAGTTCTTCCACAAATTTTGCGAAATAAATCCCAGAGCTCCGATGACTATCGGTACGACCTGTGCTTTTACGCCCCACATTCGCCTGATCTCGATTTCCAAACTCTTGTATTTAAGACGTTTCTCTGCCTCCTCAACGTTTTGATTCAGTTATTTAGCAGTCGTCGAAAATAAGCCACCATTAATGAGTTAATCTTTATTCTGAGTGTGTGAAACTCATTAGAGCATCCGCCTCGTGGTGTGCATATTCTAATTTGGGAGATGACAGTGTTGTTTCCCGCTGTAACGTGCGATTGCGCGCTGACCTAAACGTGCACTTACGGGAGTTTCCCTTCTAGGTGCCGCAGCGAACTACCACCCCAGCTAGTAATGTAGTGCAAGTAACAGTAAATTTAAAGAGTGTGTGTGAAGGAACAGGCGGAGAGAAAAACGAGGAAGGAATGATCGCGCGAGTGATCCCTTTGTTTCGTTTGTTTCCGTCTACATCTAATACTCATCAGGTATTGATCGGACCAAGAAAGCCAAACTACCAATAAGAGCAGCCGAAATCAAGAATTTTCCTCCAGACGCTGAGTTGGACGCAGCTTTGTTGCTCGTGTTGATAATTCGCCACCGTCGCGGTTTGAAGCCAGGACCTTCCGCGACAATTTAGCCGCTGAACTCTCGTCGCCTTAGGATTGTAACTTAGAAAATGCCGGTTTGCACAATTTCAGTTGAGGAATGCCAAATACTTACACCAACGCAACCGGTAAAAGTGATCATAAAGGTTACTAACATTTTTCAGACACACTTTACAACGCTGTGACTCCGTCGTATTCATTATACGTGTTGCGACGTCCTGTACCAATGAAAGTGTCAACGTCACGCACAAATGGCGTGAGATACAAGCAGCGGATAACCTCGCCGCTACGCTACGAATCGTTTGCTCGTTTATGCTGCATTGAACGGGCCTGAAAGACGTGACGTGGCATATTGTAAGTCAAGATTACTGAGCGAACATTCTTTAGGAATTCGACGTATCTGCCGAGAAAAGTATTCAGATACCGTGGAATGTACGCGTCCTAGAAATCGTCACATCCGCAAACGGTCTGATTGAACAAAATACATAATGGTATAATATTAGATAGATATAGATAGATATTTATTATTTCTGCAGGTAGGTTTACAACCTGGTGGTAGAACACTACAATGTACATATTACTACATTAAATTTAAGACAATAATAATAATACAAGAGTAAAGGCAATAAAATAATAAAAGCATTAACTCCAAATAATACATTTTATGGCTGTTCTGCACAGATATTTTAATAAATACACGACCTTTTAAATACACTGCACTCCACTCCACTTCATTTCACTACACTTCACAACATTTCCCTTGACAACGCTTGCACTTCACTTCGCTTTCACATCTCTATTTGACCACACTTCACAACATGTCACGATACTCCAATTCAAATACTACTTGAATATAATTAAATATTTTATAAATCAATGCTTTTAATAGTAATTATTGCAATACAATAACATAATAAGATAACTCTTTTAATATGCCTAATATACCAATTAATAAAGTTTACAAATATCATTAGTTAATTTACTTTTAAATTTTTGTACACCTAGAAACGAGACTTAGAGAGATATTAAAGAAAAAAACCTGCGTGAATAACAATAGCATCATGAATTTCGGGTTTACATCAATAAAATAAAAAAGAAAAGACGCATATTGTATCTGTGTCACGTATCACTGTAGTCCATATTTCCCATAGAGTCAACTGGCTGAATATATTTTTGTAATAAATGACTTGTTTAGTTCATTCAATTGCACTCCCTGTATCTTCAAATTAGATGTTTGAAACGTGTGTCGATGTATGAATGAAGACAGACTATAGTACTGTTTACAGCCACCAGATAGTATTGCTGCTTCCCATAGGTAGCTCATTGCGCAGCAATATTTTTGAATCGTCAGAAAGCTGATAAATATCGATAAGACAGCCTGGAACCAGAAAAGAATGGGAAACGGCGGAAAGTGTGGTGGTTATGAAGGGAAATGATTGCTTTAGACATCCACAAGAGGTTAGTAGTCATATATAGTGAGTCATCATCAAGACGCAGTTCCGTGCTTCGTTCGGTATCGGAGTTCAAAGATAGTGTGGCGTCATGGCCGGGGCCGTAACAAGAATACACAGACGTGAACGGTTGTAAATATTGAATAGTTATTCACAATATGCACCGACACCTGAAAATCCTATTTACAAAATTTACAATGGAATTTTATAACCGATCGTAACTAGAAGGAACTTTTACCGGTCACCACGACCGCTTGCCTCGCGTCACGACGCATGCGCGCCGGCTTCCTCCCCTTGCCTCCGTAGCCAGCACATCGGCGTGCCTCGAGCCGCACCACCCACGACGACCTATGGACGAGCCCCAGAACAGAAGAAGAGTTTCCGTCCGTGTGGTCTTATATAACGTCTGGCCAGCCTGCCGGCCAGAATGTCCCCTGGGTTCACAAACGTGCCCCCATGGCAGCGCACGTATTTCTCATGTGCATTTCGACACTGAAATGCACGACATATTTTCTACAAGGCAACTGTTATGATGCCACAATAGCAGGGACTGTGCTGAAGAACGCGAAAGCACTGGGCGTCCAGCAACTGCACGCCAACCAAATTGTGCCAAGCGTCAATGTCTGCATAATGACCAACAGGCCAATCACGTTTGATGAAGAGAACACAAAAGGTCTATCACGGGCAACCCTCCACAATATCATCCATAAGGATTTGAAGATGAAGTCTTAGGCGTCTGCGGCCAGAGTTGGGATCTCGGTTGTCCGAGTGACGCCGCGTGCCAGGATGTGTAGCCGACGTATAGACCATTTCGCGGACTGGGACCAGCCCTGAAGAAGACCGCGAAATGATGGTCGAAACGTCGGCTACACATCCTGGCAGGCGGCGTCTCCGGGAGAACCGAGATCAGGATTTGGTGGTGTTTGCAGAATGGGTGCAATGCCCTCACAGTTGCGCAGAAACAGCATCTGCAAACGTGCAGTCGGCTAAACAGCACAGTGCAGATCCAGCGGGGTACTTCGGCGTCTGCTCACCATCAACAAGGTATAGTTCATCCACGAGACTCCATATCCTTCATATTCGCCGGTCCTCATCCCTAGCGACAATGTCCTACACTACGCAATGAATGTGGTGCTGGGATGGAGCCAAAGAATGGTTTCCTCCTCTAAAACGGAAGCTGCACGAATGACGGCAAACGTGCATAGTCATTGACGGAGAATATTTGTAATCTGTAAATTTCATTCCGATTCGTTCAGTAAATGGTTCCTGTAAACACAAAATAATTGTCGTGCCAATCATTTTTGAATGCCCCAAGTACAATCGAGGGTTATTAAAATATCGCCATTTATTACAATATGTTCGGATTTTATCTTTTTTATTAAGACTTTTTCACCTATTGCAAAAGAACAGAATATCCATAAATAGATTGGGAGAGCACGAGCATCTGCAGTGCAGAACGTCCAACTTCCAATATCCAAACCGAATTCTCGTCACGAATATTTTGTCAACAAAACTCGAAAAAAATCTCTCTTTTCTGAATTCAAAATTCGACTAGAATATGGTTTAGGATAGAGACCACAGAATTATGAAAATGTGCACAAAATTCACTTCTCCCCATAGCTCGTCACACGCAGTTTTTAACTGTTTTTGACGTAAATAAATAAATAAATAAAAAATAAATAGAATGTACATTATCACATGTTATTCACAGGAAGTGGTCCAATTGAAATTGTGACCTGCAGTGTCAGAAGGAAGATACTGCAGGTCCCACGCGTGAGATTTTAGATCGATTTGCGCAACACTATTCCCAATATTCAAGTTAAAGTATTGAGTTTTCAAGGCTCTAGTTCATTCATTCATGGTTAAAGCAGGCGCAGAGCAACACGAGCGCCATCTTCCCAATCAGATAATTAAAAGTGACGCAGTAGAAAATCCGGAGCTTACACTGCCAGGTGTTTTAAAACGTGTATTATATTTTACATGAAACAGTTTCTAAACAATCGTTTAATGGGTTATAGGGAAAATAAAGGAGTAAAATACGAAAGTACTCCAACCTCGGCAAAAATTTCCGATCGATTTGCAGCAACCTAATTCTCTGCATTTACCAGTGAAAGGTTAAGGCAGCCGCCAGAGTATTAAAAGTGACAGGGAAGGAATCCTGTGCGCAACCCTTGCCTGCAGGTAGCGCTGGCGCCGGCACCTCGAGGCGTCGAAGACGTCTGCCGGCGCCGGGCCCCCCGGGCGGGCGGGGGCGGGGGGAGGGGGGTCGCGCCCCCTCCTCGGACACCGCAGCGACCGCGGGAGCTTCCGTTTCGCGTGCAACGATCCATCACGAGCGACAGCCTCGCCCGCCCACCCCCTCCCCTCCGCGCCCCCACCCCCACCTTACCCCTCCGGCCCCGCCGCCTCCACCGCCTACGCCGCCACCGCCGCCGCTTACCACATCATCATTCACGCAATAAAGAGGGATTTAATTTGTGGATTACGAGCCTTTTGTCTGCGTGATACCCTCCCCCCATACTGTACACGCCTCTCAATCGCTATTATTTTCTACATAAAATATTTCCATACCCATACACTTGTGACATGCAGCCCCATTATTTACACGGCACTGCGGCAGCCGACACCGCCCGACCGCCCCTGCATTGCCCTGGACGGGCACGTCGCCGGGACGCCTCGCTCGGCTCATAAAGCAAAAACGTGGCGTTTTGACACTTTTTAAATTCAAACATTTTCTAAATATTTACTTTTGCGAATGAAGTAGTAGACGCACCATCAGAAAATACATTTTTCTACGAATTTTCGCTATTTTTTTACTTTTCTTCGCATGTCGTATTGCAGTCATTTGAGTTACAAGTCATTTAGTATTGGATTATATCTTTTGAAAGAATACGTGAAGATTTTTGTGGTTTCTCTATATGCTAAGGAAAAAGTTCTTTCTTCAATGCTGCATTGCCAAAGCTTTTCCCTCTGCGGCTGTTTAAAGAAAAGGTGTTTTGTTTCTTCTTACCTGTACAAGTTAACTGGTTATATTTGCTGTGTCAAGAAACTGAATGAGTAGTTTAAAGCGACATTTTGTAACAGTTTTTCCCCGTTGTATCTAAAACGTTAATACGAACATTTCTCAACTTTTCAGGGAATTTAAATAAAGTATGAATTGTTCCCGGCGTGCTCCTCCGACTGCACATACCACAAGTCACCTCATCCAATCGCAAAACAAATAATTTCATTGATTGACACTAAGAAAAACATTTTCTTGCCATTCTGATCTCAATCACTCACTGCTACCATCAACTTATGCACACACAAACCAACGCAAACAGATTAGGATGCACGTCAGATCAAAAACATATAATGATGCGTATCGTAGCTGACTTGAAAACAAAGACATTCCCTCTGAAGCTCAAAAACCAGATACTGATATCAGCAGACAGCCATAGCCGCCATCTTTCCTCAATTCGCAGTAGGATACTCAGTTTCGTCGGTTTTTAAATTTAACGGAAGGTTTGCGGACACACACGAAGACACTCCCAGCAAAACAGTTATCACAGCAGAGTGGAATGACAAATTTGGGCGGTCGCTTTACAATTGAAGAACACGAAAACCAATAACAATGTGCCACTAAAAACTCTAAGTCTCGACTCGATCCTTCTGGTACCAACAGACCAACACTCTGCAGAGAGAAGTACGCAAAACAAATCAATAACTATTAAAACTGTATCTGAGAGAAACAAATGTCATACTTTTTGAATTTAATTTCCTCAAGGCAGAACACTCTATCCGTCATTATCATCACATTATCCTTGCAGAAAAGTATACACTCAGTAGCAGGATGGCACGATATATCATGAATTCAAATCTCACGCATTCTCCTGCAAAAACTCTATCCGTTTCACATTACTTAATTTTTCCACCCGTATCTCGAACCATCTTATCTCCTCCTCTGAATTTTCTCCCGATTCTCGCATTCCATATCAATTGCTCTATCTGATACCCCAATTTCCAAACCTTCCTTTCTGGAACACGTGTCCATCCAACTTATTTTTTCGATTGAAATTATCATACCTCACATTTGTAGGTCCCAACAAAGCAAACTGTAGATTACAGCACATTCTTAGAAAATCTAGAGATAATTCTGAACAAAGTTTACAATTGCCCTTTAAAATCCATTCTTGTAGATTTGATTGATTTTCTAAAAGAATCTCACGGAAAATATCAATATCTCAATTTTATAAATTCTTCTGATGTGATGATGATATACCTCCACGGACCACATTTAGTTCCAAGTGTAAGAATCATAATTATCCAACCCATTACCAGGCATACAATTACAATGAAACTCTTGTGACCACGACGCACAAATTTTATAATTACAAGAAACGTGTACACAGCTATATTAAATAATAATGATAGTTTACTATATTACTCTTACAATAAGTAAAAAAAAACTTTTATACACCTCCTGCGGATGAATATTTGAACGCGGTTTACATTGCAATTGGCAGAAAACGGAAAATATAATTTATTTTGTTCAACGCGTTATTTCACTTTAATACGTGCTTTCCTCTTAAAATAAGAAAATTAACTTATCACAGAGAACAATACTGGTATAATGCGGGAAATCGGAACATGTAAAACGAAACAAAATCTTTATTTCATTTCTAAGCGTCATAGAGTTCAAAAAAAATGGGATGAAACGGTAAAATATGTACAGTAGATAAATATTTAATGAGAGTACAAGAATTAGTAACAAATATACACCTTGTGGTGCTACAAAACATACATTCTCTTGTTATTTCTAAATTTGCAATTATCGATAATTTTTAGTGTTCAACTAAATGAGACCGCGCCTTTATATTAAGCGTTCCTTCTATCCGAAAAAATTAAAGAATTCTTTTTTAGAAATTGGATAAATTTCAAGCGCAAATTAACGTGAAAAATACTAGTTTTTTTCAAAAAAATTGTACACGGTTTTTTTTTGAAGAGTTAATGTTTTACAACAGACGTTGTCTGAGGTAAACATCTCTATCATCAATTTTGTAACTTTGAAATGTTAATTTACTTGCAATTTTCGAAAAAAAGGATAGTTCGCCGAAAATGGAACTAGCAATCGTATAGGAATATGAGAAAATGGGGCAAGCCATCGTATAAACGTGGGAAATCAATGACGGTTAAAGCAATCTCTGTAATATTTGATTTTATTTGGTTAAAAAAAAAATAATAAAAACTCTACGTGACGTATGGGGGAGAAGATTATCTGCGCAGGTTTTCTTAAGTTCTAGAATCCCTTCTCAACATTTTAAATACAAAAACGATACTTGAAAGATGAATAAAATTAAAAAAACAAACAAATAATATATTGTCTTCGTAATAATGATATTGTCTTCGTAGAGTTTAGTGTCTGCGGCAATCAATATTGCGTGGAAATTAGGATTAAAGATGAAGATTCGCGATGTCACAATTACTTGCACATCTAAAGGTAAATTCTCTGCGCTCATCCACGTATGTCACAACAAACATGCGTGCAGACGGGGGTTAACGCAAGCAGACAGCGCCTTCACGCGTTGGTCTGGCGTCCCTCCTCATGGGCACCATACGCCGTCAGAATGCAATTCTTTGTTTGTGTAGAAAAAATATGCCGAATTTTGAAAGAAAATATGGTTTTCGAAAATTCATTCAATAATTTTCGCTTATAAATACTTTTTAAGAAAATTGGTAGAATAACAAAATTTTCCAAAATAGGTAAAATATAAGCAAAACATGTTAAATACGTAACATTGTACAAAATATGTAACGGAAAATATGAATATTATGTTAGGATTGCCTTGATTAGGCAACAACACAAGCAAGAAAATATGTAACTATCTGAGAATCGGGCCTAATTATAATGTATTTCATTATTGCGTTCTCAATTTCCAAAACTACAAATCATTTTTAAGAAAAGTCGTAAGGCAGGCTAAGATTATGAAACCTGATGAGAATATTTTGAATTGCAAAGAAATACAGCAATGTGGAATACAGTAACTAGTGGTGCTACAACATAACAGTTTCTCGCACAGTGACAAGAATACAATATTTATATCAATTATTGGAACAAATGTTACATCGTATTTGCGTAGCTATAATAACTACGTGATAGGTGAGCTTATTGCGAAATTCATTGTACTTGTTACAACCACATTGGATTACAATGAAGTTCTTAATTGAAATTCATGAGAATGTTTTGATAAACCTCATGAATTTTCTCGTACAGTCAAGATTCATCGAAACACGAATCGATTACTCGGTCCCGCGTCTTTTAATGAATGCACATAGAAACCCACTCCTCACGCCTCACGTTTGAAATTGAGGGACCCACTCCGCGACTTTCGTTGATTACACTAATTAATCTTTCTCGAACATTGTTGTAATCAACAAATTTCTAATAACTGCCCCGTCATAATACATTATTATATTTCAGTGAGTTTTTTGAAGATATTTTGTGGTACTTCACATACGAATAGGAGAGAATATGCATATCTGAGAGAACCACTAGATTTCAGAGAGTTTCTTAAAAATTCAGTTGGTAGAAAAAATGTCTTACGTGTAGGATCCACAAAATTACGATCAGGCTCCTGCGTCCTACGTAATGACAACGTATATTAACCAACGACCTACACTCCACGTTCGGAATTCAAGAACCTTAGAACGTTACGACCTTACCCTTGTATATTGAAGTAGCGTCCCTACTGCGAACAGGAGGACAATTACCGATCGAACGCCCCCACCAATGGCAGACGGTTAGCAGACGGTTGGAGTCCCGTCGCATGTCTAAATGTTAAAACTGTCATCAGTAGTCACCTGGTTTATTGAACTAGTGCCTATACTGCGATTTTCTTAACTCTCCGTCTGACAGGAATCAGCTGTTTTCGCTGCCATCCAATCGGGACGCCACAGTGTCGCCACACATATGTCGCCACAGTGACGTCACTATGGTGACGTTCAAGTTCCCGATTGATGAAACCGTCAACAGTTTATTCCTGTCAGAAAAAGGGTTAAGAAAATCGCAGTATAATCTGCGTTTCACTGGGTAGAATAACAAATCCCAGGACCTACACGAATACGCCAGGAATGTCCATCCATCAGGATCCCCCAAAATACAGAGCGGGTCCTGGATTCATGATGCGTTAGCGAATGCGTCGAGAGACCAACGCCCCCCACCGCGTTCGGCTCCCGCGCCTCGCCGCCGGGCCTCTGCGAGACCTCGTCGCAGCCTCCGGCGGCGCTGCAGAGACGCGGTTTCCGGTGCGCCGTTCCCGTCCTTCCGGTCGGCGGGCGCTCCTTCCGCGTCCCTGCGCTCCTCGTCCGCTTCCGGTGTCCGTTCGCGGTCCGGTCGACCGCCACCGCGTGGCACTTCCGGTCGCGCTCCGCGCCCCGCCCCCCGTCGCCCCGTCGCTTCGCCGCTTCCACGATCGCCGCCGCCTTGGCCCAAGGCGCTCATCTGCACTGCCTGACGCGGCGCCACGCCCCTTCGGGGTCATCCACGTGTTGTCCCCCTCCGGCTACTCCTCTTTTTTTACCGGGAGAGATGGCTCAGTGCATCAACCTGCAGTCCCTGTGACCGGGAGGTCCTAGGTTCGAATCCCGACGGCGGCAGGATTTTCGACACTGGCTTGTCAGCTAAGTCGAATTCAGTCGAATTCTGGAGGAGAATTCTAGCGGCCGGCTGCTCCGATCGGTAGTTTTCCGTGGTTTCAACATCAGCGAATGCCGGAGCAGTAATCTAAGAAACGGGCCACGGATCCCGCGTGATCTTTCCTTCCTCTTGTACACACACTTGCTTCCTTTTACACACACTTACACTAACATGCACTACACTATCACACATACCGGGAGACCAGTCCGGAGCATACAGCTTGTCCCGGCTGGGGTGGTGCCCCGCTGGTGGAAGATACCTGGTTGAGGGGAAACCCCGTCGACGGTAGGTTGGCGACAGATCTCGCCATCCAGCGGGGAAAAGATCATCGCCACCTCAGGGGGAACACGCACTACGCTTACGGGACTAATGGACTATGTAGTTGACGTGCTCGGAAACACGAATCAATCAATCCTCTTTCTTCTGGCGATTCTGCCCAGGACGTCCTAGCGTTCCGACGGTGGCAGATTTTTCACACTAGATAGATACGAGGGTTGGAGCAGAAGTCATGCCATTTTCTTTTCCCAAAGAAACATCGGATCGTAAAATTTCATTTAGATCTTGAAAGAAATGCTGCAGTAGGGTGTGTTTACATCAACAGATCGCTCTGCAAGTGTTTCTATTTGCACAGATAGCAACTTGAAATCAGTTGTCTGTCTATCGTCGTGCGAGGTGAATGTAATATGTTTCCAGCAGCGCTCTTACTCCAAAAGAGCCGTTCACCATGAAAAGAATGGACGAGAATGTCACAGGGAATTGGTGGATGCTCATGGAGTAATACTCTTCCATACCGGACAGCCGCGAGAAGCGCAGGAGAGTTTCTGCAAAGATGCGCAGCAACCAGTGATCAGCAACGCACGTGACGACCTGTGAGTATGCGGATCAATGTGACATGCGATAATTAAACATCTACCTAATCAGGCCTTTGGTTGGTATTTTCCGTGGTTTCAGTACAAACTGCGGACCTCGCGCGATCTTTCTTTCCATATACACGTCCCGTCATCTCTGAATTCACACACACACTTGTATGCACTACCCAACTACACATATCGGGAGACCGGTTGTGAGCTCAGAGCTGATTCCGACTGAGCCAGTGCCCTGCCCTGCTGGAGAGAGATATTAGATTTTTTGAAGAAAAAAAACACAGAAGTTCTCGTCTTCAAAGGCAAATCGTTTTTATTACGCGCCAATGAAAGTGAGTTCGCAATGTTGGTATCAGTGCTCGCTTCGAGCATTTAGCTGATCACTTGTGTTGTGACAGGGAGGGGGAAGGTAGACCATCGGTCAAGAAAAGTTGCTTGGATAATTTGGAAGGAACTACATATACTATATATTATTGCACTACTCGAGAATACTATTTTGATAAAATTCTTAATTTTGCAATGTTATACAATATTATTTTATTTGTTGTTTAGATAATTGAGCTTTCTACTTTTTGGAAAATCATTTTCTGTGGTTTTGTCCAGCAGCATTGTTGATGCTGCGGGTAGCTAATAATACCTAATCACACGTGACGGATTGTCGTGAATATTGGAAAGGTCCGCAGCTGCATCTCAGTGGTCTTCAATTATTACAACGCGGCTGTAAGCAACGGAGATGAATTGGGGGATACGTAGGGATGATTATGAAAAATGCATTGACAAACACTTATAATTAATGAGGCTCGAACCTACATTTCGAATCTTAATACTATAGCGCCCACCATAGGACCTGAACTGGTGAAATCTATTTTCTGGACCATCATATTGGCAACAAGCTTGGAATGCACGTTAATACCAGAGGTCGGAAAGGATTGGTGTTTGTCTAGAGCAAGACTGCTCAGATGCAAAGATTGGGATAAAGTGTCAGCGGATGCCTGCTGTCGTGGCCCGCGCGTCTTTGACGAGACTAGAACCGCAATTCCTCTCCCCAATTCGCCGTGCTGTCTCAACACGTAATGGGCCACACCGATGGCCCCTAGGAGCGCTGGACCAAGCCATGTGAAGTGGGCCGCCCTGGTCTCAACGATGCTTTATTGCCAAACGATCAGATATATAATTCATAATTCCAGCACAACTGTTCTTGCCAGCTTTCCCAGTAGCGGAAAATTATTGCGGACCAACTTCGTTCTTCTAAACACGGTTCGCTTCACTTCTCGTAGGAGTTTGGCGCATTCCAGCCCTGAGGAAGACCACGACAAGATGGTCGAAACGTCGGCAACACAGCCTTCGACGCGGCGTCACCCGGACAGCCAAGATCATCCACTTGTTTTCCACATGTTTCACATTTATTGGTGAAGAACTGGGTGAGTTGTAACTTGTACTACTATGTTCAGTTTTCTTGATACCTAGTAAAAGCATCCTTTTCATCCTCCAATTTTCTTTTTGTTTACATTTCTTGCTATTACTAGCAGCAGTCAAATTGTTCTCCTGTTCCATAGCCTGAACATCGTTGCTTACCTCAATACTCTTGTCCTGACTCTGTTTCGTTAAGTTCAAGATGTATATTATCAGTTCTTGTCTGGTCATTGCTTGAGCTTGTGCAATATTTGGCCGTATGACCCTCTTGTTGACACAAGAAACAACGTATTTTATCTGTAGAGATATAAACAATACTTTACAAAGTCACAGATGACACATTTTCAGGAAGCTTGTCCATTTCATTTGGTTGGTATAACTGGACAGACATTTGAAAATATTACTCTTTTGGTCGTGTTAGTGGCCAAAGGCCTTATTTCCATATCATGATTTTTAATCTTTATTTTGTTGCAACATTCTGTAGTTATTTTATCTGCAATACATGGATTGTCGAAATATAAACGTATCCTACCTTGAGAAATACGAGATACGTGCCGTATATTTTCAGGTCCAGCTATTTGTCCTATCCCTACAGTATATCCTTGAACATTTATTTCTTCCACAGAATCAATAATGATAACACTTTCTTGTTTGGGGAACATGCAGTCCTGTAATACATTGGCATACGATTTCTGTTGATGTTCTGATGTCACTTTGTTGGTTTTCATTTCGTTTGGAGTATCCATTATCACTGATGATTCGTGAAAGGCAGTTAACACTGCTCCCGCTACGTGTAAATTTTACTATACTGTTATTGTTTGAGTCACTATCACTTCAAAAACAGTTTGAACAGAAAAAACGAGATTATTCACTTAACCTAATCTTGTCTTAAACTCGCAGCACTCCACCGATCCATACCTAACGGTGTTTCGCAACCGAAACCCCCTCGAAGAAGTTTATTGAAAAAATGCATAAAATTGGCTTAAAAGCTTATTTTGGAAGTTTCGTTGTTTCCACCCTGAACACACTGTATGTACTACAAATATTCCACTTCTTATCGATGTAAAAATGTATGTAGTTAAAAAATATTAAACTGCGAAAATATGCTATAACTAAAATATGATTTTCTAAATACACCATTAAATGAATAATCTGAGCGTCTTTCTTACTTGTATATGCGGTTGCCAATAACCAAGTATTTAAAAGGGTACATCATAGAAACTACAAATTATTCAGCATTAATTGTTTTTTTCTTTGTAGATAAAAAATCAAGTTTTTTTCATAATGAGATGGACTCCGTTCACTCTGATTGTATTCTGCACTACAGAAGATATAAAAGAAACTTCTGTGCTCGAATGATGCTTTAGCTAGTCCCTCGTTCTGAATTATTAGGAATTGCAATTAACTTTTGTGGGACTAAAAAATGCGTGCTATACATAATTGTTTCCTATTAGAACGGGCGGCAACTGTAAAGAAACTATGCTATTTGCTTCCAGTAATATCACAGATTCGTCTTCGAAACTTTTGCGAACGTTTTGCCTGGTTCGAGGAATATTGCAGTAGGATCTTGGGTAATTTGTAGAAATTTCTCAGTTCCATTAATCTTAGAGAAAGGTTAGTTATGTAATAAACGTAACTATATTGAAGCGTACTTTGACAAATTTATTAGAACATTGAACTCTGTAATAACCTCTCTAGTTAAATGCAACCACCAATGTTCCTCAATAATGTTCCACAGGCAATAACGTCAACGGTTTACGAACATATAGAATGCAGTTCTATTTCGTTGAAATGTTGAAGAATAGTAACTCATTTAATTCTATTCCAGACAAAGTGAAATAAAGAGGTGATAGATATTTTTATATTCTACTATAGGTGTAATCTGTTTTCCTTTTATTATGTATGACACAGTCACAGAGGAAATATCAGTAAATATCCTGATATCCCAAATTAGGTCATACATTCACCGACCCCTCCATTTATAATGACTTGATATGTCGTACGTTTTCGATAGCGCACACATTTACCAAAGGTGGTTCAATATCGCGTGCATTTGTGTGCCTTTTACAACCTCGATATAGGTTCTGTGAGCGAAGGTGCTGTAATATTGTTTTATTGTTGTTTTATTTGGTCAAAAAACAATAAAAACTGTATATAATGTATGGGGGAAGAGGTCATCTGCGCACATTAACAATGAAACAGTATCATAAAATATAATTTATTATCTTATTCAAGTGTAAAGTTGTAGTAACAAAGATGTAAGAGTCTTCAGTCTCCCTCAATACACTACTATTCGCTTTAAATTAATTACTTTTTCGTGAGGGAGTTTATAAACATGAGTGATGGTGTCGGTCGACAGACGTCGTCCCCAGACAGATCGTTGCCACAAATATAACAGCAAACCCTCCAGAACTATTGTAGCACTCTTCTCCGAGCCGAATCACAGCTATTCCACTGTGATCATATCGGCATATTTGGCCAGTGTGTTAATGCACATTTAGCGTCCCTACCATGAATCAGAATTCGACATTTCCGGTTGTCAGACATCGCGCAGTGTCCTACGAGAAGTGAAGCGAACCGTGTTGAGAAGAACGAAGTTGGTCCGCAATAATTTTCCGCTACTGGGAAAGCTGGCAAGAACAGTTGTGCTGGAATTATGAATTATATATCTGATCGTTTGGCAATAAAGCATCGTTGAGACCAGGGCGGCCCACTTCACATGGCTTGGTCCAGCGCTCCTAGGGGCCATCGGTGTGGCCCATTACGTGTTGAGACAGCACGGCGAATTGGGGAGAGGAATTGCGGTTCTAGTCTCGTCAAAGACGCGCGGGCCACGACAGCAGGCATCCGCTGACACTTTATCCCAATCTTTGCATCTGAGCAGTCTTGCTCTAGACAAACACCAATCCTTTCCGACCTCTGGTATTAACGTGCATTCCAAGCTTGTTGCCAATATGATGGTCCAGAAAATAGATTTCACCAGTTCAGGTCCTATGGTGGGCGCTATAGTATTAAGATTCGAAATGTAGGTTCGAGCCTCATTAATTATAAGTGTTTGTCAATGCATTTTTCATAATCATCCCTACGTATCCCCCAATTCATCTCCGTTGCTTACAGCCGCGTTGTAATAATTGAAGACCACTGAGATGCAGCTGCGGACCTTTCCAATATTCACGACAATCCGTCACGTGTGATTAGGTATTATTAGCTACCCGCAGCATCAACAATGCTGCTGGACAAAACCACAGAAAATGATTTTCCAAAAAGTAGAAAGCTCAATTATCTAAACAACAATAAAATAATATTGTATAACATTGCAAAATTAAGAATTTTATCAAAATAGTATTCTCGAGTAGTGCAATAATATATAGTATATGTAGTTCCTTCCAAATTATCCAAGCAACTTTTCTTGACCGATGGTCTACCTTCCCCCTCCCTGTCACAACACAAGTGATCAGCTAAATGCTCGAAGCGAGCACTGATACCAACATTGCGAACTCACTTTCATTGGCGCGTAATAAAAACGATTTGCCTTTGAAGACGAGAACTTCTGTGTTTTTTTTCTTCAAAAAATCTAATATCTCTCTCCAGCAGGGCAGGGCACTGGCTCAGTCGGAATCAGCTCTGAGCTCACAACCGGTCTCCCGATATGTGTAGTTGGGTAGTGCATACAAGTGTGTGTGTGAATTCAGAGATGACGGGACGTGTATATGGAAAGAAAGATCGCGCGAGGTCCGCAGTTTGTACTGAAACCACGGAAAATACCAACCAAAGGCCTGATTAGGTAGATGTTTAATTATCGCATGTCACATTGATCCGCATACTCACAGGTCGTCACGTGCGTTGCTGATCACTGGTTGCTGCGCATCTTTGCAGAAACTCTCCTGCGCTTCTCGCGGCTGTCCGGTATGGAAGAGTATTACTCCATGAGCATCCACCAATTCCCTGTGACATTCTCGTCCATTCTTTTCATGGTGAACGGCTCTTTTGGAGTAAGAGCGCTGCTGGAAACATATTACATTCACCTCGCACGACGATAGACAGACAACTGATTTCAAGTTGCTATCTGTGCAAATAGAAACACTTGCAGAGCGATCTGTTGATGTAAACACACCCTACTGCAGCATTTCTTTCAAGATCTAAATGAAATTTTACGATCCGATGTTTCTTTGGGAAAAGAAAATGGCATGACTTCTGCTCCAACCCTCGTATCTATCTAGTGTGAAAAATCTGCCACCGTCGGAACGCTAGGACGTCCTGGGCAGAATCGCCAGAAGAAAGAGGATTGATTGATTCGTGTTTCCGAGCACGTCAACTACATAGTCCATTAGTCCCGTAAGCGTAGTGCGTGTTCCCCCTGAGGTGGCGATGATCTTTTCCCCGCTGGATGGCGAGATCTGTCGCCAACCTACCGTCGACGGGGTTTCCCCTCAACCAGGTATCTTCCACCAGCGGGGCACCACCCCAGCCGGGACAAGCTGTATGCTCTTAACAGGTATGCCTTAGCTGTATGCCTTAACAGGTAAGTTAGTGTTAATGCCAGGAGAAGAATTTTTATTCCTTGTTTTCCTATATTCCTCAGAGTTGAAGGGATTTTCTAGAACGGGAGTGCATTAACAAGCAAAACACTGGGATTAGTGGAAACCCAAAGTGTGCATATTTTCGATAATACACTTACCACCTTTCTTCTTGCTGTATATGTTCACAAACATTACTAGTCTTAATTTTAACCCATTTATTTTTGAAAATGTTTGCTTTATTCCATGTATATGTTAGTTTGGAATCGATATTTATTGATTGTGCAAAATTCCTAAAACTTTCAATTTTTCCATTTAAACATTTTTTTGCACAAGCTGCATTCCTTTTATATTCAATAAGATCTTTCATTTCTTTGATAAATTCCCATTTTCTGTATGCTGCCTTTCTTATCCTTTTCATTTTATCACACTCTTCATCCCACCAGGGCACAGGATTTTGATTATTTTTAGCAGTTCTTTTTTTAACCAAGGAGTGTTGACTTCAACTGCTTTTCTCATGTCAACAAAGATATTATATTTACCGGTACCAGGCGAATTAATATATTCTGGCATTCCAAATTAATAATTTTCTTGAAGATGCTTTCTCACTTTCTCCCAGTTGGTTTTCTTTGTATGGATTTTAAATGTTTTCTTGTGATAGTACTTTTTTTCAACATATACATTTATATATACTGGGAAGTGGTCTGAACCTCAGGTTTCATTTCCTATTTTCACTTCAATTCGATGTGCAACTAAATCAATGTTAGATTTAGCACCTGTAGTAAAGTCCACATAAGTATGGGAATTGGAATTATGCAGACACAGGTTATGTGTGTTAGCACTATTATTCCACATGTTTCCATTTGCTTTATTAAGTGACAGTTCCACAACCGATTGTGATCATTAAGGTCTCCCATAATTATACTTCTGCTGTATGGATAAGCATTTCCCATTATTGAGTCCCAATCTACCTGAATTAAATTATATTTTGGAGGCTTGTAACAAGTAATGATATTCATGTTCTCTTTGATATTTGTAATTTTAATTCCACAGAGTTCACACATAATGTATGGATATTTTAGATCTTTAATCTCTACAAATGTTATATTTTTCTTCACAATGAAAATTATTCTCCCACTTCTTTGCTGAACCCTATCTTTTCTGACTATTACAAAACCTCGAAAATCAATATTACTATCACTACTATTTTCTGAAAGTGATGTCTCAACACAAATAACAATGTTCATATTTTCTAAGGTCTTTTGCAGTTCCTCTGTTCTTCTGAGGATACTTTTTGTATTCCAAAATAATATGTTTAAATCGCAGTTTGTGAATTTATGTTGACTTGCTTTTCTGGTCAAGGTAGTTTTTATGTTCCATTTCTTCAGCTGATATTTCTAACTCATGTTCATTGTTTAACAATTTTTTCATTATTTTTCTTATTCTTCTTTTAAACATTTCTTTTATTTATATGTCTATGTATCTCTTGTAACATTTCAACCAAATCAGGTATAGTGTCTGTGTATTGGTTGGCAAACATTGGAATATCGTTATAGGCATGATCATAGGATTTAACAATAAAATCTTCAACACTTTCCATTGGGAGAGGGAAAATTGAAATTAATGAATCTGAAATTTGATTTTGCATTTCACTAATGTGTTGTACCAGATCTTCAGGAACTGCAGAATTTTTCATTTTCTTATTAACATTATAGATAGATATAAGGTTTATTCTACAATTGGGCTGATGTTGCCCGGTCGCAGGATATAACGTGGCATAATATTCTGAGAACGTTTTCGGATTTCATTACTGTTTGAGATGCTGGAGTTATTTGATGAATGCAATCTTTTTCTTTGTCCATCCCCTAGGTTCTGGCTGCATCCGTTCCTGGTCGCAGCTTGTTTTCCACATGAAGTCGTAGGCTTCCGCGGCCGGAGTCATGTGGATGATCTTGGCTGTCCGGGTGACGCCGCGTCGAAGGCTGTGTTGCCGACGTTTCGACCATCTTGTCGTGGTCTTCCTCAGGGCTGGAATGCGCGAAATTCTTCTCCTGGCATTAACACTAACTTACCTGTTAAATATCATATTATTCTCTAAGATATTTTTAATATGATGTATTTAGAAAAGAATTACCCACACAGTTGGAAGGAAAGATAATGTTCACTTCATTGATAAGCCAAATGGCAATCTAAGACCCTTGGCTCTTACCCTACGCGTTTGTAAATTATTTGATAAAATGGTACCTGAAAGGTTAAAGTGGTGGTTAGAAAAATATAATATAATAACAAAGAATCAAACTGAATTTAGACAAGGTATATCTTGTGCTGATAATATTACTGTTCTGAACGTATACGTTGAAGATGCATTTATGAAGTCCTACTTTATTTACATTATATACATCTAAAACAGTTAATGATGTTCCAGAGTGTATTCAAGTATTTCAATTTGCTGATATTATTATATATATGAAAACTAAAAGACCAGGCATTGATGAACAAATAATAGAGAATTCAACTAAAACTATAAAAAAAGAGTTGTTAAAGTTAGAGCTTCAGATTTCTTCTGACAAAATCGTTTTTATTCAGTTTAATCAAAGAAACATACTCCCAGGAAAAATTGATATTTGTGTTGGAGGCACAAGAATAAAATCTCCTGAATCTGTTCGGTGCCTAGGTTTTATACCTGACTTTAGAAAAACGTTTATGCCACATATAAAATATATATACCAGAATAATGCCGTAGAGCATTAAATATTATTAAATTTCTCAGAGGTATATGGTGGGGTGCTGTGCCTAACCCTACTAAATTTTTATGAGCTTTGTCAGATCTAATAGATTGTGGCTGTTTTGTTTATTATCCCAAACAAAAAAATTAAAGTTCAAATCAGGATACAATACATAGCATTTAGATTAGCCCTAGTATATATGAATAACACACCCTCTAACGTACTTTTGGCTGAAACCAAATTAATGAAAAATCAGGATCGAATCAAATACTTATGTAATCATTTCTTAAGTAAGAGCATTTCTCTTAAAAATTAAGAAGCATATGAAGGAATTCAAAACTTTAAACTTATTACAACGGATCGTAGGAAAAAATCCATGTATTACAGCATTTTGAAAAAACATTATTTGTCTACATAAAATAGTTTTAACTGATCAAAATTTTCCATTATATAAGTTTTATTAAGATACCTTAATATACTATGTAGACATAGATAAGAAATATGGAGAATTGTTAATGAGAGCAAAGAAACTTAATGAATTATTTCAAAAATCAAATTATGTCCATTTACACTGATTATTCAAGATATGTTCAGTTCACAAGCTGTGTCCATTTACACTGATGGAAGTAAAGTTAAGAACGCCAAAGCAGTTGGATCTGCATGTGTGTCCTGATATCAATGTTAATGTCATTAGAGGTCTGCATCCATCTTCACGGCAGAATGTATTCCTATCAGAGATGCAATGGACAGTGCTTTGAAACAGAAAGACAGAGATGTTGATATTTACACTGATTCAATTAGTGTGCTATTCACTTTAGAAAATATACAGTAAATTCAAAAGAAATAATTATTATTTACTAGACATCAAAAATACGTTAAGGAAATTTCATGCAGACAGTAACTTTAAGGTTAAAATTACATAATTACCTGCACACGAAGGAATTAGTGGAAATGAAATGGCTGACTGGTTGGCAAAAAACTGCTACAACTAAGATACCTTATTTATTTATTTATTTATTTATTTACGTCAAAAACAGTTAAAAACTGCGTATGACGAGCTATGGGGAGAAGTGAATTTTGTGCACGTTTTCATAATTCTGTGGTCTCTATCCTAAACCATATTCTAGTCGAATTTTGAATACAGAAAAGAGAGTTTTTTTTCGAGTTTTGTTGACAAAATATTCGCTCCTATATAATAAAATATATTTTCAAAGGTAAATTAGCTATAAATTCCTGCCCTGAACCCTCATGTTCTTCATGAAAGAATAATACTTTTTGCCGCGATAATATGAAAAACGATAATTTGAATAACTATATTTCCCACTGAAATTCAGAAGACGTGCACAAATAATGAAGTTACAGTTATGTCCAGAAGCAAAACAAGGGACCATCTCAGCATTTGCTCAAGGATCAGGGAAACTGGACGAAAAACCTGATCGAGATGGGGGCCATTAACCCAGAAACTGTGGTACGATACTTGTTACAGGTTCTTTAGAATTATACAGTCCAAATGATAAATAATTACATTAACTATAATGGTTAAAATTAATGTTACTTTTATTTTGATGCTCGGTATAGTCTCGAATTGTATAGAAACAGTTATGCAGCAGAAAAGCTTTTACTTGGGACTTAAACTTTTCTATTGAATTTAATCGTTTAATGTCTTCTGGCAAAGTGTTGTAGAGTAATGTACATGAATTGTATGTGAATTTTTTGTAGTGAGCTGTTGATACTGCCACCTGGTGAATATGATTACTATGTCGTGTGTTATACATATAGACATCGGCGTTTGCTGAAAATATATTCCCGCACTTAAGTAGGTCATTTTTGACAAAAACTACTGATTCGTAAATCAGGAGACAAGGTAATGGTAAAATTCCTAGATTAATAAAGAGTGACTTACAAGAATCACGTGGGTTGGATTTGCTTATTATTCGTACAATTCTTTTTTGTAATCTGAAAGTCTGTGAGCTATAATATGTGTTTCCCCAAAATATTATGCCATATCTCAGGCGGGAGTGAACATTGGCAAAGTATACACAACGAGCTGTATTCTGAACGCGTAGCATAATGAGCTTAATTTTGTGTTCAAAACTAAAAATACCTAACCTAACCTAACCTAACTTCAAAACTAAAAATACCTCACACTGATTTACATAATATTTTTAAGAGAAATGCTATGAAGGAAACGATTAAAAGTATTAAGAGAGCAGCTAACATCAAAAGCAAGGAATATTTCGCATCATATTATAAAGAAGCAGAGAGGCCTTGGTTTCATGGAAAATGCATTGAGAGAGATTTGAATGGTGAACATATATACTAGTACTAGAGCTGGACATTATATTTTAAACTCTTCATTATTAAGAGTTAAATTGATATCTGATCCAACATGTCATTGCGGGTACTGTAATCAGGGTTTTACACATGTAATATGACAATGTTCTGTATATAAAGAGGAAAGGGAATAATTAATTAAAAGACTAAAGGAGATTAGGATATTTTTACCACTAGATGTCAAAATATTCCTTGCACAACCCAATAGTACAGGTATGAAATATATTTACACATTTTTATTATCATGTAAACTAAAGGTATGATAGACACATAGAATTATTGTAATGTTGAGAAATGTATACCTATTTTCCTCAATGTAAAAGAAATAATTTAAAATCAATCTGATATATAAAATGGATGTAATGTAGGAAATTAATGGATGTAATGTACGAAATTAATGGATATAATGTAGGTAATTAAGAAAGTTAAAAAGCTTTAATAATAAAACTCCATCGAGATTTCGAAAATTAACAGATAAAAACAACTGAATTTTGTAAATTGGGTGCTTTCTTATATCTCTGTTAATTTTTCTTTGTGAACAAATATTTTCATTTCTTTTGTAAATAATAAACAATTTACATTTTCTGGAGCGTTTATGTGTTTCTAAAACGCAAATTTTTGCATAGAAAGTATTTTTTCAATCCAACTTTCGAGAGCTTATTGTGGCTCAGCAATTGGAAATCTCGAAGGAGTTTATTAGACAAAATTGGCTTGAAATTGACTTAAAAGCTATTTTCGAAGTTTCCTCCCTGGACACACTGTATAATGCGAAGTTGACTTTTTTATATTTATTTTTATATTTATATTTTATAGTTATTTTTATAATAACAATTGTAAGATTTTAACACAAGCATTCTCAATAATTGAGTAGGTTTTTAGCAGCAACACTAGTGATAATACGAAAGGCATAATACATTTTTTGTTCCAAAACGATCCTTTACGTTATAAGAAATCGTTCATAAAATGACATCTTATACAGAGTACGACGTATTTGCCGTTTATGACACAAATAATTGCCCCATCACAAATTCAGACAATCGTAGCCAGAGAATTGTGGGGCGATAGGGGAAAACTGAACAGCTGACCACAGGATTTTCGCACAGATGTCAAATACCCGTGACATCACAGTAAAGGTCTTTAAAAAAATTCATTCTGTTATCAATTCATAATAATGTTTTACAAAAGATAATCCATGCAACGGGTTTATATTGTTGCTTCATTGTATTCGTGCAAATTTAAAAACTCGCCCCGAACGTTTAACATTATAAACTGTTCCTGTTCTTTGGCTCGACAACCGCTACGGGCCTTGGCCGACCAGCGGTGACCCAGCTTCTCGGCCATGGGATAAGGGGTTCATGGTTAGCATGAAGACATCGCTTCACCGTATATAATGGTCTTCATAATCTTAGGGTGGGCTTTCACATTGTCACACAGCAACGGATACTGAGACTTTTGTAAGAAAAGCACACAGGTTCATTTGCCTCGGCCGGCAATCGAATCCAGAATTGCGCCGTGGATAGCGAGCACGATAACCAACAAGCCACCGAGGAAGGCAACATTATAAAGTAGTTGCATAATACACTATCCTTCAGGTCCCTTCATTTCTCCATATTTTATTTATTTGTGTGTGTCTGTGTAAGAGAGAAAATTGTGTGTGTGATTGCCCTTCTCTGCTCATCAGAGGTGTAGCGTAAATGCACGCTAAAACACAGAGACAAGCACGTGGCAGATGGCGGGCATCGCTGGATGTATAACAAAGGCTGTGCCTAAGCGCGGAGCGATGACGCACCGAGACTTTCCGTTCAAGTGTGGACGTGGCGTAGTAGGGCGGCGGTAGGGCGGATGTGCGTGAGTTTGTGCTAGTGGTGCACGGGGGCAAGGTGCCGGCAATTCATAGCCGTAACTAGCGAGACATGTAGTCGGTCTCAGGGTAGAGCGGTGCTCCGCACAGGGGAATATTGGTCGTATGTTGCGGTGTGGTAGCCGTTCCGTAAAATATCTCTCCTAGCAGTGGGACCTATTTATTTAGTTAATTGTAAGCAGTGCAATTTGTTATTTGTGACTACGGCTACTCTCGTCTGTGCGCTGATTACACCCGGATGACGCTCCAGAGGCAAGGGCCTCGCGCACGGCGGAGAGAGCGTTTGCGTCGTCAGGGGCGGGGAGTGTGGGGTGCGGGGGCGGGCAG
Source organism: Acheta domesticus (assembly GCA_031308135.1). Lineage (NCBI taxonomy): Eukaryota > Metazoa > Arthropoda > Insecta > Orthoptera > Gryllidae > Acheta > Acheta domesticus. The sequence goes on along the minus strand of JAHLJT010008446.1, from coordinate 2,607,922 downwards.
CCGACGCGGCGCCAAGCGTCCCTTCGGCCTGGGCTTCCGGTCCCGCGCGGAGACTTCCGGTGTACGCCGACGCTTGCTCCCTACTGCCTGGTCGGCGTCGCTGCGCGTTCGCGTTCTCGCCCTCGCGCCGCCCACCCCTTCCTGCCACCCCCCAAAGGGCCCACCCCTCTCCGCCACGGGAAATGCAGAGGGGACATTAAATGCAGTGATTTAAATGCCTCCAATGCATTTTGATTTAAGACAAACGCTTTCTGGATTTATTGAAATTAACAAGAATGCAGGTGGCAGATTAAAAAAGTTCGTTTTTTCGCAGTTATTACTAAAGTAAATAATATACTCGGATAAGATGCTTACAAAACTATCAGCTGATGTCACGTAAGAGTAAAGGTCCGAGAAAGAGCCCGCCAGCCGTTAAGTATTTGACAGTCACGTGTTGCGTTACAGAACAGCAACATTTTTTAAAGTCTTGGTATGCAAGGAATCGCTGTAATGTATCTATTCAATACTATGTTACTACAGTATAAGAGAAGACTTGGTTTTATTAAACAATTAATTTATTGCAATTATTATATTGTATATTTTTTTGTTTTTTTCTTGAGGTGTGTGCGTGCCACTTTTTGGGAAACCATTTTCTGCAGGTTTTTTTCAGCAGCATTATTGCTGCTGCAGACCACTACTAATAAGGATTTGTTGAACCACATGGCCTAAATCCGCGGACGACAATGCATCCCGGAAAACGAGCTAATTGACGGTCTATTTCATGACAAAAACGGAGCGTTCGGGAGCACAGAACGTTGATTATTGAGACGAGAAGTTTTCGACTTACATTCGTGAAGCCGAAATCTACAAAGTGAAATATTTTGGGCCTTATTTTTTCTTCTTGGGGTTTACAGGCTTATCAATTACTAATGTCCTTGAGACCCATGAGTGCTCAAATAAGTTGATGTTAGCAATAAAGAGATAAGATACATAATGATGGAAAAATGATGGTATGAGGGGGAGGGGAAAACAGAATACCACGAGAAAACCTGGCTTTGTCCACGGAATCAAATTGTTGGTCATTTTGACGGCAAAATTTTTATGAAATCGAGGAACGCATATCCATCCGATATTGGAATAAAAAAATGCGTTCGCACTGGTTAATCATTACATGACTCAATTTTACTTCTTACCAAATCAAATTTTACGACTTATATATTAGTTGACAAATTTTTCAAAGCAAGACTCAACGTTACATGTACGTTTTTTCTGGCCTCATCAAGATACATATTACTCGTAGTATATACCAAGATTTGTGCAAAAAGTAATGGTTATTTTTTTCTGGTGTGACGATCTGTTAGACAGCGTTCGAAGAGTGGAAAGCGAGTGCGTCCGCCACTACACTACAGACCTCCCACACTCCTTCAACAGGCCACACCCACTTCTCACATTCGTAATCCGAACGGTCCTCCACCCCTCATCCATGGAGACGTCCATACGATGGAGAGGTCTAGCAAGGGGACGTGATCTGAGCTGCGTCTCCAGATGAACCATCCTGCCCAGCTGCTGTCGTGGGCATTACGCATTCAATACGGCGTCCAAAACATTACGGCGTCAATAAAAGGGGGCCACTGTCCGCCGCATGACGTGGAGGCGGCGGCGAGCGAGCGCATTCGCGCGTAAAAAAATTTGACTCCATTACTCCGCGGCGTTTTAGAGGTCTCGGTAACGGGGAAAACAATTTCGCTATGCCATCTGTTTGTCATTCGTTCTCTGTAGTAGATGAAGCCTATTGATTGCAGGAGGGGGGTTGTGCTCCAACAAAAATACGGGGGAAAAAAAGAAGAAAGGAGAAAAATGTGGCGGCTGGACGAATGGATTACGGGTCGCAATTTTGAACTTTGCCAACTACACATTTGACAGAAATTTTTCCGTGTCGTGTGTCCGGCCCGTGGGCCGGCACACACAGCATTCCAAGCTGACATGTGGGCGGACGGTCGGGCTACAGGTAGCTATGCAAAGTGTGTATGTGTGTGTGTGTGTGTGTGAATGTGTGTGTGTGTTTGCGCGTGAGCGCGCAAAGCGTTTCCGTCGCTGGAAGCTGGCTTAAAAGACGCAAAAAACGGGCAAAATTAATTTCTACAGAGCTCTTTAATTTACATGATTCAGGCACATATCAAAAGAAATTGTCCGGCGCTTCATGTTTCATCTACCTTTTCATATTTTTGCTCGATTGTGTTTAGATAGCTGGTAAAGTTGGAGTATTTATATATTTGAGTACTCAAAAACAAATATAATATTCAGGTAATTATTAGATGAATGTATTTGCACTGGTTAATCCTCATTGTGTTAGTTTCAAATTGGGCGTTTTCTTAAATAAAAGTTTTTTAGTGATAAATTGTTTGAAATATTTTTTAAGCAACTAAGCGACTTGCAATTAATTCTTAATGAAGAATTCCATATTCGTATAAAGTGAAAGTTAGAATCGCGTGCAACAAGTTGCCCGTTTTTAATGTACTACTCTAGTATTCATCCGAGATTCATAGGATAAAAACCAGGAAAAAAACAATCTGAGTAGCCAGTATCACGTACTCCAATCCAAAATGTAAACACACGGTTATTATATTATATTAAAATGTTAAAGCAAATTATTCAGCTATTGAAAATTAGTTTTCGTCCTGACTCAAACATCATGACCTCACACTTTACGAAGGCAGTTGCAAGATTAATTTTAGTGAAGTATAACTTTGTCCGTTTTGGTCCTCATTCCATCCCATTGGGTGGTGCTCGACCGGCGCCGAGATGACATTCGGGATGTTGTGACATGGTTTAATTCTTTCCGCGTGGAAACAATGCAAAAAGGGCACGAGGAAAAATGTGTAAATTAGTGGCCGTGTACGTTGCGGAGAAACGAAATGTAGCCGGCGAATAGATTCGCGGACTTTATTTTTGTACCTTTGGGCCACCTTGGCTCACGTCATTTTTGCACACTAGCGGTCGTACGAAAGTGGAAGAGAAGATCAGTTTTAAATGATGGAGATTAACTACATTATTAGAAACATTAATGAGATAAAACAAAAAAATAGCAGTTAGGAATAAAAAGAAATTTCATATATGAGATGATTTCAGATCCAAATTCGTGTCCAATAGGACTAGTAAATTTCAGCTAGAAATTACAGAAATTATAGACAATATTGACTTACGCATGGAAAACACATTCTTAAAAAGCGTTTGCTCGCCCCATATGAAAGTAAGAACTTCATGAATGTTTTCATTCCTACGATAACTGGCAAAGAAAATAGTGTGGGGAAGGCCTGTGAGTAGAATTGTAGGGCAGTATATGAGATGGGTGTCCTAATTTTCCATTGCGTTTGCTTCAATTTCCGAATAGTTTTCTAGAAAATGGCTGCACGAGCCCCTCAGAGGTATAATAAATTGACAATTGATCCACAGAATGTGAGTTGGGCAGCGCAGGGGAGGTTGAAAATCATCCTTGGCGGGTAATTTTTAGTGAGGCAGTTACATTTTGAATGTACTATCGCTTTTAATTCGATGATATTTAAAGTCTGCATATTTACAAAATGTACAAAGTCTCCTCCTTACACTATTGTACACATTTCTTCACACTTCGAGCACCTTGAAATCCGTTCACATACCATATCCATTTCTAGTACAACATTTATCACCGTTGACTTGTATATTTACAACTTAACGTTACGTTATACGTCTTAAGACTGCGTCAATCGTATTGTGTAACGTCATTCAATTGCATAAATGATTTGTGGGAAACTATTCGCAGATGATTTTTCACACACAACTGTTCGTCAGTGAGTAACGTCATTCAACCTTGTACAAGATTCAGAGGCTAAAATTCAATGGATACTTCTTCTTTATTTGGACTCTTACTGAAATTCGACTGAAAGAAGTTAGAGTGTTAAGACATCAATTTGTAACGTGTTAAACCCGTACTCCGCCTTCTGGAAAATTTGTCGAATTTCTTCAACATGAAAGAGGAGAATAAACGGCGGCCGTAAAATGGTATGCTAATCCATTTACGTAAACTACAACGAATACTTCTAGAGCAACGAATGGACCACCGGTTAGAATTGCAGCTTTCCGGTTCGTAATAAGGAAGTACTTAGCGTCCACGTGTTATAAAAGGCTTCTTGCGTTGCCACGGGCGAAGGTGTTATGTTTTCACCTCGTTTTTTTCGAATTGCCTCCGTCCTCTTGCACCGCCACTCTTCCTGTATTTTCCTCATTTTCATTTTGAACGTCGCCGCCATCCCCACGAGACCACGGTTGCTCGGAATAGGGTTCGACTTTCTCGTGTTGTGTGTTGCTTCTCATTCAAGAAGTAGCTCATCGCAGAGTCATAGAACGTATTAACCAAGCTAAAGTAAGTGCGACTCCCATGCAAAAGGGACACAGGGATCGTACCTTTTTAATATACACACATCTAAATTATTTTTTAAAAATTTTATGTATATATATATGCTTAAAATGGTAAATATATTTTCCTATTTGACTGTGACTTATTAACAATAATACTAATTTTTAAATTGGAAAGCGGGAATAAGTTAGGATTGTAACTATTTCTCCAAAATATAAAACGATTACCTAAGCGTAAAATCAATATTGTGTAATTGATTTTGGTTTCTCTTATAATAGTACATTATGAAACGATGATGTAATGATGGGTATTAATACACGAGTGGGATATTACGATACGAGCGAGGAACGAGCAAGTATCGTAAACTTCACGCGAGTGTATTAATACGCAGTACATCGAGTTTAATACGACACTTTTTCTGCGACTTTTATAAGTTAAACGTTTACATCGAATGGTTTCGTGGCAGTTGACACGCGGGTTCAGCCAAGGCCACCTAGCGGACAGCTCCGTAACCTACTATTGCATACTGCCGCAGGTATCTGTGGCTACCTACCCGCCTGCGAGGGTGAACTCTGCCAGTTTGAAAACTTCTCTCTGATTGGTCGAGTACCTGTACGATAATGGATCGAAATGGATATCATTATGCAACTGGTCGCAGCCATCAAATGACAGCATTATACAATGGGAGTAGAAAAAGTCTCATATAAAACTGTTCATATTATTCTTTATGAAGTCTTTATCTTCAGGGAAATTAATAAAATACAGCCTTCAATAACCTTTTCGGTCTAATCAATTCTACATACTGTAATCGATAAGTTTACAAGTGTCCGCATGTTATTTACAGTGCACTTGTTTTAGTCCACCATCTAGGGATGGACGAGGTGACATTGGATGCGTCTCGGTCTACTGGTGAGGAACTCACCATTTTTCTCGATCCCTTCATAGTATTCTAAAAGGATTGTTAAAAACTATTTTGCGGAGGATTAAGCGCTTAAAAAGTCTTGTGGCAGTTTAAGGCACCTACACAAGTGATGAACACCACATTACATTCCTCTCCAGAAGGCGAATCCATGAGCGTTATTTAGTAGGCTTCTTACAGAACATTTAACAACTAAAATTTAATGAATGAATTATTTATGAATTTATATATTAAGCATTTTTAAATTTTCGATTTTTTCTCATTTTACCTGTTTTTTGCAATATCTACTTATTGTGGCCTTTCATTATTGTACAGTAAATTAACTTCATCTGACGTACGGTAATAAAATATAAAAATTCGTGATGTTATCAGTTTCGAAATACAACTGAAGAGATGCAGTATTGGTGCACAAAGACTTTAACAGCTTTCCCTTATTTTCTAATATACCTAGAACTCCCCTCCATGTGTTAACACTGCAAAAAGAGAAAAGATAGTCACTGAAAAACTGTTGATGAGAATAAAATCAAAGCGTAAAATATGTGGTAATAACAATTTGGTTCATAACAATTATTAGGTGTAAATTGTTTAACTAATGTTGAAAATGGTTCAAAAATATTTATCCATACTTAATAGTTCTTAAGCCGGCTTTCATTTGGCTTTTAGAAATAGCAATGCTACTCTATGATGCTGATTTAATACAGCTGATGTTGAAAGAACACTAATAATTATAATAAGATCAAAAAACTCAATAAACCCTTCCATCTAGTAAATAGTAATACATTTTATGAAAAAATGCTCGTTATTCCTAACATTTATAAATATTTCATCAAGAGAGGTACTACTTTACATGTTCACATTGCACAAAATATCAGTTTGCAGAATTAAACAATACGGACTATAAAATAGGGGACGCGGTTGTAACAGGCGGACGGCCCGTCGGCCACGTGGCCGAGATCGCTAAATCAGTGGTGCCGTAGTGGTCTTGACCGTGGTGGCGCGGGTTCGAGTCCCGCCTCGGGCATGGTTGTATGTGTTCGTCCTTTCACCCCCTATCATCACCATATCGTTTCATCCTCATACCATAACGTTACATCCAATAGTGGTCGCTAATGACCTAGTAGTTGATGCAACCTTCAATAAAAATTTTAAAAAAAGACGACGGCAACGTCAATTGATGCAGAACGCGGTGTAGAGTGGCGGACTCCTGACGAGGAGGCAATGGAATTCACGCGAGGAGAGCGGTTCAATTCTGCCCTGATGCTGATTCCGCGATTATTCTGTTTACTTAAATTGTATTCGTGCTTTGGATTGTTTATTTCGGTTTCTCTCCCGGACTTTTTTTGACACAGGTTTCTATTCGATTTTATTCTGGGAGTTGGCTGGCAAATAAGGAGTATATCTTCGTGTTGATGTTCTGACTGGCGACATGCGTTGGGGATAAAATTGTATTGAACTGTTTTCGCGTACTGTTATTTCAATGTCAATTAAAACGAATTAATTAATACAATCAACAGGTCCAATTTTTAAAACGAATCATTATAGAAGTACTAACAGCGTCTTACAAATAGTTCACATACATTACAAGGTGAATCGTATCCTGTAGAAGCCACCTCTCTCTCACATATATATATATATATATATATATATATATATATATATATATATATATATATATATATATATACCAAAGACAATTCCTGCATTTGAACTCACAAACGCAGACTCCATGAAGCTCAAAAGCATTACACGTTCTCTTTTCGACCGTCGCTGGGCTTACCGAGTTAGTAACGAAGCAACTTACTGCTTATTACTTGAAAGGATAAGGTGCATACTAACCAACCACAGGACTTCAAGGGTTCACATACCGTTTGGAGGCTCACTCAATGGGGAAACACAATACCAAAAAACCATACTTTTTACCCAATTAGTGAAGGTACCGAACAACTTATTTATAAAAAACTATATCATGCCAGTAAGCTGGATGTACAATGTACAAATGTATAATGTATATTTGTGTAATAAGTATAATATGTATATTTGTATAATGTATATAATACTTTGTTCAATGTATAATATTTGTACAATGTATAATATTTGTACACGTCAACAAAACCACCATCGCTAATTATATTTTTCTACTTAAATACCGTTATATAAATGGCATGCATATTTTAAATTCTTTTGAAGTGTTTTTCAGTTAAAGGATTTTCACCAGTTTTCATTTCTAATGTATTGGATTTTAAAATTTCGCTCAAGTCGTCTAATGTTAATATCTATCACAAACACTACAGATTATTGAATGTAGGCATATTTTATTTACTAAAGCATGCGCATTTTTTTCAGTGAAATCTATACACTTCTTTTTCGGGTACACTGCTCATTTAGGCATTCAAGCAACATCTGTCAATCGAAGAAAAAACATTTTTTTAGCGTTTCAGCTATATTGAATGAATGAAATTCGATACGCTTACTTTAAGTTTAACATACTTTTGTGCTTGTCGCAGTATTTTTCTTGACAGGATGCCTTTTGTGAAGATAGTTTTGTGAAATTTCTACGGGTCAGAACAGCGCATATCGCAATTTTAGGCATTATCATGTGGTGTAGTGTCTTAATTCGTGATATAAATTCAGGAGTCTGGGAAGGTATATCGTTCCCGTCTCATTGCTATTTTCAAACGTACATCCCGTACGTCTGAGTGAGGGATGCGAAATATTGTAATACATGTGGTTATATTGATTTTTAAAGTAAGGAGACCTTTTAAAAGGCTAGCAAGCACACGAGATCGCATACATTGCGATTATGCTGATGCAGATCACTGCTCGGTCATGATTAAAATCTTACTTTGTAGTAGGATTTACTCTCTGTTCCCGAAATGTTCTCAAACATTGTACAGGATAGTGGTGGCAAGAGTGCGAAATTGCCACATTAAATGAGGAATTTAATCGTGCCTAAAATAGACGTTACAGGATATCTCATAGACATGGACTTGAAAGATGAGGACATGAAAGAAGATTTCTCTTCGCAATCGTCCAAGCAACCAGCAAGCATCCCAGAAGACAGCAGCTTCCAGTCTTTCTAACAAGCTATAGATACGATTTGTCTAAACACAATGAAAAGAGAATTGAAAAATGAACATAGTTTGAAGGAGAGGTAGAGATATTACGAATCATTTGTAATAGAAAGAATAACAATTGCAGCCTTTAATGCCATTAGCACTGACGACCGCTCCCACGCCGCTCCCACGCCGCTCCCTCGCCGCTCCCTCGCCGCTCCCACGCCGCTCCCACGCCGCTCCCACGCCGCTCCCACGCCGCTCCCACGCCGCTCCCACGCCGCTCCCACGCCGCTCCCACGCCGCTCCCACGCCGCTCCCACGCCGCTCCCACGCCGCTCCCACGCCGCTCCCACGGCCGCTCCCACGCCGCTCCCACGCCGCTCCCACGCCGCTCCCACGCCGCTCCCACGCCGCTCCCACGCCGCTCCGACCCACTTCACCGCTCACTTCCCGCTCTGCCCCTCGCCGCCGCAGTCGTCCGTCTCTACCTCTCGTCCCGCCCCCTCCACGGCCGGCGCCCCGTCCGCGACCAGACCCACATAAAAGCAGCAGCTCCGATCAGATCGGCGCCCCTCGACCCCTGTTGGCGGGGCTGGCGGCGGCGGCGATGGCGGTGGCGGAGCGGAGGCGTGCGGTGCAGAGGCAGTGCGGGGGCGGGGGCGAGGGCGGGTCCGTGTTCGGCGGCAGCGGTGGCGGTCACGGGGGGAGGGGCAGAGCCGAAGCGGGGGCGGGCGCTTGCGGTCTCGGGCTCGAATCCGGCTTAGGGACCCGCCGGTCGACGCAGCTACCTGTGCGGTGCCGGCAAAGCACTGGACACAGGCCTTCATAGGCCGCTTCGCCCGCCGCATAGGGCACTACGGACGCGCGACGCCAGAGCGGATTGGGCGCGTGATGGCAGCGCAAAGAGACGAAGAGAGACAGCTTCGGAAATGGATGGACTCGTAGCGTCCTCTCTCTCTCTCTCTCAGCGCTCTCGCCGCACTGCTGTATGCGGTGGTTCAATGCAACCTGTCAGACGAGGGATGGTGTTCCTACAAGTTCGGGCGAACAGCGCGATGCGAATCTTCCGGGCGGTGCTTCTGGGTAGCGCAATGTCGCCGAGGACCACCTCTATTGCGTCACTGGAAACACACCACCTCCTGCGTAGCGTCTCAAACGCACCTGCTATACGGACGGCGAATTGAAAGGAGTGCGGACAACTTAACAAGGAGTACTTCTTGCAACCGAGTGGTCCCTCTGTGAGACGAGCTTGTAATAAAAATCAAATTTAAAAAAAGTCGGACATTCTAAAAACGACATTTGATGATAATCCTATCACACGAAATTTACGTTACATTTTTCATAAATAATCTACATCGAAAGACACACACTCTCTCTCTCTCTCTCTCTCTCTCTCTCTCTCTCTCTCTCTCTCTCTCTCTATATATATATATATATATATATATATATATATATATATATATGCGTTCTACCAGAGCTTGTTGATTTTAGAAAGCCATCATATATAAATAACAAATTCGTTATTTTTAATTTCAAATACATTTTTATACTTCGAAAACAATTCTTCGCGTTCACATAATAAATGCGTCGTATCTCCTTGCAACCTTTCTTTTTACCCTTGATAACAATCAACACGTACACATTTTTTAATTATAACATGTGAATGCTCAAAAATAACAACAAACACTTGTGACATACGTTTTGTGAAATTTTCGCTCACAAAATGTCTTATTAGTTTTTTTTTGGAACACTGACACGATAACCACTAATTTATTGAAGAGAAAAGCACATAAATTCTTTTAAAGAGCTAATATTGACAAATAGTGTGATTTAGAAAATCTTCACTTTAATTTTGATTGGTTAGAGATTAAAAAATGTCCACTTTCGGAAGTTTCAAAAAATTAGTAACTTACATTATTGTCAAGCACTCATAGATTTATTTCAGCTACATATTTTTTAAAAATTCAGAAATATTTCTGAAAAAAAAATTGGTCCTGTGTGACTAATCAATATCACATTCTTCGAATATATTCTTTCCTGCCATAATCTACATCTGCCTTTTCACATTTGATTACATTTTGGCCCACTATAATTTTGACTTTAAGTTTTGCAGTTCCTCCAGTGGCTTCTCTTAAGCGGATGCTTAACATCCGATTTACACGCTTCCGTTCCACGAATATGAATTTGATTGGATATAGGATTTGCTAATTTTTTTGTTTCATCACCTTTGTCGCTGTTCTAATATCCAAATATTGAAGAGTTCCTGCTTCTATTCTCTCTTAAAGTTCGAAATTATTTCCATGATTGGATCACATTCGAATGCGTTCTACCAGAGCTTGTTGATTTTAGAAAGCCATCAACAGTTTTGACAATGAAGTTGCTCCAGGACGCAGTTTCGCTTCCGTTACGTCATCATTACCGTCGATGAGGTTTTCTTCACTGATGATTTCCCGAAGCTCCTCTACAATGAACTGATTATAATGAGGGTTGCACAGATGCTGAATGGCTTTTCTGTTCATTTGGCCAAAACCCTTACCTCCAATTTGGTGCAACTGAATTGAATTATTTACAATTAGATAGATAGATATTTATTTCCGCAGATAGGTTTATGCAACCTGGGGGCAGAACACTAAATTAAAAATTCTGTTATTCTATAAATGTGAATTGACATTTGAACTTTGTAATTTTTGAAGAAAGTTATACTGCGAGCTCCGAGGTCTGCCGAGTTCGTTTTCCAGATGATGATGATGATGATGATGAAGGAAATGAAATGTGCTCGCTTTCAAAGAAAATGTACGAACAAAAGACTCACTCGCGAATATCGAAGTCTCGAATGTTAAAACCAGGAGCATTTCTCTACTCGCGAATGTTTGGAACTCGCAAATAGCGAATCCGCGAATATCGAGGGAGTACTATACTTGGTCACCACGTTTACAGTGCGGTCAAGGAGTCCGCAACTTTCTTTTTAATGAGTTAATGGTTTTACGTGGATTTTTAAAATTCCAACAACGCTAATTTTGTCTTGCTTTACAGTAATCTGACCGTTATAGTACGCGTACACAAATTCAAAAGATTTCCTGAAGTCGGAAATATGCGAATTGTACGGACCATCAGCTTAAGGAATGTTTGGCAGCAATTCAGTCGGGAATAATGTCACAATGACGAACTGAAGCTTCCTTTTAAATAAGTCGATAGACTATAAAAAGGGACTGAAGAACAAATCCATTCATAAACGGTGCCATACCAAAATGTTTACAGAAGACGAAGAATTAGTCTTTGCAAGGCACCTTGACCAAATCTGTAATTTCGGATTTCCTGTTGATGAACTCGATTACAGGTTATTGTAAAGTTTTTCTTCTCTACGCGTGGCAGAATTGTTCCTGCTTTCAAAGATAATCTCCCAAGGTGAAATTGGGTGAACATTTTTAGGCATCCACAGTTAACGATATAAAATTAGATAATACAAATTGTGTTTCAGTTGAAGTTAGTTTGTATTGAAGGTATCTTCGTGTTTATAGTATATTTACATTCATGTTTATTCAAGAAAACCTACGAACACATGGACCGATTGGAAATCCCAGTGGTTGGGACATCGTATGGGTTCAAGTAGCCCACACATTAGTGTAATTTGAACCCAATTTTCAAAAAAAATTCTTTGCGCTTTGTATTAAATATATCTGATCAACAACTCTGGAGCTTTTTATAACTTTTTCTATGACTTTTTTTATAACTGTTTCTAACGGATTAATTTAAACTGATTTTTTTAGTTTTTCATGAATTAGTGAAGAAAAAACTACAAAAGTACTGAAAAAGTGGATCCATATTGCCCATGTTTACGGTACATAAATTAAAGATAACGAATTTATATTTCATCGGCAATTTCAACCTCTACGTTCTTTTCTTATTCATTCGAATCTATCCTATTGAGCCAGCAAAATAGAAAGTAACCGAAGTAAGGTTCGAATACTGAAGACTGTCAAGTCACTTGGCTATTAATATGTATGAACTTTCATATGCATTGAGATACAACGCAGTTTGTTTTGCGATAATAATATTCAGTATTATTCATGTTAAAAAGAACTCTGTACGTCACGTTGGATTATTCTTTCAGAATAATTCCTCTGTGACACAGGCTTACAAAGAACGACAGAAAAATGTTCCTTATTTTTTAAGTTCAAGAAAATGAAGACATTTTTTTCACTTCCTCGTAGAAAAACGGGAGTGTTTTGCGCTATACAAAAACATTCTTTCACATGGAAGTTATATCAGACTACGACATAACATTAAATTACATTGTATATAATCAGTATCTGAGACAACGAACAGCAATTTACTTCAGCTTCTGGGTTTATGACCTCCATTTCGAATAGGCGAAACACCATTCTAAAGAGTTATACAAACATGTTTTTCATTTACTTAAATAAATTGAATGCAATCAGTGATCTTCTGTTATATCCAGAAAAAACACTTTTGACAATTAGAGCAGCTAGACGTGTAAATACAAGATAATTTCTAAGAAATGAGGAAATCATCTTGGAACTTTAGCGAAAACATTTTTTGTTTGGGAAGTCGAACATTGGACGCTATAGCAACAAAAAAATGTACTCCAAGGAAGTGATAGAGCAATAACGAAAACTCGGGGAAGGGATGGAGACGTGTGCGCGGGCAGAAAATGAACTAACTGCCTTCGCAGATGTTAGGGTTGACCCCCCTGAAGCATTTCCGAAAAACCCTCCAAACCGGAAACAAAACAAAAAATATAATTGAACGCGAAGTGCGGCCAGAGTAACGATACACACGAGAGAATGGAAATGCAATGTCAGTCTAACCGCAAAACGGATTGTGGTTGAAAAATGTTTAACCCGACGGTATTTACTTAGTATATGGCTGTGATGTACGGTACAACTTTGGTAAAAATCAGTTTTCTAACCTGACTTCTTCTCATTCATCCAACTCCGTATAGAAATCAAGAAGCTAGAAAATTTGTAGAGTAATACACAGTGCGTTATATGTTTCTGTAATAAATAGGGGCAAGGTTCATTTACAATAGGGACAAGAGTCAATTACGTGGTAATTGTACACAAGTAAGAAATTAATTTAATGAACTAATTATCTTTAATGTGCATTTGTAAGTATTCAAGATAGGGAAGAATTTAGTGCTAAATTTCTCTGCTTTTGGAATATCAATACAGATGTAAAATACCGCAATATGAAGTTAGTATCAAATTATGATTATTATGTGATCAAAAGTATTCGGCCACGGAGGCGGTGGTGTTACGGTGTGGTCGTGTTTTTCATGGAGAGGGCGTGTCCTCCTCATATTTTTGCGTGGCACTATCACATCACAGGCCTACGTTGATGTTTTAAACACATTGTTGCTTGCCACGGTTGAAAACCAATTTGGAGATGGTGATTGCATCTTTCAACACGATCGACTCCTGACTTGAATCGTATCGAACACCTTTGGGATGTTTTGGAACGCCGACTCATCGACCTACATCGATACCTCTCCTCAGTGCAGCACTCTGTGAAGCATGGGCTGCCATTCCCTAAGAAACCCTCCAGTACCTAATTGAAAGTATGCCTGCGAGAGTGGAAGCTGTCATCAAGTCTAAAGGTGGGCCAACACCCTATTGAATGCCAGCATGACCGATGGAGGGCACCACGAACTGGCAAGTCATTTTCAACCACGTGTCCTGATACTTTTTGATCACTTAGTGTATGTGGTTTGCATAAAAACTGGTCGAAACCTAGACTACAACTCCCACGCTTTGAAGATAAACTACGTTTTACTATTTAAACTGTGATTTTGTATAATGGAGGTTATTATGGTGACATGCCTCATTTTTAGCGATCTGAAACCTCGAAATCACTATTCTGGCTCTATTTCTTCCATAATTTGCTGTGAGTCAACTAATTATCAATTATCAGTTATAACTTATCAATTAAACCTCGACGTGCAGCGCAAGCAGCGGTGGTGAGTTCTCCGGAAAGAGTTCGGTGTCCGGTGTAAATGTTGGCGTGGGCGAGGTCCAGTGCTAGAGCGTAATCTTGAGCGTGAGTGTAAGCGACAGTGTAGAAGAGGTGGAGAGTGGTTTAAATTTTGAGGGTGAGCCGGGTAGGGTATAGAGCAGAACTCAGCGGAAGCTTGATGGATATATCATGGGACGTAATTAAAAGACAACTAGAGGGAGCTTGTGGAAGTGTGTAGAAAAAGGGCATGAGCAAGCATGTGTGTAGAGGAAGATGGAAATGTGGGTAAAGGTTCGAGCGTGATCATGTGCGTAAGCATGACTCAAACCGTGAGCGTTGATTGATTGATTGCTGGTGATTCTGGGCGCGTAGACTGCTAGGATCATTAGCCCTTTTAAGTACAGGGCTTTTCAGTACATGTTGTGCTTGGGAGTTAGCGGTGGTCTTCTCCCGCTGGATGGTGAGATCAGGTGCCGACCTGTTGTCAACTAATGGGGATTTCCCCTACCAAGTATCTTCCATCACCGAGGCACCGCTCCAGCCGGAACAAGTTCTAATCTCTCAACCAGTCTCCCGGCATATATGGTAGTGTGGTGCATGTTAGTGTATGTGTAAGGGGAGAGGATAGGACAAGGACGAGGTAGGAATGATAGCGAATGGTCCATGACCCATTTGTTAGGGTACTGCTCCGGCACTGGCCTAGTGTTGATCGGACAAAACAACGAAAAACTACCGATAAGAGCAGCCGGCTGCTAGAATTCTCCTTCAGACAGCGACAAAATTGGACCCACCTGACAAGCTAGTATAGTGCCACTATCGGGACTCGAACCTAGGACCTGCCGGTCAGAGAGACTGCACTGACCAGTTGGTGCCCTGAGCCACCTCTCGACATGAGCCGACTGAGCCCACACATAAGCCGGATTGTGGGTGAAGGGGGAGACAGAAAAGGGGTAAGTGTGAGGGTGAACGTAGGTGAGGTCATGTGCAAGAGTGGAGTCGGTATCGGGGCCGGGGCCGAGCGTGGACACGGAGCCAGGAGACGTCTCCCCCTAACAAACCAATTAAATACCTGGGATTGAACCTGGGCACTAAACTGAATTAGAAACAGCACAAAGGCCAATAAGTTAAACAAGCTAAAATAAAATTACTGCAATTAAAACCTCTTATCTCCAGAAACAGTCCATTACCATATGTCAATTGCAATATACAAAACTATCATAAGACCCGTTACTACTATATGCCTGTCCCATCTGGACAAATGCCTCAAAAACCAACCTAAAAATTACAAATCATTCAGAACCAATTTCTCAGAACAATATCCAATGCACTGGGGTTTATAACCAATCATCATCTCCATAAAGAACTCAGACTAGAACCCATTGAACATTACATCACATAACTAGCACTAGCGTTTACCATTATATACCCCAAATCCCATTCCTTGCAACCTCGAGACCTTCAGACAAAGAATCCTTACCACACCAGAAGAAAAAACAGATATCCTCACAATATATTCCTAAAAACTTTCTCCGAATTCGAACCAGAACAGAGGACCCAAAAGAGTATCCTCATCTTACGCAAGTTTTGTGTTAGAAGTAAGTATTTAATATAAGTTAGCACATAAGCCTTTCAAACATATGTAAAGCTGAACTCTGTACAACCAACATAATTCAATTACAAAAAAGAGCCTCCCGGCCAGAGCGGGGGCCAGAGAAGGGCTGAGCGCGGGGTGGGAGCGGGGAACTGAAAGCGTGTGGGGGTGGGGGGTGGGAACGGCGGAACGACCGTCGACCGGTGACAAAGCGACGCGGGGAGGCGGCAATTTGTACACGAACATGGCGGAAAACGCGCGCCAATTGACACCCGCGGGAAAACGCACGCCGAGTGTTGCGATGCGAGGCGGACAGGAAAGCAGAGGCGGTGCGAGCGAATAGAGGGAAGCTCTAATGATTGATTGATTGTTACTGTCGATTGATTGTTGTTCCGGTTGCGCCAACTACTGAGGTCATTAGTCTCGTAAGTATAGTGCATGTTTTTCATCGGGAGGTGGCGGCGGTCTTCCACCACTGGATGGAAAGATCCGGTGGCGACCTACTGTTGACTAGCGGGATTTTCCTAAATCCCACCAGCGTGGCACAGCCAGTGCGGCAAGCTCAAAGCCCCTGACCTGTCTCCTGACATGTGTGGTAATGTGTGGGTGTGTGAAAGTGGTGGGGATAAAACAAAGAAGAGGAAGGAAAGATCGTGTCTGGTCCCCCTCCTGTTTGCCAGGTTAGAAATTCGCCTGGTACGAATGCAGGCCACTCTGGCATTTGAATGTTGATGATCGTAGAAAGCACGGGAAACTACCGATCAGAGCAGCCGGTCGCCAGAATTCTCCTCCAGACCGACTGAATTCGACTTCGCTGACAAGCTAGTGTCGCAAATCCTGGCACCGTCGGGACTCGAACCTAGGACCTCCCGGTCAGAGGGACTACACTGACATCAGCTGTTATGGAAGCTCTAGAAGCACAATTCTATATTATGGTTCTCAGTCGCTAGCCCTTTACGTGATACCTAATAGGAACGATTATTGGCCGATGCCACGACTTAAATCAGCGTTTTCAAAGTCGATGCCACGAGTGGGAGTCCGTGGCACGAGTGCCACGACGAAATCGCCCCTTCACGTAGTTCGTCACCAGCAGAGACAATGCCATCCCAATTGTAAAATGGCGAAGTTACTAATAGTTTCCTTTCCCGACGCTAGTTGCGCAGAGTAGCTCGGAGCCACGACGCGTGCCACTGCCACCAGGTGAAGACCTTGACACCACTGATATAAATGATGCAATGGAGCAAGGGTCGAGGCAGGGATACGGAAGAACGTCGATAAAACCCAGCGCAAACCCCCACAAGAGCCCCATCGACCCAACGGGATTTGAATCCCCGTGCACCCCATCCTTCCGGGTAAGAGGAGAAGTTTGGCCACTACACTACGGATCGGACCTGCTTTACTGGATCATGGACACATCTCAACAGAAAAGTTTACTATCACCAATTTGTGATTTTGCTTCTGTGCGGTAGGTTTTGAAACATTATTTCTGAGTTGAAATCAAGCTTTCAGTGGTTGTATAGAGCACACATTAAATTGCATAATTTGCTGAGCTTATACTTCTTTACGAACATTGATTGCTATCTACTTAGTCTAGTATTATATCTTGTTCCCTAATTCCTACAAATGTTTTGCTACGTTCTAAATTAAATTAATACTTTAATTCTTATTACCCTTTTCTGTTCTTTAAATCACTTGTCTACGAGGTCAAGCTGCAAATACAGTAGTGTCACAGATGGTGCAGAAGGAATACAGAGGTGTTGGGTGGGAGCGATTGGTTCTGAACGCAATGTAAGTGGATAGGAGTAGATAGTAAGTGGACAAGAGGCGATGGAGATAGAATTGGAGTGGTTGAAGTGTCCGTGATCTGAAAACGAAGATGCAAGCAAAAGATTAAACTAATCCACTAGTGTCGATAATTATCCATCTATCAGCATGTCCGTATAAGGCATATAAAAAAGTGCTTCGTGTTAATGTAAATACTTCCAGCACTACCACAAAAATCGAAATGCAGTAAAATCCGCGAACATTCGCGCGAGTTAGGTTCCCAAAAAAACTCGCGAATGATAAAATCCACGAATGTTAAGTCAATATTTTAATGAAGAAAGGTGGGTTAGGTTCTAGGATGTCGAAAAACTGCTTAAAAAAGCAAGAAAAAATCTGACAATCAGTTACAGTACAACTGATCAAGCGCTACTACAAACAGAATTCACAATTAACATTCCAAAATGAAGAAATAAAATAACGTTTGCAACTTATTTCAAAGTTGAAAATGATCGGATATACTCGTAGGATTCGCTAATTTTTTGTTTCATCACCTTTCTCGCTGTTCTAATATTCAAATAAGAAAGAGTTCCTGCTTCTATTCTCTCTTGAATTTCGAAGTTATTTTCATGTTTGGATCACATTCGAATGCCAGTTCCACCAGAGCTTGGTGATTTTAGAACGCCATCAACAGTTTTGACACTGAAGATGCTCCAGGACGCAGTTTAGCTTCCGTTACTTCATCATTACCGTCGATGAGGTTTTCTTCACTGATGATTTCCCGAAGCTCCTCTACAACGAGCTCATTATAATGAGAGTTGCACAGATCCTGAATGGCTTTTCTGTTCATTAGGCCAAAACCTTTACCTCCAATTTGGCGCAACTGAATTGAATTAGTTTACAGATGATGATGATAAAGGAAATGAAATGTGCTGGCTTTCAAAATAATTGTACTACGACCAAGAGACGCACTTGCGAATGTTGAAGTCGCGAATGTTAAAACCGGGAGCATTTCTCTAATCGCGAATTTTCGGAACTCGCGAATAGCGAATCCACGAATATCGAGGGAGTACTGTATTAGAACAATGGGAATGTCAGCGATGTTAACTTCTATAAGACGCATAGTAAGAGGAAATGATAGGTCCCTGTTAGCATGCTATAACTATTATGGCAAATATACCAGCCTCCCAGGAAGAAAGATGCTAGGAGCGTAAAAGGACGTCATGAATTGTGCCCTTGCAATAGGGAAAAGACAGACAGCCTAGCTAGCGAGCGCAAGCAGAAGAGCGTAAGCTAAAGCTCTCAGATCTTGTTTGCGATCCGATATTGTATATACTAGTCTTGTTTACTTTTTCGAACACAGCATTTTCTCTCCTGTATGAACTGTGACCTATTGCTTCGACTGTAGACTTGATTTATGAATATATCGGAATAGCGGTTTGATTTGGTTGTGTATTGTTGACGTCCATGTCATTGCAAATTGTTAGCGAATCGTATATTGAATCTTTCTGTGAAAAAGTGAATTGGTCATTAAATCTTTGTGTTGAATTGTTTCTTGTTTGAGTAATTATAACAGTATGAATCGTTATACCTTGCCATTCCAAGCACCGAGAAATTACAACCATGAAAATGCAATTACACGAAGATGTTCCTCATTCAAACTGAAATTGAATTTAGTGTAATTCTAATACCATTTCTTAATTCAAAATATCTGGCTTATACACTCGCACTGTTCTAATTTTAGAAACCCTCCAGGATGTCATCTCATTACCAGTTTGCAATCTCTAATTCCTGTGGATCCAGTCAAATTTGTGGTGGTCAAGTGGAGATGAGACATTTTGCCGCGAACCTCTCGATTCTCCCTACCATAACATACTCGTATGAACCATATGTTTTCACTTTCATTTATTACGCATTAATTTTATTACGCATTGACGTTTGAGCCTCATACACACAGGTAATGAATTCAATAGAATAAATAAATTAATCCACCTTACATACAAATACATAAGTGACGTCCAAATACTGTAAATGTCAGGTTATTTTAATAGGGTAGGGACAATTAGGGAAACTACTAGGTTCGACACGATGGTGTAGACGGAGGAGGAGGTACCGCCGGCAGCTGTAGGATCTGTAGCTGGGTCAGGGCAAGACAGCGTGAACATGGGTGAAGGCGTGGGGAATGGGGGGGCGAGAGGCCGGTGAGTTAAAAGACGAGGGTGAAGTCGGGCATGGGCGAGGGCGAGGGTGAGTGCGTGGGCGAGGGCGTGGGCGAGGGCGTGGGCGTCGGCGAGTGCGTGGGCGAGTGCGTGGGCGAGGGCGAGGGCGTGGGCGAGGGCGTGGGCGAGGGCGTGGGCTAGGGCGTGAGTGAGGGCGAGGACGAGGGCGAAAGCGTTGGCCAGGGCGATGGCACGGGCGAGAAGGAAGGCGAGGGCGAGGGCGTCCACAATGGACGGCGTCCTTTTTGCATGCCGCGTCTGCCGCTGCTGATTTCATTATGGCCTCCACGCTAAACACTTGGTCGGCGTGCACTTTTTGCGCCCTACCGCCACTTGAAGGAGTTAAATTGTACGCCGTCTCTCTCTCTCTCTTTCTCTCTTCCCTTTCATCCCACCCTCTGTACTGTTTCTCTCCTCCGCCCTTCGCGCCGCGTCCTGCACGCACTCGCTCTCTTTCTGACGCCCTGGCGGTGCGGCGTGGGCCTCTCTCGTTTGCTGTATTTTTCGTGCGGTTGCGAGCGAGCGCAGGGCAGGGGCGTGGGGGAGGGGCGAGGAGAGGCGGGGAGGCTCCGCGCCGATGAAAACGCGTGGGCGGAGACGGTGCCCTTCGCTCGTATTTGTCCTGGCGGTTCGGGAAGGTAGCGACCCCGCACGCCCCCGCGTCTCCCCCCTCCCCCTTCCTCTGCCCGCTCAGGGAATTGTGCTACCGCGGCTGTGACGTGCAGTGCGAAAATTTCTCGATCTACACACGCCAAAATCAATTTACCTGCCGGTTGGTTTAAAGTACGAAAGACGTAGTTTTCAATAGAGTTGCATTCATTGTGCGACGATTAACTGTTCCGAGCTGTCGTAGGTCAGTGGAAGCTGCGCATCAAGCTTTCTAAACAGCTTATTTGGGTTTGTTAAGATTTTCTTTAATGTATGTATAAATATGTATTATAACTTAACATACATATTTAGAAAATGTGCTAAATTTAAAACTACATAGACAACAGCACACATTTTGTCGCATTACGTTTAACTGCTACGCAATATAATAATACTGTGCGAATCTGCAAAAATTTTTCTTCACAGCAAAATGTTTTTGTTCATGTAGCGATTCGAACTCGAATCTTTTGTTCATGTAGCGATTCGAACTCGAATCTTTTGTTCATGTAGCGAATATTTTGTCAACAAAACTCGAAAAAACCTCTCTCTTCTGTATTCAAAATTCGACTAGAATATGGTTTAGGGATAGAGATCACAGAATTATGAAAACGTGCACAAAATTCACTTCTCCCCATAGCTCGTCACACGCAGTTTTTAACTGTTTTTGACGTAAATAAATAAATAAATAAATAAATGAAACTCAGGTCTTTAGTGTTAGTATGCCATCTGCGTGACCCATACCCTAACGGTTTCACACATAAACTCTTGCTTTCTGGACGTATAAAAAGTTAAACATTTGCGTTACTAATCTTAAAACATTTTAAGAGATTTTCATTTACATGATATCAATATCAGTTTTTAAGGAATACATCTAATGAAGGAAAAAAATCTTTATCATCAATTTTACAGTACTATAATGTTCATATCGTAATTTTTTAAAATACAGAGAGTTGGCCGAAAATGAGACTTGTGCCATATTTTAAGCCCTAAAAATAGCAATTCTGACTGTAAGTCCCAAATTGGTTACTAAACGTTAATATAATTCAGAGTGTTGTTTTCAATAATTTACGTCACATTATTTCTATGTAAATCAAATAACACAATTCTTTCTTTTTTTTGAGAAACTTTAACACAAATGGAAATAAAAGAATTTGCCAATGAAACATATTTCTGCAAAATAATTATAAATTCTCTAATAAATTAAGTAATGAATTCTTTGTAATTGCATATTCAATGTACGAAGGTGACTCATAAAATCTATCAAAAAGATCAAGTCAGAAAACCACTGGTCTGTGATCTGAGGATAATGTTTACCTTTGTCATCGCGTCGCCGTCGATATTAAAAGAGTACTAGCAGCGCTTGAACGATCCTTTCTAGATTTGGAGGGAAAGGCGATGGGGAGTCAGGGGAAATGGCTTGTGAGCACAAGAGTGGCGGGCAAGTAGCTAGTGCGGGCGAGGTCTGACGCACCTGATCTAGCAAATCAGAGAATCAGAAATACTAAAATGACTAAAAGCATGCGTAAAGCACATGCTTTAGCGAAAGCAAGTGAATTGTTCTTGTTGCATAATAGGTAGGGCAATGTTCACAGCGGGGAGTAGATTTAATTTGATTCATTCAGCCTTCCCAGCTATTTGTTACATTAAGTAATATTTACATACATTGTTTAGATCTCAAGGTATACTCTACAAAATTAATTTCCTACTTTTATGTACTTTATAATTTTTCGTTTAAATTATTAAATTTTTCACAACTTTTACGAATAATTTCCTAAATAATTCAATCCCTTAATCGAATAATCTATTTTTCTGCCTGTACTGTTTTACAGGAATGAAAACTGGGAGGTATCTTCCAAAAATATCAAATATTTATAGAAGAGCTAATTGAAAATACAAAAATGCTGCCCAAAAATATGTGGTGCCACGTTGCACAGAAAATATCAAATATTTTTCAGTGGCACATTTAAAGTAATAATGAAATTTGTTCCAGTCCACATTAAATATAACACGTCTTTTTAAAGCAGAAAATGTTAGTAAAGTGAGCTACTCCAGCTGATTACCATTTACATCGAACCATTTGAATTGCCTACCAGCTGATTACCATTTACCTTATGGACAATACGTATAATTTTTCTGAAATAAACTCTTGTCTTTTTAACAAAAGGAATTCCTAATTCAAAAAAAATAGAAAAATGTATTTTTGATCTAAAATGAACTCACGTCACGTCAACAAAGAATTTTTTATTTATATATTTATAAATACAGGCAATTGCCCAACAGATACATAATTAAATATACAAACTTATACATATACAGTCACATATATAATATCAATAATGTTCCAGATAACACTTCATACAAAATCATTTAACAGAGAGGTTTTTGCTAAATTAATACAATTTTTAGTATAGTGTGGATCAGTGTTTTAAATCACTCCCAAGCTTACACATTCTGCAAGATCTTTTATCAATGAAACCACTTCAAGTTATTGCTCATTCATTAAATATGCATATTTTATATTTATCATTCTAGAAAAAAGTCTTAGTTTTTTAATTCTGTAAGTTTCCCCTTTCTTTCATGGTTTTTTAAAATTCTGAATGTATACAACGCGTTATCAGTAAACATAAAATGCGTTTTATAATCACGTTATGATTACATTATATTTCAAAATTAACGTGTGTCTATCATAAAAGATCTAAATGCAATTAAACTGTAAAATATTCACGAAATACACTTCAGGGAGGTGTCCAATTTAGCTAAATTCTTAAGCTTATGGACAAAATATTATTCATATTAAATGACAGAGGACATAAAAATAATTTTTTTTGTTAAAATAAATTTGTTTTTGTTTAAAGTAACTGAAAAAGTTGGAATTTTAATTCAATGTTACATCTAACTGAATAAACATTCAAAGAAATCATAATCTCAGTAAATTAAACAATTGATATATACTTCTTTTTTTTTTTTTTACATTCGTTGCGTCTACCTTTCGACGCAACGCGTCCCTAAGACCCATTTGGGGCGTTGAGCGCTTAGCGCTTTAAACCTCTACTGATGCGCTTTCTGGGAGTAATCCTCCATTACAAGAATCAATTGAAGTCATTGTCACGTTGTTAGTCGTCTAGAGGACCGCCAGGTAGCATCTCCGCGTACGCGCCTCCTACTACGCGCCCCAGCTTCACTACCCAGCGGCCAGAATTGGGAAGGAATGAGGATGTGGATAGGTTTTAGGGCTAGTCCAACCCTTGTGAAGCAGGTGGACTCGTTTTGTTGGAACAAATTTCACATGAGATTCGACGGGAATCGAACCCGGACCTCCTTGGTGAAAGGCGAGCGACTTCGCTCTTGAGCCACGAGGCACCCAACTTAATGTGTAAAAGTAAATTTCAAATACAAATTAATTGTAAAAGGAAAATTCAAATAACATATTCTCTCTACATATCCGCTGTTCATTTTAGTCTATTGCAAACCACCGCAGACAAATTCCAGTGCGTAGTGAGAAACTTAACATTGATGTTTTAGTACTATTAATTCATTACATACACATTAGTTTTTCAATGATCGTTAAAACAATGTCAATTACGTACTTCAATCATTACAGGATATTAGATATTAGCTACTTATTGAACAAATTTCTCTTTGTTAACGAAAACTCTGCAATACGAGGTACAATGCATTCATTATAAATAATTATAGCTCGAATAGACGAATAAACACGCACTAATGCACTTTCAGAGAAGATTTCCCTCAATTCACCGTTATTAACTCCGATTTTAACTATAATTATAGATCTATATAAATAAGAATTCACTTCAAGGAAAAACTAAGCGATAAATTTAAAATAATCTTTACTCTACTGTTTTCTTACCATTCGATACTGACCCGATACATTATTATCATGGTTACCGTTTTCGCAGAAAGCGCTCGTTGAAAGTTCTTCCAAAGTGTAATACTCATTTAATTTGCTATTTCCTTCCAAATTCTCCCTTTGTGTTTCATGAGATCCCGAGAGCCGTACAAATCTACTACGTTAATACAGATTTTGAGAAACATTTATTCAGGCGCGGGATAAATTGTAGTGGCCAAAAATGAATTATTGAAATTAAGCAATATTGTATTTTTCCTTGGCGCCGAGAATATTTTAGGTCCTTCGAGTCAATACGGCAAGCGCGTTGCCATTTCAACACTCACACGACATACTATCTTTCCCGACGCAGAAACTGATTCCTTGTATTATTTCTGACGGATGAAATTCCCGAAAATCGAGATATCAACAAAAATGCGAACTGCGTACATAGTACATAGTACTGCGAACATAGTATGCGAACTGCGGTACATTGTACATAGTCTAATTAAAATGTCTTCGAACAACGGATTTCGTAAGGTAAAAATGTTATCTTCAACATTGCAGATGTAAGAAGACGCCGAAAATAACTTCAACTTCTGAAATTTTCAAAAATTCAGATTCTTTTACGAAAATTCAGACCTGCTTCATTTTGAAGCATTATACATTCTATCCGGGGCCAAGTTTATTAAAAATGTTGCAGCTAGTTTGAGAAAATTTTGAAAATGTTGCAGCTTCCTGTAAATAACCCCAAAATCAAAAACATTTGCTTCAAAATTGAGGGCCTTGAGTTCCTCCAGTTCACTTTGCAGAATATAAATTGTAGAGAAAATTATCTGAGTGGTTAAGGTGCGAGCGTTGATCACGGACGGACATTTTCTAGACAATCGATTTTTCGGTTTCACGGGGGCCCCACAAAACGTGGATTCTGTATGCAGAACGTGTTATTTGGTTATATGAATTCCGGTGGGTGAACTGCTGAGGTAATTAGCCCCTAAGTTGTAGTGAATGTTTTCATCGCGGGAGGTGGAAGTTATCTTCCCCTCTGGAAGGCGAGGTCCGGCGACGACCGAGATCGGTTTTCAGAGATATTCTCCAACCAGGAATCTTCAACCAGCGTGGCACCCAGCCGGGACAAGCTCCAAGCTCCCCACAAATGTGATACTGTAGTACATGTGTCTATAAGTAAGGGGAGAGGAAAGGACAAGGAAGAGGAAAGAATGATTCGGCGCGATCCGTGACCTGGTTTTAGGGTACTGGTCCGACATTAACCCAGTGTTGATTGAAGATACCACTGAAAACTACCGACCAGAGCAGCCGACCGCTAGAATTCTCCTGTCCTACAAGGGAAAAAGTGTCATAAATTTCAATGTGTCTATAGCATTCTTGTCTTAAAAATTTTCTCAGACTAACTAACGCGTTGCGTTGCATTACGTTAAGTTACAGCAAACACGATTTTATAATCAGAAATATAAAATTGACACGTTGTAACGCCATAAAGAATTACGTGATATTTCTTTGTCTGCATAGTCCCTCATTTATTTATTTTATTTTATTTTATTTTACTTTTATTTATTTATTTGTCAAAAAACCGTAAAAACTGTATATGACAGTTAATACACACATTTAATTTTGTATTTGGCCTATCGATCGTATGAAACAAATATTCATGCTTACTTTTAAAGAACAGTAATATATTTTAGAATATTTGAGAATATGAAGAAAGTTTTCAGTTACATGCAGAGAGCAATATCTTTTTGAAATTTTTAATAGTAAAAAGTTTCTATTTTTGAAACATTTATGCAGTTAAATAAAAAACCTCTTCTTCAGAAACTTCAGAAAATGTGTCCAAATGATTCTTGAGAAGTGAACGTTTTCTGAACTCCAACAATATTCTATATTTAAAGTCAAAAACTGTTAGTATGTAGGTGACATTTAGAAAGAGAAAAGATCTATTTGAAACAAGAACATGAGAGAATTGGTAAAGCTGCAAACTAACGCAAAGAATCCCAACGGTCGACTACGATATCCACAACTGATAATACGAGACAGACACTGAAGGAATAGAGATCGCGTGAGTAGAGAGCCAATCCCTTCTCCAACACACTTCAACGGAATTCGATCCTCAAAGAAGACGGCGGCTGTGCCTCTCCTCACTCGAAACGGCGCCCACTCTAGACCTCAAGAAGACGCAGTGCATCAGGCATTCTGTTTGCACGAGCCCTCTGCCTTCGCTCAGATCACTCAGAAAGCGGAACACAGTAAATTATAAATTTTCAAAAGGGGAATGGCGTTTATCACTACCCACTTTCCGTACTATTTTTTTTATTTTTATGAGCCGCATATATTATTTAAATAATTGTATTGAAAAGGATAAAAACATTTCTTACTTTTAGTTATTGATGTGTTAATCTAAAAGAGTAAAAAAATATGCGGTATATGAAGGAGAAATATTCTGTGCATGTATTATTGAGTTCCACAATCCCTTTCCCGCTATTTTACAATACGTAGTTGAATTATACACTAATGCTCGTGAAAATTGCAAAACCCAGAAGCAATGGTCGGAATCGTTAAAAAATCTATGGATGTATAGAACAGTGTACTCAGAAGAAGTGATTTAATTTGCGTAGATATGGCGTGTTCGTTTGCCTAGCTGCACCTACTTTGTGTGACAGGTCAGGTCAGTTTCACTTGCCACTCCATGGTGTAGATCGTCAAACGTGCAAGCAAGGGCCGGTGTGCCTCGTCGACGCAAAAGGGCGCAATATAAGCATCTGAGTAAGTTCCAACGGGGCAGAATGATCAATGATCGGTCTCCAAAAAGCACGTTTGTCGTACCGTGACATCATGGCTCGAACGTGGCGCGCTACTACGACAGTGATGCGTGTGTGGAAGCAGAGGATAAAGGCGGGTCTACACAGTTACAAGCGGGTACTGGACCACACAATGGAACCGTAGTGCAATATGACAGCCATTTTGACCGTATGAACATAAGGGACAGAACGGTCCACAGAGGGCTGGACGAGTGGCACGCATACCACGGCGTTAGATTCCTTTGACCAGAAACCACCAACGCCTCAGACAGGACATGCAAACATCTTCACTGGTGTGTTCAATGGCAAAATGTAGTGTTTTCGGATATTCCAATGAAAATATCTACATTAGAAAGTCTATCATATCCAGATCCAAACAAAGGTACAACACAAACGCTTGCAACCTCAAGCAGCCAACATCAAAGCAACTGGAAATCCGGCCAAGTCACAGCAAAGGGAAAGGTCAGTAGGCGAGGATACTGGAAAGCCAGATAACAAAAACACAGCGCAAGTGACAGTGGTAGTGACAAAAAGACAAACCAATGTTATCCATTTCACAATCTAGCAACGTTTCTGAAGCGCTCGCATACCTTGGAGCTTGAAAGTCCGATAACCAAAAAGAGAACCCTCAAACTCAATCCTCTTACAATATATCGGCGAGAGAATATATTCTGAATTACACTCCATGAATTTCGATTCTCTTCCTCCAGATAACCACTTCATTCAACTGAATTCAATCTGCAGAGTCTAATATACCATCCAAAATATCCCCAAAACTCATTGCTGAAACAACAAATGTTATCTCACGTAAATTAAATGACAATTAATGTATCTTTGTACCTGAACTAAAAAACAACCATGTGAAAATTAATCCCGGTGCAGCTTAGGATTTTTGCAAAACTATAAAATATTTAATTGACACTAATAGAGGATCCCATTCGTTTAAATAGCCTGCAACAAAAAATATTTTCTACAGTATTAAAAAATATCAATCTCTTTATCACTGTTAATGAAATGATGCAAAATTTAAAACAAAGACATCCATCCACATTTCAATTCACACGTGTCCAAAAGGGCAACCCCTCATGCCCCTAAGACGCCGAATTAAACGGAAATTAATCTTTGAAAACAATTTAATATAGAAATCAAATCTGTAATACCAAAGACAAGACCGCAAGAAGAAAAGAACAAATGGCCCACTACAATGCAAAAGATATTTGGAGTTAGGACATTCCAAAAGCAATTGAAACAAAAAAATAATTGTGCAATGTTGTAATTACTACACGACAACTTGCCCTGAAAATAAGCGACCTTCACCTGCGTTATTTGTAAACACAATCACCGAGCAGATGCAAGAAGCAAGAACTGTTCATACTATAAGGAAACCATTGAAAACAAAGTAACACCCTACCTAAAAGGAGAAGGAATCCCATTCTAGAGAACTACATCCACACCAATCAACAACCTATATCAATATTTTCCATCACTACCATCAACCCAATCAATACCAAACTTTTCCAGGAAACAAAATCCTACAAATCAAGCAAACTATGTTATTATTAGCGGATCACAAAAGAACACCACCCAACAAAAACAACAAACAGAAACGTAAAATAAAAGTCTACGTTTTAAGACAATCACCAATTCTATAATATTTTGTATAACTCATTCCATCAATAATCAATACAATTAGAACACAGTATCAGCAAACTGTAATAACAATAATGACAACATAATTCCTTAAGAAAATATCGTTAACAATTTGGAATTTATACTGGATCAGAACCAAAAATATTGCTCTCACAATATTTACACAACAGATACGTAGTACGCATAAGGAAAACACCTAAACACGAAAAAACCTTATTTATACCAGGATATGTTTTTTTTTTATAATTCAAGGTCGCATCAACTTCTAGGTCATTATCGAGCACTAGTGGATTGTAACGTTATGGCATCTATGAAGATGAAACGAAATGGCGCTGATAGGGAGTGAAAGGAAGAACACATACAACCATGCCCGAGGCGGGACTCGAACCCGCCACCCTTCAGTCAGAGATCGCTACTGCTTTAGCGATCTCGGCCACCGAGTCGGCGAATATGAACTTTATATAGTGATAAAATCGAAATAAAGCACGGGGATCCTAATACTAGATAGGACAGCATAATTCATTCCTAAATTGATATTTTAAACACCGTATGAATAAAAAAATATGAATAAACAGCAGCAACAAGCCTAACAATAAAAATCAACTATGGAATGTAATAGCTGCATAAAAACCTCCCCAATAAGAATGTAACCCCTTAACATACTAAGTCTATTCATTTCAAATAAAATACTTAAAAATTAGGAGATCTAAATGCAAAACTCAGTTACTGGGTATGTCACACCCAGCCCAGCAGGAACAATTCAGCAACAAAACAACAAATTTGAATGAATACCTATATCAAAGTGTTATTCTCACCAGAACCAACTTCTCATTCTATTGCCAACTAAGAAACCACATATCCTGTGTAGGGGAAAGGGAGGTAATGAGGGTCACTTTTGATTATTTCAATATATATCAGTAACTATGGGCTTTTATATCACACATTAGTTATTAAGCTTGTATATTCATCACTAAAAATAATCAATATTCACTAAAACCATTTCAAATATCTTATGTTCAAAAATTTGCATTTGACCCCCATTACCCTCACATGCGGGTAATGGGAGTTACTGAAAAAATATGAAGCAAAATGAACACATTAGTACTTCAAACAGTATTTATTTTGTTTACAATAATTGTAGGCGTCTAAGTAATGTGACACCCATGGTTGTCCAAGACCAGTAACACTGAGACCTACGCAGTTGGTCAAGTTAGGCTTTTAAAGTGAACTCTTCGATGAATTCTTCATCCGTCCAGCCGTTCTTGCTTCTTCTGTGTAAGTAGCATCAGGGGTCATTTAAACTCATTTAGAGCAATAAAGTAATTTGTTTGGGACAATGGCAATCACGCTGCGATAATGACAATTATTGTTCACCATAACCCCATAAGCACATTTCTATCATAACTACTCATAAACATTTATAGAATGGTTAAAATTACGCAGATGTGCTGAAGTTCTTTCCTGCCAACAAAATTTAATTATTCCAGAAATATGCAAGTTTACGTGAGAAACATTATTTTATGAGAGCACTGGCTGAAAATCAACCACTCACTTTCCTGGTACGAACGCGATAATCGATGGTAATCTTTCTTTGGCTGCAGTAAGCTTTCTTTGGAACGCGCTAAGCTTTCTTTGGCTGCGGCTTAAACTGGCTATTATCATGACTAATGGCAGGTAGAAGCATTATTTTTCGGACTTTCAATATGGTTTGATAACAAAATTTATCGATAATTTACCGGTGACTACCATTACCCCGTGATCCCCATTACTATCGCTTCTCCTATTGCTCTGACAGACGCAAATTTTCTACTCAACTCAGTACCAAGTATTCGATTCTGAAAACATTCCGGTAAACATACAAAACAAATCACATTAGCGTGATTAGCCATCCTCCAAATAAACAAACTTGAAATAAACTGGATTAAATCACAAATAATAAGCGATTTAATACAAAAAATAAGAATATTGAATAATTCTATCTAAATTTAAACGTTGAAATTTACTAAATATCGTAATATATAGCAACAACAGAAGCACAAGTCCAATGCACACAAACGTTCACAATAGCATTCACAAAAATCTAAAGAAATCAGAGATTTTTTTAGCTTAAAAACAAGACGAGTGGACATTCGAATTAAACAAAAACAAACAAATCAAACAAAATTTTAAAAGAACGAAATATTAACAAAACTAGTAAAAATTTAAATCATATTGATCTCATATTCCAAAGAAACATTCCACCTTAACAATACGATATAACTCACTGCAGTTCACAAAAAATATTAAAAAGGAAACAACTTCACCCACCGGTAAATTATTTACCCCATCAGCAAATCACAGGAAATAGCCAATTTCTTTGCATCAATATCTACCCTCAAACATCGGGCACACAAAACCATATTTGAGTCAGTAAATTTCACGAACTATGGCTCTTGTCGTAAAATATATTTCACCGCCCCAAAAAGATAAAACAATTAATTATCTCTCCATAAAAAAACAGGTCTCGATAACAATAATGCAGTAATCAAACACCGGCCTCCAAAATATAATACACAATAAACATACACATCTCGTGCTTCAGAACAAATCAATTTCCATCCAGCAGCAAACATGCCATCATTTTTCTCACACTAAAAGCTAACAAAAATACGGAAACAGACATCTATCGCCCAATAAGCTTGCTACCATCCCTGCCCAATAAAAAAATACTTGAATGAATTGAAAGAAAAAAAACAAATAGAAATGGCAAAAGCAATCCTAAGAGAGAAATTTGGTTTTTGTAAACATTTATCCACCCAATACAAACTCCTGAAAATTACTGAATATCCCCATACACCACTTTAGAAAAAAAATCATTCAGTGCCCATATCAGTTGAAATATCGTAGGCGTTTTATAGAGTATGACACCTGGCACTAATACTTACAAACTAAAAAAATCAGCATTCCAAAGTCTACTATTTATTCTTTGCAGTAATAATCACCAGTCAAACCCCAACTTTAAGCAAAATTATTATAAGGACCTTCTTTTACTCATATTCAATTCATATGTAGTTATATATCGTCAAACTTCCACCCATAAAGACGGCTTGCATGTGATGGGGTCATTTTCGTGGCCAACCACACTCATCAGCATTGAAACTAACAAACTAATATACCTGAACCTAATAAATAGCATATACGCATCAGCATATACGAGATATCGTAGATATCAAAATAAAACAAATAAAAACAAATTGGACAACTAAATAACTAATAAATAAGAACCAATACCTACCATATAATATACCAAAATAATAATATGATATACCAAAATATAATACAATATAATATAATAATAAATATGTAAAAATATGTAACGAAAAAATCGGATATTTTGTTAAGAGAGAGATGATTCGCCCAGATACGAATTACGAGAACGGTAGAAAGAAAGACAAAAAAATGTAAATACATAAAAATCCGGTCTCTAGTTATTATATACCCGGCTGGGAATCGAACCTGGGGTTGCGCAGTGGAAAGCGAGCACGTTAACCAGCGAGCAACGCAACTAACGCTAATCAACCAAAGTCAGGCCGTATCTAACCAAAAATGCGTGAAATATTTCGTCTTATCCTTCTCGACTTATTGAAGTAATGATCATTTCCTTACCAACAAGTAGGAGAATGTCATATGAGTAACT
Source organism: Acheta domesticus (assembly GCA_031308135.1). Taxonomy (NCBI): domain Eukaryota; kingdom Metazoa; phylum Arthropoda; class Insecta; order Orthoptera; family Gryllidae; genus Acheta; species Acheta domesticus. The sequence continues at coordinate 2,575,400 of JAHLJT010008446.1, read as the reverse complement.
TCGTTACATGAAAATTCCATCACGTTTCATTGGCAAAAAATTATAATTCACAATCCTCTCCATGCCCTAAAAATTTATAACAAATACTCTGCTTCAGTTGTATAGGTTATCATGTGTAAGATTATTAAAAGACCTCGCATTTGACCACACATTTGAACATTTTTCCTCGTACAAATGATAGTTTTTAATAAATAAGTGCTGGCGAAATTGGAGCTGTAGAGTGTTGATGCTCAAATTGCTACCGGGAGAGGTGGCTCAGTGCATCAGCTGATGTCACTGCAGTGCCTCTGACCGAGAGGTCCTATGTTCGAGTCCTGAAGGCGGCAGGATATTCGACACTGCCTTGTCAGCTATGTAGAATTAAGTTATATGTCTGGAAGCGAATTCTAGCGGCCGACTTCTCAGATAGTTTTGCGATCAATGAAAGGTGGCCATCAATACCAGGCGAATGCGGGAGCAGTACCCTAACAAACGGGTCACAAACCGAGCGCGATGTTTCCTTCCGCTTCCTTGTCATATACTCACCCCTTACACACACACACACACACACACACACACACACACACTAACATGCACTACACTGCCACACATCCTGGGAGATTGGTCGGGGCTTAAAGCTTGCTCCGGATGGGGTGGTGCCCCGCTGGTGGAAGAGCTCTAGTTGGGGAAAACACCACTAGTCGACGGTAGGACGGCGCCGTATTTCTCCATCCAGCCGGGGAAGATTGCAGCCACCTCTCGATGGAAAACATACACTACACTTACGGAACTAACGACCTTAGTAGTTGACGCGCCCGGAATTACTAACAAACGATCAAACTAAAATGGCTCGTAGCCGTACGCTAAGTCAAACCGCGATTCGCTAACTTTCCAAACCCAATCCTGCAAAAGTTTCAATGCCTTGCATGTACTATCACACGCTTTTTCCCGTTGTGAAAATGTATTAATGTATTATATGCTAAGAAACCACTCAGTTGAAATATGTAACTGATATGTAAAGAAAGAAGTAACATTAAACCAGACGGTTGGGAGAGAACATTTTTAAAGTTTGAGGCAAACATCGTCACAGGAACGAGTATTACGAGCTTAAAGAGTTTTGAAAATTCAACAATTTCTGATAACACACAACCGCATATTGTCCTCACATTCTCACACACTTTACCGCCATAGATTTTTACCTGCAAGGCAAGCAAAGCGTCTTTTTAGGAGCATTTGTAGTGATGATTTACTGCGCAAACAAATAATTTACTACTATACTTACACTATCATCAAATAATCTCTTCACAGTTCCGTATACATTACTGTCATAAACCAAACCATCGGGGAAAATACAACTGGAAACCAAAGTTCAAGGTTCTCTACTTAAGCTTTCAATGCCCAACATATGCATATGATTCTCTTTCGCAAAGTCAAAAGCATGGAACGTAAATAGGAGCATTGTTTACAAAAAATATTTCTCAGAAGTTTGGTGCGGACTGAATTTTTCATAACACACGGTATATACATTTTCTAGGTAATAAATCTCTCTTTCCTGCTGGTGTTATCACCAGATGACGAACTAACGGGCAAACCGATTGAAGCACCAGTAACATACGCCAAAAGCTTAGAGCATTAGCGGGAATGGTTTACACACACAATCACTTTACAAGCATTTTCTAAGAAAAAATTGTCATAGTGTTTAAATACTTATATGCCACAAGTGGAAAGCGGAACAAAGGAAAAAATAAAGAAAAAGCATCCAAACAGAAATGTTATGATGTAGATAAACACTCTTCTAATAATGATGATGTAGATAAACGCTTCTTTTGCCAACCGGACAATAACTGACTGTAACAATCTACCTGCTGCAGGACTAGTGACTTTTAATTCAAGTGCGCGTTGCTTCGGGAATCATCTAGGGAATTGCGTGTGATGCCAAATATTTGTGTGTGTTATATCTCTTAATTACTTAGTAGTAGTTTCCTTATAATATTTATTTTTAAGTTGTCTTTGTTTGTGTTTATATGATCTGTATAAACCCTGCCACCGAGAGAAAGCTCATTAGCAGCAAATAATAAATATCAAAGTCCTCAGATGGGTTATGACGGCGGCGAAGTTTAGGCGAGGCTCCTTCCTTTCCGCCCACCCAAACACCAGTCAGTGAACCAGCGCCGTTCGCATACACACGCAAAGGCAGCGCCATAGGCGGAGACATCGCATGCCCTACCTCGCGACAACTGCGCGCCCCATATGCGTGAGAGCTTTACTTTCGCTGCAGCGAGCACAGTTAAAAATGTAGCAAAAAACTCTAACCCGTTTCCGAATTCAGGCTACTTTTATTTTTTCAAACGAAACGAATGATAATATGGCTTTCATATGGGGCAACTACCGTTAGGTAATTCTAAATATTCGAGATGGCTCTGCACAAGTTATCCCCCCCCCTAAAAAAACTACCGTCAGACTCACAACCAGGAGAGAGACCACCAACTCGTCTACATATACTTGGGTTTTTCGTTCTTGGCGAACAAAGGTCACGGACGAAAAATGAAGTGAGAAGAATTCCTCCAATAGGGAGCTTCCACGTCACAACGTAGTGCATTTATAGCTCCCTATTAGAAAAATCCTTCCCTCTCCATTTTCGTCAGTGACCTTGGTGCGCCAAGAACGATAAACCCAAGTCGAGTAGCATAAACTAATAGCATACTGTGCAGGTTTGATTGCCACACGTACGATGTCATTAGGGTTTTATCCGACACATTCCATTTATCATCCTAAAACTAATACATTAAATCTTTACGACAACAAGCGAATGTAAGGCAAAACAAATAGCCATAACAAAGAATACTGTTACGAAGAAATAGCACCACAGAGTTTGAAAGTACTGAATAGCAGACAAGGCTCCACGACAAAAAAAATCTCGCTCACTTTTACGCCGGCGCGCCCGCCCGACACTGAAGCAGCTCGTCTGAAGGCAGCGACGTCGCACGTAACTTAAGCCAATAACGCGCTGCATATGCGCGCGCCAGGGAGGACGGCGCGGTGAGGACGGCGGCGAGGACGCCTCACCTCGGCAGACGGATCCCGCGCGCAGGCGGCAAAGCCCCGCCTGACGCAGTTCGCGGCGGCGGCGGCGGAGTCTACGCAAACAAAATAAAGCGCGCACTTGGCATACAGACGTCTCACTCGCGATGGCGGCCAGGAGCGCTGTGCTGCGCTTTCGCGACGCCCCATGCCACGCCCACCGCTGGGCGTGCTGCGGGATGGGCAGGGCCCTTTTAACAGCATTCACCTGTCAGCAATAGATATTCCTCACTAGATAAATTATTTAATTTGCTTTGGGTATTAATCCCGGTGGCAAATTCTTTACACATAATATACATCAATACATAATACATATTACACATAATCAATACATAATACACATTATAATACTATGAATAAAATAATACTATGGGAACACTAAAATGCATACAATACAATATTATTTCGCCTACTAAATGCCGAGTCCCTTCACAGATTACTGATCTTATCGCTTATTACTAGAATCTAATCTTAACCTAAACGTCTTGATGTTTGTGGGCAATGTCTCCATTAGTGCTGCAGGCAATCTGTTCCATGACTCCATAGTCCTATTTACAAAACTGTATTTCCCAACATCAGTTCTCTGTTTCTTTGGACGATTTCTCTGTTTCCTTGGACGTAGTATACTACCGTATCGAACAGCCGTATAATAATTATTTTTTATTAATAGGTAATTATTCCATATATATTATAAATTACATAACTTCATACAATGTGCTAGGCCGAAGGCCTTTAAGCCATTACAATTCCTACATCCTATCACGATCTAACCTTTCGAATTCTGGTATTCACCCGAATGGTCTCTCCATCACATCAAAACCGCGGAAAAGAGATCGTAAGGTACGGCTGAGTGAGGAAAAAGCCCCTGAAGGGGGAAAACCTGCCGTCAGAAGCCGAGTACATTACCAGATTTCCAGCACAAATTTTTAGTACCAGATTTTCAGTGCCAGACATTCAGTAACCAGATTTTTTCAAAACTACTTCTTTCTTTCCTGGTGCGGGCGTCACGCGTTTTCATTTCAGTCTTTGGCCTCTTCCGCACTTGAAATGAAACAGTGCCACAGAAGCACGCACTATCGCCTCTTCACTAGTTTTTTAATACTCAATCCCCTTTGCTTCATACTGAGCTGATTTACTTATTTGACACATTCAACTTTATTATTTATTTATTTTAAAATTGAATTACGTATTTACTTACTACTTGCCAGCTGAATATGACTTATGACTTAATTTACTTAATCGTTTACTAACTTAAATTACTGTTTAAATTATTCATCGTTTACTTTTTAACTTATTTATTTCCTCTCCAGTCTAGGCTCCGCTCATACTAACCAAAGCTGTTTTCCCACTCCCTACATAATAATATATAAAACCATCTTAATACCCCACCTTTTATACGCATGTCCCATCGGCATCAACGCCGCAAAACCAAATATCCACAAAATACAAATTTTTCCAAAATCAGTACCTAAGAATAATCACTAACGCCCCTTGGTGTGTCACCAACTACCAACTTCACGAAGAATTATCCATCCAACCTAAAGCCAAACCAGAATAACAGCATTAAACACTGAATTAAGTTCATTATGTTACGCATTCAGAATTCTTTCAAATTCTGTTAGCCTTCAATCTGCTCGTTGCATGTATTTTTCAAATGTACATTCCCGCCTGAGATATAGCTTAATATTCTGGGGAAGCTCATCCTGATGTACCCAGAGCGTTAGATTGCAAAACAAAATTATTCGAATAATGAAAAAAATGCTATCCACGTGGTTTCTGCAAGCCCTTTTTCATTGAGCTTGGAATCTTACCACAGCACAGTAAGACCAACGCAGGGGCTGCTACGGACAATTCATTGGGAACGTTTGAACATCCACCGTACAGCCTGATATAGCAACCAGTGATTTTCATCTGTTTGGGCCTCTACAAAATCATTTGGGTGGCCGTCACTTTGATACAGATGATGCCGTAATCTACGAGGATACACGTTGGCTGCCACAGCAATCAAAGAACTTCTTTGCTGCTGGCTTTCAAGGACTTGTAATGAGATGGGATAAGTGCCTGAATGTACAGGATGATTACGTAGAAGAGTGAAATATATATCAGAATGTTACTTTGATTATTTTCGCCTGAATTCCGTTTTGAGGCTTATGGGAATTGGGGGGAGGTAGAGGTAAATGGAACAGCCGACCACCGTTTCTCGCACAGATATCACGTATCCAAGACATCACAGGAAAGTAGTTACGCAAAATGAAGTGTGATTCTTTATAAACATATAATGCTGTCATACAAAAATAGCGTATGCAACTCGTTTATAATGTTGCTTTATTGCATTCGTACAAAATTGAAAACTCGCTCTTAACGTCGTTCGTTTTCAAAACATGTACTCATACAATGAATTTAACATTACAAACTAATTGCATAAAACTACAATTATTTCATTTATTTGGAAAATAAGAAGAATAGGCAAAACGTATAATCCGCGAATGAAATTTTTCTTGAGCTCTACAATCCCTACTAATGTCTTTTACTGAGTTGAATTATGATTAACCCTAGATTACAAAGGCGACCTCTACCAAGCATTGTTGTAAAGGCGTAGTCTTACTGACTACTTTGGGTAAAGAAAAACTCATTTTTACAATGAAACACTACATTTAATGGATTGAACATGTGAGATATGGAATTACAAAATATATTTCAAAGTTTTTATAGATACACCTAAATGACTTAACTCTGACAGCAGACGCTTGATGGGTTTTGAGAAGCGCCCGCAGAAGTACCTCGCCACGAGACTTTGTTATGATTGCACGTGTCATAACGATTGCTAAATGTTCAGAAGAAGAGTTAAAGGCTACAAGACAAGGATTTTTTATTCATTATTCACAATATTAGCCAATTTAGGGTCAAAAAATATCACTGATGTACCCACAAATTCGTAGTATATTGAACAACGCGGTTTAAAATGCCATACACCGAAAATAGACACGCAGAGAAGTTTACTTGCATTTCACTGGCTAGTCACGCAATGAAGGTTTCGGAAACGGGGAATGAGGGGAACAGGGTGGAAAAAAGCTTTCGGCATTAGTTGCGTCGTGCGACAGATGACACCATTGTAATCTAGGGCTAAAGGCACCAACAAGCGTGTTTGGCAACATTCGAAAACTAGAAATGCTCGCTTCTGATTAATAGAAAAGTATTTACATTAGCTAACGAACCACATGTTTAGTTTCATAGAAGTGCAAACGAAATGATGAACCTTCCCTTTCCCACTTCTCCCGAAATCACAAGAAGAGAGCTAAACGAAACCTGCGCACAGTGAATCTGCATTTATGTCCAGAATCAAAATAAATGGCCATCTCCGCATTTGCTCAATTTATCAAAGGAAACGAAGAAAAACCTAATAAACATCGGGGTCGCTGCCCCAGAAACATCATGCTTCAACAGAAGCATGGAACTTACAGGAATTGTTAGTATTGTTATTATTTAAAAAAATCACAGACAGTTCAAACATACGGTTAAACTGAACACATATGGTGTATGTTGTTTATTCGGTGGTAGTCCACAAAATGTACCTTTTAAAGTATTAGATATCAGTCAGGACGTTAAGAAGTGGCCGATTTAATACGGTTAATTTGACACGCTTCCCTCGCACATTTTCAAGTCAACAATGTTAGCAAACATTTTAAAATGTACTCTCACTCATCATTTGGGGACATGCCGGAAACACCAATATTCCAGTCAATCAAAATAACAACTCACTAACTATTGAATTGGAATATTGATTGGAATATTGTCCTAAACGTGGGTCATTCTTTTCATAGTCAGCATACGATCTGCAAGAGGTCCTTGAAATTGGTTGAAAATGTTTTGACATATTCCCACATCATTAACAAGAAAAAAATCACCATATTATATTTTTGTTCAATACTGCGATGAAACTATTAATAATATTGCAAACAATTGGTAAAACGTTTATAAAATTTCTTTCGCATGATTTTTTTATAATACTACGTATATAATTTCACAAAAATACCAAAAAAATGCGAAGTTTACCGATGTTAATAATGAAAACGTGAAAAAACGTTTATTTAGACAAAACCATTAATTTCTCGAATACTCCATCACCGATTTTGGTTTTCATTGATAAATTATGTTTAGGACTAACTAAAGGCCTTTAATTTTTAGCCATATTTTGACGGTCATTCCTTTTCTCCCGCTTTCTTTTTGTTGTTTTAGGTCGCATCAACTTCTAGGTCATAAGAGGCTACTACTGGATTTTACCGTTAGGGTATCTACTAGGTTGAAACGTAAACTCGGCCACCGGGCCGGCAAACCCGCTTTGTCCACCACACATTCATCGTGGATAAACCGCGAATTGATCAACAGTCCCTGCGGTGGAATGCGACTTCACGGGTTCACGGCTTTCCACTAGCCTCAGCAACCCCTTTTCAGTAAAAGTAAAAAAGGGAAGTGAAATTAAAACCAAACTACCATGGCGATAGTCGGCTCAGGAAAGAGGACGATGGTTTGAGCTGCTTCCTTGTTTAAGCTCACAAATGAGTGAGTTTGCTCCCCTCAATATTGGAAGGGGTCATTTTTGCTGAAAGTTACATTTCAATGAAGAAATATCAATATTTTGATAATTAAACGTTTTTGTAGTTCCTTTAGAATTAGGTTTTTTGGCAGTTAGGACCTTTTGCTGGTGACCCCTTCATTTACCTAGTTCAGTAATCCCGCGAATATTATTTATAAACACTTTATTGAAAACACCATTCGATATGTCCGAGGCTGTTTCCTTCTGCGTTCTGAGGTTGTTGACTGCCTCACATGCTAGCTCTTTTTGAACTCATAAACACCGGCAAATATTTCAATAAGTTGTGACTTAGCGCTTTAAAATAATAGGAAATTATGTGTGATAGCTCCTACCATCTACGATTAATAATGGACATTACAATGTTAAAATTTATAGTTATACAACTATACTCAGAATGTAAATTATATTATCACTTTTAAAACATATTTTGAAGAGCATAAGAGTATAAATAACGCATTTTAAGATGCAGCCAAATCCACGCTCCATATGATATCAACACGATACCACCCACGTTCATTGTTATACATTGTGACTACTGGTAAGTATTTGATATCTCACAAAAAATTGTAGTTTCTGTGCAGTGCTTTTCAACACAACAATATTTTAGGAAACATTCAGAGCGCTCGAATGATTCAAAGAGAATACATTCCTTGGATTTGGAACATTTATTATGCAGAGTTTAAAATTTACGCTTTATGGGGGAATTCAACGAATGGTTATACTGCATTATGTTCGTCTTCTTTTGTATGAGTCATTTTTAGAGTAAAATTAATAAAACTTCCCAACAATGGGATAAAATAATATATACTCATTTACGGTTGTACGCTGTTTCAGTATTAATGAACCTTGGCTTACAAACGAGGAAATGTTATTGAAATGGAGACATGTCATTTCAATTCTGACAATAAAACATAAAAACAACTGTAATTATTTCCCCTTTTAAAAAACACGTGCAAAATGTTTTAGGCGTGAATCGTGATACACGACTTTAAAATACTTCATGGCATGAAATGTATTTTTGTAGGTTCTCGCTGGAATCACACATGGAAATCTCTTTGTAATAACATAGTCATAATAATGGTATACATATAATTAAAACATCGCGCAATACATATCAAATATAAAATTTTTGCTCTCTTCACATGGATATCCTGGTGAGAAAATGGTTATATTTAATTAAATCGGATATATCATAGACTTCCTACCTATTTTGAGATAATCAATTGTGCGAAAGGTGTGCCGTATAAGCGACAAGCAAAACTTAAAATTTGTACGGAAATGTGTTCAGGCAATTTATTATCTCAGAATATTATTAAAGTAAATAGCTTCAAGTGTTGTAATTCTGGAACATTACTGATATATTCTTCTCTTTGAGTTCAATAGAAGAGCGAAGTTTGCTAGGATCATTTGCAGTATGAAGGAAACGTCATCTTAGTGAGCAAGAGAAGGAAATGCTTTCCTCGATTCTAGGAGGATTGTTTTGATATGAGTGACCCGACGTTCACGGATACCTTCGGTATTTAATGAAGACAGTTTAGCTCCTTAATCTACGGTGATTCACGTCAGTGTATCTAAAATTGTCAAATTCGATGAATTCTGATCTCTCAACTGTGGTGCGTCATTTCTGTTTATTTAGAAAAATTCAAAAATTGGGTGTATGGAAGCAATATGCGCTAAGCCAGAACGTAAAAATCAGAGGAGCGCTGATATGTGCATCTTTGCTTGCTGTTATTGATTGGTTCGTGAACAATACACAATATTGTAACTGCTAGCGAGAAATGGTGTATTTATTATAATCTAACCAAAAAATGAATGACTGAGCCGTAACTACAAAGCAACTCCTTGAACAAAGGCCAATGTGCTTCCACACAAGAAAATGTTATACAACTGATGAAACAAAGAGGGAGTGACTTTTTTTACGAATTGCTTTCTGGGGGCATAACCGTCACTACCGACATTTATTGCGAACAACTCAGCTGTCTTGCAGTCGCAATTCAAGTAAATGGACCTGAAAGGCTCTGTGAAATGGTGTTACAGCACTATAACGCCAGCCAGCACTCGAACCTTACAAAAGAAACTATTCAAGAATTGGGTTGTGAGGTCATTTCACATCCACCTGATTCACTTGGGCTTGTGCCTTCACATTTGCACATTTTCCGCTCACTATCGAACAACCTTCAATCCGGATGAAAATGTGCTGCAAACTTGGATCGACGATTTCTCTGCATGGAAACACCAAGATTTTCAAGGGCATATTATCAAAAAACTATCCCAGCGTTGGCAGACTGTAATAGATCAAAGAGAATAATATATCACTGATGATCAGAGGGCTCCGATTCTGATGTCATCTTTTCATTGGTACATTCAAGCCGTAATTAACTTGTAAATGAATATTTATCATGACATATAGCTAATGGAAATGTATAGTTTTGGGGCCATTTTTGTAATTTTTGTAATTTTTCAAATTTTCCCTATTTTTTGCCTTTTTTCAATTTTTAGGTAATTTTTTGTATATTTTCTTAATTTTTGTCTTTTACGTAGTTTCCTTTTTCGTGTTTTTTGCAACTGAATTCGTTTTTGTTAACTTTTTGTTAGTGTTTCATGAATTTACAATAACACACTAAAACAAAGTTTTTATTGTATCATCAGTTTATGACGAAATTGTGTATTCCAGTACTCCGTTTTTCGAACACTTAAAATTTCATGGATCTTCGGTACCTTTCTCGGCCTTTCAACACTATCGGCTGGAAGATCGAAGCTAAGGGTTATATTTCCTCCTACAGAAAAAAGTTTAGATTAAACATAATTTTATATAAATAAATGTTATTAAAAATTATAAAATTCATTGAATAAGTAAACATTTTGATAGAACTTTTGAGTCTTTTTTAAAAAAATTAGGCCATTTCCCCTGATTTTCTATTATGACCTACAAGGTCATTTTCCTCTTATTTTAAGACATTTTGTAGGTCATTTTCAAAGAATTTTTGTTGCAGGGTTCAGAATCTGAATCGGGGGCTGGGACGGGGGCTGGGACGGGGGCTGGGACGGGGGCTGGGACGGGGGCTGGGACGGGGGCTGGGACGGGGGCTGGGACGGGGGCTGGGACGGGGGCTGGGACGGGGGCTGGGACGGGGGCTGGGACGGGGGCTGGGACGGGGGCTGGGACGGGGGCTGGGACGGGGGCTGGGACGGGGGCTGGGACGGGGGCTGGGACGGGGGCTGGGACGGGGGCTGGGACGGGGGCTGGGACGGGGGCTGGGACGGGGGCTGGGACGGGGGATGGGACGGGAGTTGAAGCGGGGGCTGGGACGGAGCTGGGGCGGGGGCTGGGACGGGGGCTGGGACGGGGGCTGGGACGGGGGATGGGACGGGAGTTGAAGCGGGGGCTGGGACGGAGCTGGGGCGGGGGCTGGGACGGGGGCTGGGACGGGGGCTGGGACGGGGGATGGGACGGGAGTTGAAGCGGGGGCTGGGACGGAGCTGGGGCGGGGGCTGGGACGGGGGCAGCGACGAAGGCGGCGACGGGGGCAGCAGCGGCCGCGCGTCCCTTGCACTGGCGGCAGCCACTTGTTTCCGCCAAATCCACGCCAACTGCTCTCCCCGCTCCCGTCCCCGCGAGTCAACAATACATATATTCAGCGGCCACGCCCCCTCCCGCGCCGCCCGCCGCCCGCCGCTCGCCACGACCCCGGCCCAGCTGGGCTCCCGGAGTTTGTTTGTGTTTACGCAGACACCAACGGAGATGGCTCCTTCTTCGTAGCCGTCATAAGCCATCTCAAGACGATACTAAAATGTACAGAGCTGGAGTCTGGCGCGGAGGGTGGCGCGCGGGGCGTCTCGCGAAGCCATGCATAATTCATCGCGCCGCTCAGGCAGGTAGCCGGGGCGAGGGCAGCGGCGGGGTCGCTGGGCGGGGAGGAGCACCACAGGAACACGCCGCCACCATGCTCGTCCTGCCCCACCCCCGTCCTCCCGTAGACGCCCTCGTCCTCGCCGACGCTCTCATAGCCGTTCTCATAGCCATCCTCAAAGCCGTCCTCGCCGCCACTCTCTGGCGGCCCTCGCAGCCCACTCGCCGCGCCCGTATTCCTTGTTGCCGTCCTCAGCAGCCCCGCCGCCCGCGTTCTTTTCGCAGGCGCTGCGTTCCCGTCCTCGCCCCGTCCTCGCCCCGCCCTCGCAGGCTCGTAGCGGCCTCTCCACCGTGCCGCTCCTCCACCGGCTGCATGCGCCTCGAATTCTTCTCGTTGACGGAGTCGTCGTTCTCGTCAGCTCACGCATTACCATTCCTATTCTTAGTAGGCGCTTGATATCAGGAAGGGCGAGCGCTGTAAGGCGGTAGGTTCTCAGTAGGAGCTATACCCACTTGGCAAGTTCCTCCTGTTGAATTCTTGGACATATTATATTCTTTTGGGGAATTGCTACTGCTGGAAGATACGTATATGAGCCAGAAACATGAATCTTCATCGAGTAACTATTGTGGTTCACAAACAGTTCTTATTCTCAGTTGGATAGCCCAATGAGTGACGATTCATTCATTTGATGGATATCACATAATCTCTTAGGCTTTCCTCATCCTTGAGAACTTTAGACTCTACTATAGAAAAAGACTAATATTCCATAATATTCGGAGTGATAGAAAATGTGCATGACAGATATGGACACATTAATCCATTGAAAGTCTACAATTGCGACTTCGGAAGGGCACGAATCAAATAAGACACTCTCCGTGCGATAAATATTTAATGGGTACACTCTATGGCCACACCACCTCGAAACAGCAAATGGAACTTTACCAAGTTTCCCATTATTGGAGGAAGTACTCATTCTACGTTTGTAAGGAAGATATGAAATACAAACCTTTTTGAGAGACCACATACAACATAATTTACGTCCAAGGTTATAACAATTCTAAGTATAGAATATCAGTATCATTAAGAAATGAATACACTGTCCATAAATGACTATTCGTCCCTAATTTTTCTAGGTATACATCGCTACTCCACACGGTCATCAAGGCAGTGTTCAGATGGAAAGACTTGTGAATTTTTCGTCGCCGTCGTCTTTCCTTGCTGTACTAAACAGAGGTGTTATGGAATAGATGCAATCTTCTGACAAATATTTCGAACATTGTCTGCCATGCAGCTTACATCACTTAGGTTACCTCTTTTAAACACAACTGGAATATTAAATTGAGCAAACGAAGAGGTCTATTAACTCTGCGTCGTATGTTTATTGAGCTTTTAAGATAATTATTAATGTAATCTGGTATTATTTATGGCAATGAAGGATTTCTAGCTAAAATATTTCTCATGGTAACCTTGCCTTTGGCCGTTTGAGGACGTTGGATTGTTTTGTAAATACACATTCAGGGGGTAAATATTGATATTCAGCGGCCACTACGAGATTTATTTACTAAGAAAACAGGCAAATGGGAAGTCAGTAACAAATATATGGAAAAGATTTTGACATAAGAAAAATTCATAAACTTCTCCGTTTTATCCGGATCGTAGTATGTCTTGTTAATGCAAGGGTTTTATAACTCGTATTCCTAATAAGAAATATACAAATACGTCCTATGAGGGTACCACCAACACTGACGTAGTATAATGTCGATAAATATAATTAATAAATACACTGGAGTTCGTAAAAATTGCAACATCAAGAAGGAGACATACTATTACAATGAAATTTATTCCACAGATTAGGAATATCACAATATACAAATGATTAGAATTATTGAACTGTACCTGCATTTTGACCTTGAGAATTTAGTTCGTCCAGCCACTGCATATATCACTTTTCCTATTTCGTATTGTTAAAATAAAATTAATTATTTTTTTGTTATTTAAGGGTCACATCAACTACTAGGTCATTAGCAACCACTATTGGATTTAACGTTATGGTATGAAGATTAAACGCTATGGCGATCATAAAGGATGAAAGGTCGCACACATACAACCATTCCCGAGGCGGGACTCGAACACGCGACCCCTCCGAGATTACTACGGCACTACTGTTTTAGCGATCTTGGCCAAGGGGGACGACAAAATTAATTATTGTTCTGCCGCATCCATATGGATCGTCACATTATATTAATGCTGTTGCTTCTCCGTGTGAAGCACGGAAAGATTGTCTTGTGATATTCCTTATCATCTTAGTCAAAAAGCGGAACTGCTACTCACCCATTTAATTCTTGGGCCCTTTCGGAATTATTAACTGCTGCATCGTTTCTGTCGACACTTTCAGTTGGAACTGCTACAGATCATAAAAGTTGCTTTGAGGAACACCCGTTTTATCCTCGGCCGTATTCGGTTGGTTTTTAACTGCTGCAATACTAAACACCACTGGTATGGAATGGATACGATATCTCCTGGGTAATATAAAAAAATCTCAAGTGGTCATGGTTGCAATTTCGCCGGAGTAACGTTTTCTATCTTTGAATAATAGTAAATTATGAAACGATGATGTAATGATAGATATTAATGCACGAGTGTAATATTACGATAGGAGCGAGGAACAAGCGATTATCGTAAACTTCTCACGAGTGTATTAATACTCTTTACCTCGAGTTTCACACGGTACTTTTTCAACGACTTTAATAAGTTAAACTTATACATTGAATCGTTTCGTGGTAGTTGACGTGAAGACCTCAGCCAGGCCACCAAGCTTCCTAACCATACCCTCCCATGCTGCCGCAGGTGGATGTGGCTACCAGTCCGCCTGCGAGGGAGTACTGCACTAGTCAAATAGGATTAAAGTGAAATTATGGCCCTATTTATTTTAAATAATATTTCATTAAAAATACTAATAATAAAAGAAATTAAAACTGACAAGCATAATATAATATGAAATGTAATTTTAATGTACACAATCGAACGAAACCTTTACTAGAACGATTATTAATGATTAATTGTCAATACTTGGTTTGTAAACTTCTCTGTGATTGGTCAAGAACCTGTATCATTATAAAAGCTGTATCGTAATGAGCATCATTATGCAACTGGTTGCAGCCATCAAATTGCAGCATTATAGAATAGGAGTAGAAAAAGTATTATTAGAGGGTACGTAATTAAGAGAAGATTAAGGTACTTACAGAGTACCTAAGCGGATGACCTCGCTGTCCTCCCATAGCTCATTGATACGTTGCAAGAACTGTGAGCAGGGAATGAGCAGGTGTGGCGGTTTATAAATGTATGGGTTGTGTCCAAAGTAGAGGACATGAATATCAAGCTTCGGGCAGGTTTCCCCCACTTAACAATTTTAGGGTGGACGATTATCAATAGCTCAATGAATAGCATTCAAGTTATACTTTAGAGGAAATAAAACATGTAGTACTATATTGGCAATAATAGTTGTCCTTTTTTAAGGTCGCAGTTCGTATCGTCTATTGTGTTTGCTTCTCTTACGAATACTACAGGGTGTCTGAGACATTTCTATTTTAATATATCTATAAGAAATTATATGACACCGACCTGATCGAAATACATCCAACTTGAAAAATTTGAGCCTTTTATCTCCGGATCTCTAGGATTCTTTGAACCTTATACCTTCCACTTCCATCTGATATTTATTCCCTCTAATTCAAATATTTAATAAATCGTATCATTAACCAACTTTCCTCGATTTATTACTATGACCCGTATCACGTGTTATTGGTCTCGCTATCGAGATTTGCAAAGAAATGCTACCGGGGAATTTTCTTGGTTTTCATTACGACTTGTGCCAAATGAAATTTATACGCATCCCCTGTATCTTGCTTCTATTGATTATTTAATATTACTTTCCCTATTCTCGTTTTCCCTCTCATTTCCTTTCTTCCTTCTTTTCCCTCTCCAGTCCCATCATTCAACTTCCTTCCTCCCTTTCGGTGTGTCCTTTTTCACATCTTTCGCTTTTCACCCACCCGTTGTCTCGTCACCTTCCTCCCACCTCACACTCTTAACCGTTTCTACTTCATCGTGCATTCCTTTCTGCCTCTCGCCAACCTCTCTGCGCTCTCCCTCCCTTTCTTCCTGCGAGAACACACTTCCCCTCCCCTCCCAATCCCCTTGGCTGCCCCTCGCTCCCTACGGCCGTTCTGGATGGAGCCGAGGCAACACAGCAAGCCAGGGAAACGCCTCCGCCACTTCGCACAAAGTTTTTTTGAAACAATGACCTATATGAAAACACGCACAGCCCAGCCCGCCCCCGCCCCTCCTTCTTCCCCCCTGCTCGCCGCGTACGGCCACTCGCTCGCGTCGACGCACACTTACACACACACACATACACACGCACACACACACGCACACACACATACACACGCGCGCATACACACCGTCCGCCGCCCGGCGTGCGTGGTACAAAAGAACGCAGTGTACATAAACTTAAATATAGAGAAGCGTCGGCAGAGAGGGCGAGCGAGAAGTGGACGGCTGGCAAACGCTGGAGCGGTAGTACCGGAACGAGGCTGCACACGAAAAATACTTTTTCGTACCCTTATCTTGTTTCAACGCGTAAGTATTGGAAAGAAAAAGAATGTCGGTAGGAGATGTAGAATGGGACGCTGACTCATTCATACATATCATCTGTAGTTGTTTATTCTTTTGCAAGATAATTTCTTGACTTTAAATAATTTGGGAGGGAAATTTAATGGACATTACTTCATGAATGAAAACGTTTTTGTCCACCATTCATCCAGGTTTCAGACATTTCTCTATATTTTATTCAGAGCTAGCATTATATTAATACAAAAACAATTTTAGAAGAATTATTATTACAAAAATTGTAGAAGTATATTAAAACAAGAACAATCTTACCCAAAATGTTTATTTCTTATTCCAGTAAATATTGAAACCTCTCTTTTCAGCTCTTTAATTTGAAAACAGTTTCCAGTGTTTTTTAATAAAATCTCGTGTGAATTTTATATTGCATCAAGAACATTGAATGGCGCTCCTTCCAGACAATGCATGATTTATTTACTTTATTATTATTTATTTATCTACTGATCCGCTGCAGACTCAATGGGTATCTTGCACATCATTCGCTAAGCCAATGATTTCGTTTCCTCGGTCGGGCGCGCACAGGGGGTAGGTGGTAGGTGCGTGACATCGCACCCATCGGTCGAGATAAGAGGGCTTCAAACGGCCGCGCCGGCCATTGCAACATCGGGTAGAGTCGCCAGAGCGTCATCTGCACGTACACTATGCCTCGGCGACGCGCTCGACAGCCGGTTGTCCAATTACAGGCTTCTGCGAGGGGCTGCATCGTGGCTGTACGGGAGGGTGGTTGGTCCTGTCACCGTCTTATGCACCACACCGGTCGTGTGGACACCACCACCGCCCGCTGTTGGCGACAATGGATTGAGGAAGGCAAGCACACACACGAAATGCAGGATCTGGACGTCCGCCATGCACTACGAGGAGGGAGGACCGGCGGATTGTCCGCCACGCGCGAACAGATCCAACGCCAACGATAGATGCTATTCAGTGGACTGTGCAGCCTGCACTGGCACATCCTGTAATTTTCAGTACCATTGGCAGGCGGTTGTACAACGCAGGGCTCGCCGCACGCCAACAGTTACGACGCCTGCCGCTCACACCCCAGCAACATTGCTAGACTCGCCTAGTGTCGGTAACGACGGACTTGGGGCCACGCAGACTGGCAGCGGGTCTTCTTCAGCGACGGGTCCTGCTTCTGCCTTGATGGCGGCAACCAGCGGGTCCGTCACTGGAGACGCAGTGGGGACGATGACGACGACCACCGGGTCCGTGTCTGGAGGCGCAATGGGGAGCGCCACGACGAGCGGTTTGTAGCAGCCCTTCACACGTCCCGCCAGCCTGTTGTGATAGTGTGGGGCGCGATATCCCGCGGTGCCCGTTCACTTATGGTATTCCTCGGAGGCACCGTGAAAGAGGCACGGTACGTTCAGGAGATCGGGCAACCGGTGGCCCTGCCGTTCGTGACGGTCCACGCCAATGCCCTATTTCAACAGGACGACTCGCGCCCGCACACCGCAGCCATCTCCAGAGCATGCCTTGCAGTCGTGGATACTCTGCCATGGTCAGCCGCATCGCCTGACCTCTCCTCGATCGAGAATGTTTGAGGTGTTAGGGAGTGTGCGATTAGGATCCCACCCTACTCACCAATCTGCAAGAACTGCGCGCTCAGGTGCAAGCTGCATAAAATGAACTATTTTTTATAGCACAAGACTCCATTTCGAGATCTGTACAACTCCATACCGCGACATCTGGCCGCGTGTGTTCGCCAACATGGGGCCCACGTCATACTATCATGTACCGTCTGTGGCCGTCTAGCGCAATAAATGTTGGTCCTACAAATATGAAAGTGTAATCATTTTGTATGCATGGTACCCTCTAGCTGCCTACCAACAATGATCGCAATCCGCCTCGTCCTTCTGGGTGCAGCTTTTTTTTATAACGATGAGTGTATTTTTGTATGTAAAGAAGAAAATTACGTTGTCTGCACCATGTTACGAGATGTCATGTCATCACATGACTATGTTACGAGAGTATTTGTGAAGAATGTCTTAGTTGAATATTTAATTTATCTCATTCTTATAAGAGTGTTTTCTCAGCCGCGTGCTACGTTTTAGAAAATCACTTTTTGGTGTTTCCAGTTTGCTGCTCCTGACCGCTACTAGTCTCTAATTGTAAAAACACAGTTAAGCAGTAGAAACGTTTGATGAAATTTTTGAAATTCATCAGACACTGTGCTTTGAAGTAAGGAGCATGTACTTTATGTGCATAACTTAAAGTGATATGTGAATGCTGGCGACTGATAAAATATGTGTTGTAATTATAAACATCAGAATTGCTCGAAATATTTTCCCACCCTTAAGCAAGTCAATGTTGGCAAAATGTACAGATTTGTCAATGCAAAGGTAAGGCACTGGTAGGATTGCCAGTTCAAAGAGGAGAAGCTTACAGGAAAGATGCTGTCAATCGTAGAGGGGTTTCTCTCAAAGTACACCTGCGATGCGTTGACTGTTATGGATTCCGGGCGCTTCAACTACTAGGGTCATTAGTTCCGTAAGTCTAGTGCCTGTTTTTGTTCGGGCGGTGGTCTTCC
Source organism: Acheta domesticus (assembly GCA_031308135.1). Classification (NCBI taxonomy): domain Eukaryota; kingdom Metazoa; phylum Arthropoda; class Insecta; order Orthoptera; family Gryllidae; genus Acheta; species Acheta domesticus. Next base: position 2,556,679 of record JAHLJT010008446.1, on the reverse strand, counting down.
CTCGATGGATAGCGAGTTACCGCGTCGACTAACCGTCGACTAGCAGGGTTTGCCCCAATCAAGTATCTCCCACCAGCGAGGCACCCCCCAGACAAGACCGGTCTCTGACAGTTGGTACGGCTTCCGACCGGTCTCCCGGCATGTATCGTAGTGTAGTGCATGTTACTGTAAGTGTGTGTAAGGGGAAAGGATAGGGCAAGGAAGAAGTAGGAAACATCGCGCGCGGTCCGTGGTCCGTTTGTTAGGGTACTGCTCCGGCATTCGCCCGGTGTTGATCGGAGAAACCACGGAAAACTACAGACCAGAGCAGCCGGCCGCGAGAATTCTCCTCCAGACAGCGACTGAATTCGACCTATCTGGCATACTAGTGTCGAAAATTCTGCTGTCGGGACTCGCTGTCAGGAGTGGAACCTAGGACCTCCCGGTTAGAGGCACTGCAGTGACATCAGTTGATCCATCTCTCCCTGTCCTGGGACTCGCATAGCGAGTAGGAGAGGCCGGGAGGCCCAGCCAGAACTGGAAGCTCCGACCAGCGCGAGGCAGAGGCGTTTGCGATCGAGACTGCACGGCGTCCGGTGAGGCGGGGCGGGGCAACGCGGTGGCGGGGGGCGCGGGAGCGGGGGAGGGGCGGGGTGGACGAGGGGGCAGGGCGGGGACGCGGCGCCGGCGCCGACTGCGCGCTGCAATTGATGGACCCGGGTCACGGCAGCGCTGTGCTAATGGTTGCCGTAGGAATCAAAAGGCCTGAACCGTGTAGACAATTACGTATGCAATGCATTATTAATACCGTGAGATGAAGCTTGAAGGCATAAAAAGAATGGTTACTTTGCAGCGGGGGAGGAGAAGGACGAGGGACGGGCGTGCGGGCGCGAGCGCGACTTCGGAGAAATCGCCCCCGGGGCGCGCCCGCCCGCCCCCGCCCCGCCCGCATGCCCTCCTGCCCATCGCCGGGCCTGCCCGCGGCGCCGCGCCGGTTCGCTTGATGTATGGCGACGTAACACTTGTTAAACGCGTGCGTATAGAATTAACCGACTGTTAGGGAAACGGATGGAGAGGGGCCGGCACGAAAGCGCGCGCGGATAGGAGCGGGGCGGATGAGGGACGGGCGAGGAAGGTATCAGAGTCGGGTGGGGGACGGGTGAGGGACGAGTGGACTGGTGAGGGACTAGTGAGGGACTGGAGAGGGCTTAGTGAAGGACGGTAGGTGGGAGGACGGCAGGTGGGCTTGTGAGGGACGGGCCAGGGAAGGGTGGGGATCTTGTTAGGGATGGGCGAGGGTCGGGCGAGGGACGGTTCGGGGACGTGTGGGTGCGAGGGACGGGCAAGGGGCGGGTGGGGGGACGAAGAACGGGTGAAGATGGGAGGGAGGGGACGGGCGAGGGACGGGCGAGGGACGGGCGAGGGGACAGGCGAGGGAGGGGAGAGGGACGGGTGTGGGACGGGCGAGGGACGGGCGAGGGTCGGGCGAGGGTCGGGCGAGGGTCGGGCGAGGGACGGGTGTGGGACGGGCAAGGGACGGGCAAGGGACGGGCCAGGAACGGGTGAAGGGAGACTAAGAGGGGCAAGGGAGGGGCAAGGCGCAACGCGGCATGGCGTGGGTGGGGCGTGGACGGGGTGCATGCAGGGCGTGGGCGGGGGGGAGAGGCTTTGGACGACAGGGAAGAGGTGCGGGGTGGGTGCGGAGACGTGGAGAATCAAAGCTGGCAGGCACGTCGCGCCGCTCCTCTGATTCCCTTCCGTAATACAAAGCGGCTGGCGCTCCCAACTGAGGTGTGCCGTTGGAAGTGAAGACAAGGCATTAAGGCAGCGTGGACATCCACGGAGAACATTTAGTGTGGCTGCATGTCAGAGGGAAGGAATTGAAAATGTTTAATGTCACATGGCTACAACAAGAAAATCCTTCCTCTTACTTATATGGTTTTCAATTCTAGTTTATTCTTCATTTACAGTGTCGAGTTGAGTCGTTTGATCAATATGGGGGCCAGAAATATTTTGCAGAGGGCTGGACACGTGAACTCAGGAAAGAAAAATTAAAATATTTACTGACATGTTTTATATAAGAAATGGTGAAACTCCGTTAAGATATTTCTACATATTTTAATTTCAAGGAGGTGTTAGAGATCTTCATACAATTTATAGAATGATATTTTAAATACAATAAAATATTGTAAACAAATTAATTTATATTTGTATAATTAATTAAATAATAAATTAAATCAGTTTATATTTACAACTGCGCATTTTGATGGGTGAAAAGAAAGCGTCCATGCATCTGCACCACAAAGCAAAGATTTGATTCCGGCTGTGCGGTGAAGGTTTTCGAACGGCGAAATATCCAAATGTTCATGTATTGCAAGCATGCAAACCTTCTCTGGCTAATTACCACACAAAATTAAAACATTCCACCACTCCCATTCTAAATAAATATTATATTCGTATACGCCGGGTAATACCTCAAATAATGGATAAATATTTCTGAGACCATGATGTGGCTCTCCTTGACGGCTAATATGCGAATAAGTCAAAACCTACTTACAACGCCGCAAATGAAATTCCTGCCAATTCCAGCACCTACTGCGAGTGGGTGACTAGATTAGTTTGCAAGTGCGAGAGCATGACTAACTCTCCAATCTGCCAGAAATATAGCATGGACTAGCCGCAACACATTAAGATGGATTCATTTTATATTTCGAGAGAATTATCAGTCTTACAGCTTTGATAGCTTTGGACTTACTACACTTCTGCGTTTTCTTACAAACTTTGTGGAAATATTTTCATTTCTTAATTACTTCTCTCACTATGTCTTTCAATAGCGCTGTGTGTGTATTAGATTTCTCAGTCATGATGAAACATGAAAGAGGATGTAAGTATTACGATCAAGAGAGCACGCGTATTGCAGACTGTGTAATGTGTACTTATTATGCGACCTGGTTCCTCAAAATGTGGTTCCTCAAAATTCCTCAAGCTATTCAATGAAAATGGAAAAATCTCCTTGTAAAATATGAAAACGTATAAATGACTGGGAAAGATTGCGTGGAATGAAGCACCATAGATGCATTTTTAATGAAAATGCACATATTGTGGCGTCGTGGCAACGTTTCCAAGTGAGCGGCATACCTGAGTCGGAAGCTGTAGTGAAAGGGCGTACCTGAGCTAAAAATAAAGGGGCGGCCGACAGGATGTGACTGCTCCAGAAAACACGCAAACAAAGAGTTGAGAAAGGTTAGTGGCGAGTCTGGGACGATTGTGTAAGATCCCTGGAATTGGCTGGCCATCGAGCCTGGGAACGCCGACAGCATGACGCCGGGTGGGGGAGACGGGGGTGTATATAAGGCGGGCGCTTTCTACGCTGGCGGAGATTCGATGGTGTGACGGTTAGCGTGCCGGACTGTCATACCCAAGTTCGCGGGTTCAAACCCGATCGAAGCCGTGGATTTTTAAGGGCGAAAAAATCCTTCGTACGCCTTCCGCGGAGGGGAAGTAAAGCCGGCTGGCCCATGTTAGTAGATTTACTTGCATGTAAAAGATCCTCAAGCCTAAATGACGCCTCTGAGCTAAATTCAAGTCGCCCAAGATAATACCTTCTTTCTCCGCTAGGTGAAAGGAGCGTAGCGAAATTTGGGCGAGAGCGGGCCTGATGGGCCGAGTCTCGCCACGTAAAATAAGGCATTAACTAACTAACTAACTAAAAAATTCATATAGATTCGTAGAGCTTGTCTGGGTGGGATCTCCAGCGCACTCCAGCATGTGGTTTCCGGGGCAGAGACCGGTTATTACGCGCCATTAGGTATGTTTATACCGTCGGATTGCATCGCATCATGCGTTGTATCTGCTTTCGAGCACTGGGCTGTACAGGGCCTAGGGACAGTCGCGAGGTTTTCGCGGCTCAGGAGAGGAAAAAGGTTGCCGGGGTTTAAATAGTATTTGTAAATTTCTTTAACAGTTAAGTTCTTGTAAATAAATGTAAATATTGTTATCTTCAACGTAGTGTCTGTGTCATTCACTCCAGTATGTCACAATTCACAATTTACAGTCAGCACAATGAGTAAAGATTATACACACTTGCAAAATGCAATAGTTTTATGCACTAGTTTTACACACTTTACACACTATGTACACTTATGTACTAGTGTACATACACTTTACACACTATGTACTAGTGTACATACACTTTACATCCTATGTACATACACTTTACACACTATGTACTAGTTTTACACACATACAAAATGCAGTAGTTTAATATGTCCACCCGTTTAATTGACCGTACGCGGCAATGCTACATTCCTGAAGTTTTTTCTATTACAGATTTTTCGGCAAATTACTGTACTATGGTCACCGCCACTGGCAACATGACCGCCCCCTCCATCACCAATTGTGTTATCATTGACACCATTATCGCCGTCATTACAATTTTCACAATCACTAACACCATCATAAGCATGACCATCACAATCCTCAACATGCTCGCAGTCGTCATGAACCGTCATCGACCATCATCGCCAATACGCCCCGCCACTTCAGAAGCGATCGCCCTTTTGAACTTCCCCAGCCCGTCGCGGCCACAGCGGTGAGCTGCATGGCCGTGACGGCGCATAAAACGACCCAAGATTTCCTTTGCGAGTTGTAACAGGGGGTGCGTCGCCCCGCTCGCCCCGCTCCCCGCTCCTCCACTCCCCGCCCCGCCGCCTGTGAAAGGGCAGGCCGGCCCTCCCCGCCGCCCCCTGCGCCTGAAAGGGCTGCCAATTAACTTGAAATTTGGATAATGAACCGGCCAGCTCGGCCGACGTCGCGCAAGCAGCAACGGGTGGAGAACCCCGGTGGGGGCGGGCGGGGTGGGGCGGGGAAGGTGAGGGGGTGAAGGGAGGGGGGACGGGCAGCCCCCCGCGGGAGCGCCCGCCGCGGGCCGGCCGACTTCGCCCCGAGGCTGTTTGAGGCTGTTTGAAACTGCGTGAAACTGTTTGCGACTGCCGGAGGCCAGGCGGGGCAGCGGCCTCCGCGAGGCGCGGGTGGGGACCAGCCACGGCTTGGATTGGGGAGGCGACGGCGACGCTAGAGATGGAGGCGCCACAACGGCTACATTTGCTGCAAGTCACTCGCAGTGTTCAACAATGAAAATAGCTCTTCTTAGAGAGATATGATAAATTATGGTTGTTCTTTATTAGTATGTAAACTTATGTTTTGTTTGTCTATATTCTTCTCCATGTTGTTAACGTTTTTCACCCTGAGTCTCCATGCCGGAGTTAGAGATTTTTCAACTTAAAGAGATTTTTTTTAAATATTCGATTTGTTTTATATATTTAGAATAACAACTCCCGATTAAACAGACGGAACAGTCTACGAGACGTTGCCAAACTAGGAATTTTGGAATTGTTTCATATGTATTAATGAAAAATTGTGGGAATTATGATTATTTTTTTAATTATGAAATATTTTTTATTTCATTATGATTGTCCAAATTTCGAAAAGGGACTTAAATGTATGAGAAAATACTTTCATAATGATGTTGATGATAGTATTCATTTTCGGATTAGGGTAGTTTGCAAAAGTTCGTGTTAAGGATATTGGTAGGACATTGGCGGGGTTGGTGAGAGGGTTCCTTTATATATTTTATAACGGTCATGTCCATTTTTATGGAAATTTGGTTAATAATATACATAGTACGTTTTCGTTTCGTATGCTTATATGTCTTTACCCTTTGTTTAAAAAACTAATAAATCACATGATACAACTACGATGTTTCATATTAAATTTGCTTGCAGAGTGCATTAGATACACACGTATACAAAGTATACGTGGGAGGTCTCACCCTTTCAGTCTTCACCGGCCGACCGCCTCTTTGACTGCCAGCCTCCCTCCCTCCGATCACCGCCCCCAACTGCTTCTTGTGGCTGGCCACCTTTGCGGGGCCCAGTTCTCCCTCAGCGCTGGCGGCTCAGGCAACTGCAACGGCGGTATCAAGCGAGCGCGCGGGCGGTCGATAGCCCCACAGCAGCTCCTTCATCGGCGCGGCAAGAGCTTCGAACCCTCGCACGGGTTCAAGCTGCCACGCCCCACCCGGCCTCTTACCCCATACTCGCACTGCGCGGGTCGGGAGCGGGTCGGGAGCGGGTCGGGAGCGGGTCGGGAGCGGGTCGGGAGCGGGTCGGGAGCGGGTCGGGAGCGGGTCGGGAGCGGGTCGGGAGCGGGTCGGGAGCGGGTCGGGAGCGGGTCGGGAGCGGGTCGGGAGCGGGTCGGGAGCGGGTCGGGAGCGGGTCGGGAGCGGGTCGGGAGCGGGTCGGGAGCGGGTCGGGAGCGGGTCGGGAGCGGGTCGGGAGCGGGTCGGGAGCGGGTCGGGAGCGGGTCGGGAGCGGGTCGGGAGCGGGTCGGGAGCGGGTGGGAGCATGGCAGGAGCGGGGTGGGAGCGTGGCGGTGAAACGAGTGAAGGGGCGGGCGACGTAAGTGGAGGCAGTTTTCTACCTGGCCCTTCCTACTCCGCCCCGCCCCGCTCCGCTGTGCCGCCCCCCAGCCCTTACTCCTCCAGCTCCCGACCAGCCGCCGAGACCTCTCCCGACCTTCCCAATGGCCTAACGTCGCCTCTGGTTGTTCGCGGTCAGTTTCTTTATCGAGCCGCCGCTTCTCTTAATCCTTTTTGTCACAAATGGGTTTCCTCCCGTGTGCACTGACCCGAACGGGTCCAGATTTTCAGACAGGGGTGATAGGAACGGTTTTCTCAAGGTAGCGGAACGAGATTATTGGGCAAGTGAATAACAGACACCCTGCTTGTTACATCAATCCAGAAATCATTGACATTGTTTGCCAATGCAGTGTTATAAAAGCTGGAGGTAATATTAGAAAATAGAAAGTTATTACAACTGCGGGGGGATCACAACTGTTCATTCAGAATGATTGTCATCTAGTTGGTTTCCGTCTGAGAGAATGTTTTTACAATTGCATCTTTTACGATTCATCTTTTTCCTCTTTAAAAACCACTCTCCCGTGTTTCCGTTACAACGTTTCCCACTTCACGAAATGATAATATCTCACTACCAATACCTCAATACCAATCACAATGTTATACACATGTCAAAACATGGTTCATTACAACGAAGTTGAAAATGGACTCGTTTAAGTAAATTCTACGATTTCCCATTGAATTGACAAATTCTATTATTTATTCTCGCGAATGCTTCTTCGTTTCGGAAGAAGAGGGTTCTCACAAAAAATAAAGATAAAAGTTGGGAACCATTTTTGAAAAAAAAAATGGAAAATGTCCCAGGGGCATCATGTACAGTTCCTCCCATAATGAAAGAAGCAGAGCTTCGCCTGAGATGAGATCGACCAGGGGTATTCAGTTAGGAAAACCCATACGAATTGTTTAGATGCTAATATTCACAGGCGACAGACGGACGGACGGACGTTTTGAAAATACAATTTTTCGATATGAAGACCCTCAATACGGGTATTTCCGTCGAAATCTCGAAATCGATTTTCCGCATCACTTCCACATAACTTTCTCTATACTAAGAATATTACTCTGTATGTACGTACCCACACAAGAAAGTAAAAAGTAGCAAAAGAAGAACATTCTATCTGTTTATAAGAAAAAATCCTTTCGTTTATTATTATACCGGTTGACGCTCATTCTTTAAAACTTGCCGGAAGAGAAGAGTACGTTCTTTCAAAAACTCTCATTCAAATTTGAAGTGTTCCTGTAATCACTTACATGTTTGTCTTTACAATACAAAATAATTCTTATTCATTTTAATTTCTACTCTAGAAGCTGTACGTATATTTTCTTTTTTATTTTTCCTCTCGGAGCGGTACTAAGCATAATTTTTATGATATCTAGCTTGCTTCCAAGCCAAAAGCCCACTTTTTACGAGAGAGCAGTAGTTGTGTTATAAAACGACGGACAGAGTGCACAGTCACTAGACACATTTTGGGTGAAGTTGTTATAAACAATGGAGTTACGATTTAAAACATACTAGTTTGTTGAACGCTTGGGTAGGTTGTACAATGGTTACATCATGCGTGGAAGGTTTTCATCCTCCAGCTTTGCAAATTCTAGCTGACAACGTGCTCTCGCAGAAACTTGATATTTTCGTGCTTTAAAATTTAAGAAAAAGTTGGCAACACCAGGAGTACGTGAAAGTGAAATATAATCATCTATGTTACTTTGAAGTATCAGGCAACGAAAAGATCGGATTCGGGAGCACTGATTCAGATTTTTCGAAGTCACATGCACACATAATCCAAAATCAGAGCTTTTAGTAATAATAAATTTTATGAAATAAAGAACAATTCAGTTGTAAGTGAATTACAAGCAGGTTTCTGTGACGTGTTGACGCTGAGGAATACATTGGGCAGACGGATTAATCTCCTCCCCTATACGTCATATACAGTTTTTACTGTTTTTTGACCAAATAAATAATTTCTGTTTGTTCAGGAATCCGTTGAGGTGGAAATGGCCATCGTCCGATAGTCATTTTCTACCAAGGAAATTGGCGTGCTCGTTAATTTTAGTCAATATCTGGCTATTAAACTCCATACGTGACACAGGTCTCATTCATGCAATTGTGCACAATGGATGGAAGTGTAATTCGTGCAGTATTCTTTCTAAGCTTTGTCGCTTACTCCCTCGCGAAGGTAAATGCTGTCGAACGGAGCGGCGAGGACTTTTCGCGATGGCAGCTGCAATGTTCTCTGTGGTACGTGCCGGTGGAACGTCACCTCAACGTTTCTTTTTCAGGGCAGAACCTGTTTCTTCAAAATTAAGTAACCACGTTGTAATCGCATGCACAGATGGGACACGTCCATGACGTCCAAGCTGGTAATCCTGTCGGAATATTCTCTGCGCGACAGTCACACGATCTCCCATTTTTGTAAAATGCTCCCACAGCTACAGCACGTTCCTCACCAGTCCAATGATCCATGATTACTAAATGGCAATGCGTTTACAACTGCGCAAAGTTTCGAATAACTGCCGGCTCTACAGATATGCCAACCGTAACGTTCAAAATTTCCCGTATGACCTAACATAAATTGTTTACCTTGGCTGCTACGTTCAATTGTTAATTTTTCAGCGGGTTTTTGCGGCGTCCAGAGGAAATATATTCATCACTGTTGACTCTAGGAAACGAAGCCACCGCGTAAAACGCTCTTTCTAGTTTATCCAGTTTTGATACCGAAACAGCAGCACGTAGTAGAACGTCCTTTTCCCATCCGTTTTCTGTACAGAAAAATGAAAAATATGACCCTGTAAATTAGTCTTTAGGCCAGTTTCAAGAGCCGTATGTTTAGAGGTTGCCGCGACAGTTTCGATATCTGGCCTCTCATTTTTCTTTCAAACACTTACCATGGTATTATCTATCCATCTCAATTAGGACAGACTCTTCCTTCTTTCTCTGGAAGGGAATACATTTCTACAACTCTTCTTTCCACAACTTGCTATTGTTTTATGTACACGTACTATCGAAAATCTTCTCTTCTAAAAAAACAAAGAGATATGAAACTCTCTTTGTAGAGTTCTCGCTCTATTAATAAAAAAAATAATGTTAACTATATAATCATTTCTGGCAGCAAATATCTCGTGGTAGTTCATATTAGAATGAGAATCCAGAGTAAAATAAATCACGATACGTAAATAATTTTTTCGTGGGCTGTTTATATCTTTATTCTCATTCTAATTTCAACTACTACATTATATGATTGGACTCCGATTACGCGTGCGGTAGCCACTTGCAACTTTATTTATCTTGCCAAAAAATATAGCTGGCAATCTTTAGTTGCAAAAACACTTCTCCATATCATCCAATTTGCTTAAGCTTCATTGACAAATATTGATCAGAATACAATTGTTCATTTACTGTGGAAAAAATTAAGTTGATTTCATTTCTGAACTGTTGTTATCATGTAATAATGTACTGTTTTTATTCAGAAATACTGTCAATACAACTGCACTCTGCCACTACACCAGGCTCTAAGATATTTCTTTCGTTTCTCGTTTGTTTTTTAAAATAATTTCTCTTCACCGACAGAAAGATTTTCTTAATTGGTTCAAAATCATATTACTTTGCAATCATCTATGCTCATGGTGTTTATTTTTATAGTGTCTTAAATTGTCAGAAAATTAAAACACAGTGTCCAAGCCTTACATAACATTACACATCTCAGCTTGATACATATGCTTGAGCTGTTTGTCTAAAAATACTCTCCAGGCCTGCGCACGACAACTTCCACTTTTGCACACCAATTTGGACCCGTCTGAGCGCAGATATAACCCACTGTGTAACGACGGGAAACAGAACTACCCCTGCGCCCCAGGGGAGCTCCGGCGGAGCTCAACGGCTTCACGAGAAACACCCGTAATGGAGGGAGCGAAATTATTTATGCAAGACGATTGGTCACAGGCGAAGAGGATCAAAAGATATACGGTCGTATTTGGAAGATAGTTCGTCTCCATTACGCGCTCTGAGGGGAAGATACGATAAATCAAAAGAAGCACTATATTTAAGAACGGCTAGGAGAACCGGGCGATTAAAGATAACGGGCGCGTGCGCTATTTGCAAGGACACAATGGCTGCGGGTGAGAAATGCATCTCCAAGTTGGGATTTCTGAAAACAAAAAAAGTGCTGTACACACGCGCATAATCAGACCAGACAGGAATAAGACCTTCACTAACCTACGCCTGTCAAATTTGGGGAGGTGCGGCAAATAGCAATTTAAACAGATCACAAATAATCCAAATTAAGTATCTACGCTGGACAGTAAATGCACCTTGGTATATCCGCAACGAGCAAATCAAAAAAGAACTCGCCATATACCCAATAAAACAATGGATAGACAGACACTCCACCCGATTTTACACAAACCTACCATCTTGCCCTGCGACACAAAAATTTAAGTTAGGTTCTACTTCATACCTGTTCCAAGAATCAAAAGGCGGCATTCCAAGACTTACTTATACCTCCGGAAAATAGCAGAAAAGAAAGCAGTTAATAACAACACTTTAGAAAGAAATACGAGTAGTTAGAGGACCCTTCCTGAACACTCCTCTATAATTAGTTAATATTTAATTGTATGTTAAAAAAATTAAAATAAGCCGTAAGTTATCCACTTTGTATGGAATTTTATGTATGATTTAAAATCTTGAAAGGCCTAACAGACCGAACAAGGATTAAAAATAAATAAAATGAAAGACCAGACAGGGCAAGGTAAATAGACTAAAATGATCACGAATATAAAACAAGAGAAAAATCATTGCACAAAAGAAGTAATTTTCCTTTACTAACCGAATCATCCAACACAAAAATTTTCTTGCATTAGTGGCCAATAATTTTACAACAATTAATATCTTTTAAAAAATGTATAAACATGGATGTTAATTGTTAATAGTTGAAAAATAAACATTAATATATTAATATGTAGAACCGTTTACGCGTGGTGTTTGTATAGCCACTTAAGCATAGTATTTAACGTGTATTAATATTTACGTGCACACTTAGTCACAAACTCTCAATAGGGCACTTCAATAATAGAGAGTTTTCGCACCCCGGCCTCCGGTTATACGCTATTGGTCCAAATGACGTCATAACCGCTGAAACCAATTGTAAGGCGCCACAATATAACCGTGTGGCAATTACGTATAGCCGGCACGTTTATTTCATGTGATTTAAGCGGAGCCATAAGCGTGATCGCGTATTTTTGTTGTACCATGAATTCTCGACTACGATTTACGATGAAGGACGATTTGTACGTTTTGAGGGAAGTGCTGGGATCCAATCCGTATGAAGACTCCGCAAGATGGGATGAAATTGCCAAAACTGTCGGTGAAGTGACAGAAAGGCATTCTCCGTGAGAACTCTGAAGGAGCATGTCCAGCATCTTTTAAAATTGTGGACCAAAAAGGACAGATGCAATCTACGAAAGTAAGTGATTATATACCTACTTCATTATTATAGGTTTTATTATTTGCGACCTGTCCGTGCTTGCTATTCTGTGTTAACGTTGGAATCACACTTCGTGTTTACAGTATACAAATAATTATAACCTCAATTTGACTATGTACAAATTATTGCTTGTCACTTGAATAATTAATTTCCATTCATCATCAAATAATACAAGAAATGACTGGATATGAAATACATTATAAATATTGTATGTTTTTAATTTTGAAATAAATGATTATCCAGTGAACTTCAACAAATTGATTTAGAATTCCTTGAATTAAGTATAATCAGGTAAGTAAAACAATCATTATAGAAATAGAAATATTAATTAAAGTTTTATTCCATAATATAGTAGGTGCTTTTTATTTTACAACCAGTTCCCACAAATCCTTCAAATAATCTGTAATAAACTTTATTAAAAATCTTTGACATATTCATGTTGAACAACAGTAACACAAAATGAGAAGATACTTATTGTTGTAAATTACAAGAATATACTTTTTTATTGAACTTATTGTTGTTCAGCAATACTACATTCTAATAATTTTATTGTTGATTACTGTTTGTTCAAGGAAGAATTGAAAGTGGAAATGCATTGTAAAATAAAGTGCACCTATTTTATCATGCAATAAAAACTTCATTCAAATTGTTATTTATATAATGACTGTTTTACTTATCTGATAGTCCATAAACAAAACAAAACCTGAATTACTTTATTGAAATGTTTTAGGTATTGATTTATTTGTTGATGAAATGTTCCTGTAATGGAAGTGAATTTTATTTGTTTTTGGTATATTTGTTTGTAGTCTCAATATAACTTTGTTTTATAGTTTTTCATAAAAATTATTAGTTTCAATTACAGAAAATGCCAAATTTGAAAATATTTTACAGATATGTAAATAAGTTTACAAACAAAAAACTGTTCAAAATTCTTTCCTTCAGTGCCAATAGTATTGGTTGTGGCAATTTTTGTGTTTTGTCGCTTTACCTCCCAATTTACTGATAAATATTTGAATTTATCAAGATAGTGTTTATAATATAACTGAAAATTTTAATTTTTTTTCCATGGACTACTTTTGGAAAATGTGGTTCACAACTGTTGAACAAGATACTGAAAGAAATAAAAATGACAATAAACTATTTGTATTCATATCAATAGTGTTTTTGCTTAACACTTTCATTTATTATTTTTATTTACTTCCAGATCAGGTACTGAGGAAGAATATTCTGAGAAAGAGCAGCTCCTACAGGAGCTAAGTGACCTGATAAAGGATTTTAAAAATAGAAAGGTGGCTGAAAAGGACAGGTCACTAGGCATTGTTGCAAGAGACACTGCCTTAGAAACGCTTGATAATCTGGAATCACCTAGCCAGAGCATGGGGACTCCTTCTACGTCAGGCAGTACATATCGAAAGAGGAAAGAAGGGCAACTTTCGAAAGAATGCCTACAGTTTCTCAAGGAAAAACAAAATAAAGAAAGGGAACAACATGAGCAACAAATAGCTTTAGAGAGAGAGAAAAATGACATAAAGCGGAGGAAAATTGAATTGGAGGAAAAAAAATTCGAGTTAGATAAGGAAGAGAGACTGACAAGACTGCAGGCGCAAAAGGAAGAGAGAGAACATCGAATGGAGATGGAAAGAAGGCAGCAAACTATGTTTGAAAATTTAATTGAAATGTTAAAAAAGAATTAAATAAAATACAGTAAATAATAAGCAATGCTCTTTTTATTTATCAATTGTTATAATTAACCTCTATACAAGATTTTTTCCAGCCATATTAATTTGTTGAATAATAATTGAATGAAACCATTCAATTATTTATTATCATTCATAGAAAAAATGGAGTTCATTATGAAGAAATTTTATTAGCTTTCTATTAATAAAAAATAGAAGCAGCGTTAACAAAATATTGTATTAATGAAGAAATAACTTCATTGACATTAAAAATATTTTAATTCTAAAATTCACAGGATTAAAAACTAAAAATTGGAGGAATTTTTTTAAATACAATTATAAGCTGTTATATGTTAAAATATTTTCATGAATCGTCAATAGTACTCTGCATAACCAAAAAAATTTACTTATTCCTATCATTTAGTGCACTGCAATTGGATGTTCAAATGGAGAATGGAATTTGTTGAAATATAAAGTATATATTAGTACTTCATTTATTAAACTGTTCTTCACAAAGTAATAATTTTATTATTTCAGTTCTGTTATTTTAAGGATAAGCAATCAAGCTGGTTACAGAACAATAAATTTAGCGTTATATTAAATCCAAATTACAAAAATAGATTCATTGTTTGATCATCATTAGATATTGACAATCAAACAAGATTTTTAGTAAATCTTTGATTTTTTTATTTGGGCAATGTTTCAAGACACATTTAACCTCAACATTTAGTTTCTTGACACTGGATGTAATATAATTCTTAAAAAATAATTGGTGAAGGAACGAAGAAAATTATTTATGTAATTCAATAGTGAGTGGGTGGCAGATTCATTTAGATTCTTGATCAAAGATACACATGACATGTTAGTACAGTCATTTGCTCAAATATGTGTCAATGTGAGGTTTTAATAATATAGTATTTTAATTGATAAATGGTTCCGAATGTGTTCAAAAAAGTTTATATTCATGAATTGAAGATGAGGCTATGAAACATTGCATGAATAAAACATTAATTTAAAATCTTGAATTGCTTGACTGTCTTAAATACACAGAAATGAAAAGCTAATAAGTAAATATTAACAAATAGACAATCATTTAAAACAATAAATACAAAAAAAGGTGTTTTAATGGTGTTTTCCTTTAAATACAATAAGTAAATCTGTGAAAAGTTTTTTCTATGGCAAATTTAAAAAATTTATGTCTACCTCAATAAAGTAAATAAAAGATTTAAATATTTGGGTTTTGAGTCAGGTATTCTTCTAATGAAGGTGGAGATATTTGAAACATTTCTATACACTGGCCACCATACAAGCAAGTATGACAGTTAGTTAACAAAACAGCAGTTCTGTACATGTTTTCCACATCCTGCAACATCAATTTTTGGTTTTTCTTAAAATCAAGAAAAGCAAATTCCCTAACAATTTTCCCAAAACCCCATTCCACTGATAATCTTACACTGCTCATGATATTATTGAAATGTGATTGTTCAGGAGTTAAATTATTTCTGGAATAAGGTCTGAGTAATAACTCTCTTATTGGATAGCCTGCATCTCCATATAAAACAAATTTATCTCCATCAGGAAATTTTGCACATTCTTGTAGCTCTTTATAAAAATCTGATCTTCGCATTATACCTGCATCATGCATCCTCCCAGGAAAACTGCCTTTCAAACTAACAATTATTCCATCTGGACATAGAACAGATTGATACTTAACGCAATGATATCTTTTGTGTCCAGAAAAGTACATTTCCTGGTTAATTGATGGTCTACATATTGGTCGTGCAGTTCCATCAATAAAACCCCAACAGTTTTTTATGGGTGCACCACATGATGAAATTGCATTTGAATAACAAACAAATCTATCCTTGTTTAACCAGATGAGATTTTTTAAATTGTCCAATAGATGGCCAAAATTGTTGTTTATTAATTTCATGATACTAGTACACACAAGGGATAAATAGGGGCCGGACAACCCGAATTTCGAGATCACATAGTCTGTTCGGATATGCCAGTCGCCTCAAATATATGCAAAGTGCTTCCAGACCTGAAACAATATAAGTTAAACAATAACCATTATGATTTTGATCCCTCTTCCTTGCCGGTACTGTGCATTATTTTTGACTTACCAGAAATAGTACGATCCTGAATTTTCATTTCCGTTGGTATACCAAGAGCCACCATGAGCCTGGGAAGATCATTTTTATGAAACCGAAAATTCTGAATGCAATCTTCGGAAGGAATCGCTTCAAAATTAAATCGGGAAAATTCCAATGACCTGATTCTCTGACTCTTTCTTCTCTTCAAAATTTGAAGAATCATAGCATCCTCCACACTATTTATGTCGTCAAGAACAGCAAGCATAAGGAGATCATCCATTTTTACTCGCGTTCTTTGCGACTGTTCCCCGCGCTGCTTTTCGAAACCATAGAGTAAAGATGTACATCCTTAGTCTATGTCGAAACTCTTGTTTCACGACTAGCGAAAGTTGCCGTAAATTACCGGGAACTTCCGAAGTCAAAAATAAGAGATAGCGTTTAAAGTAGGGAGCGAAAACAGAAGATGGCTCAGCGCACGATTCGGTTATTGACGTCACTAATACGTCACAGCAAAATCAGCATAACCGACAACGTATAACCGGAGAGCGTGGTGCGAAAACTCTCTAATACATAACTTAACACATACACAAAATGTTTCCATAACATAAGTATCAAGCTGTGTTGTGTCATGTAGTGTTTAATTATTTATCTTTATATTTATTGTGTTCCTTTACTAAACATGTTAAAATTTCCAAGGTTTACATAGTGGACACAAATTGTACAATGATTTTACTTTTTAGTGTTTTATTTTATTATATTGTGAATATAATATATATTAATTATATTATATTATGAAGAACGCACATTTTTTATTGTAACGCCCAACATGATTAATGTCACTTTATTTCCCCCATATCTAGCACTCACTTGTCTTGTTTTTAGTCAAACACACAAAATAAACAAATGAACAAAAGCAAATAAGAATTTGAAGAAAGGAACAAACAATTAAAGAAAAAATCAAACAATTGAGCAAGCAAAGGAACAAAGAAACACAAACTAAAAGAATAACAAACAAATATCTGAACAAACAAACGAAAAGACAAACAAACTAACGAACGAACCTACAAAACACCTTAATACAAATGAACAAAGAAACAAATACATTTTACTGTACAAATTTAAAATTGCTCGGTTCCGGTACTCAGTAAATCAAATATTCAACATTTAGTAATTGCTTAACTCTAAATATCGCAACAGAATCCTCAATTGCGCAGAAACTGTAGGAGATGGTGAATGAGGAATGAACACCACGCATCGGGTATGCATATCAACTGCATCAGGTGGAGTAATTGAAATGTCTACTGCAAGAGCTGGCAGAATCATGGAATATTCATCGTCGGGTGACTCTCCAGTGAGAAACTGTTCACACGCAGAAAGTATAGACGGCCTTGCAAAGATGTACTTCCACACTAAATGAAATGCGGAGTACACATTCACATTCAATCTACATGGGGAACTGAAAAAATTAACGTATTCAAAATTTAAAATCACCAACACACCTTCCTTCTGAAAAATATTAACTTCAATACATGTTGTATCTCGGCAATTGAGAAGTAGTGTCCATTTCGTACGTAATTGATGCATTTTAATATTAGCAAAAAATAAAATAGTATGAACTACAATATACAGAAGATGAACAAGACTATTTAACTAATGAAATTAATATAATGGCATTGAACAATACATCTGGTAAACATTACATGCAACATCCTAAAACATCTCTCTCCTGTACAAAATACATATAGCTTTTTTCTTACCTGCTGATAATCGCAGGCGTGATATATCAACCATAGGAAGCAGTGTTCACATTTGGAGCGCGAACACAAAATGATTCGCATTTTCTGTATTTTAAATGTTTTATATTTTTTCTCGTAGAATAGTCTGATAAAAATCCACTGTGTATTGGAAATATCCGATAAATGTTGGGTGGTTCTTTGCACTCTTTCAGGTTACTATAGTTTTTCTTCTCCTCCATGTAGAATAAGGTGCACTGTTGTTAACATTAAATGCACAATGTACATGAAAGTAAATAAATTGCAGAATTAGTCAGCCTGGCCAGCGGAAGTCCATAAAACGAGAGCTCTTTAATTAGAATGGTGCCCTACAGCAACAGAAATGCAGCTCGAGAAAACAATACAAAGTGGTCTTCCACGCTCAGTGCTCCAGAACAAAAATAAAATACTCTAGCATAACGCTAATTTTTTTTTTAAAAATTAACAAAATCCTTCTTTAGGATGCAGTAACATAGTATAGTGCAAAAACAAAACACAACAGAACAGAAAGTGAGGGGAGAATATTTTGAGATGCTGAAAGGGGCAAGAGGACAAAATAATTATATGAATGGTTCATAAAACGGAGGCGACCTGTCTGGACTTTACAGGATTGGTCTAAAAGGTATGAAACATTTTGCATAGGGATGTAGCTAAAAGAACGTTTCAACAGTTCGTGAAAATCGTTTGAAATACATTGCATTGAAAATGCAAAATGCCAAAGATATCCACTGATTTGTGCAAGGTAACAGTTTTATGTGCATCCTTAATGCTTCACATTACCTGATTAATCATGATTTCCTTTATCAGTACACTTTTTGTCAAACTATGCTCTGCAGAAATGTGCGTAATTTTTCTTGGATAGCCTAAAGCACTTAGAGTGACCGTAACGAAACTCTGGCTATTAAAAAAGGGCGATAAAATCTTGCACGTAACCTCGAATGCTGTGACCTACGAAAGGGTGCGACCTACAAAACGCTGCTACTTATGAAATGCTTTGCTGCTGCAGACGAAGGCGGTAACAAAGGAGTAGAGTGCCCGTCATGATTTATGCATCACCCAATAACTTCGAAACTCAAGTATACAGAGCGAGAACCTCTTTCAATATATCTACCCTAAAAACCGCTGTCGATTACAACCATTTCGATCTTTTCGTATCTTCTAGAACAATTGCGTGTAATGAGAGAAAAATAACGTCACATTCACAAAACAGTGAAAGAAAGGAGATAAAAGTGAGGTGGACAAGAATAGTGTAGGGCATGTCCCATTTGGCAGCACGCATGCAATCTATCGGAAATCGTCGCTGGTTTTAACTGAGAAGTTCATTAAAAAAATAAATATATTATAATTAAATTCTTAAGATATTTCAATTTCATGGTAGAGCCAGCGTCCCTTCATTCCTGCCTGTACGAAAACTGCGGACTTTTTCAGACTTGTGTCAGGTGATTTAAGGACTTGCCAATTCTGGAGATCTGCTCTAAATCACCTCTAAAAAGTTATTTTTTATTTATTTTATTTGTTCAAAAACAGTAAAAAAACTGTATATGACGGGTGGGGAAAGAGATTATCTGCGCACATTTTTTGAGGCCCCCAAAAAAATTGCTAATCTAGAAACACTAGAAAAACTAGAAACAAGAATTTAGAAAATAATTATTATTTTAGAAAAATAAAATTTGAAAAATATTTGTTCCCGAGTTATAGGAAATCAATTTTAACGGTAAATGAACTGCTGATTTTATTTTTCTGCATTGCTAACTAATGAACATCACTTCTACTCCTACCATTACAAGCAAAAGGAGTGCTCAACAGAACGTGCGCAGAGTGAAGTTACATAGGAAAATTAATGTATCGTATTATATGGTATTAATGTATCATATTATTTTCGTATTATTGTCGTATACCGTATTATCGTATTATTATCGTATTATTAATGTATCATATTCCAAATACTTTTATTCATGATCTATTGAAGAAAAGCAGAAGTAAAGTAAATACTATGTCAAATTCAGCGATCAACCGTTTATTGAAGAATTGACTTCGTTTATCTTATAAAATGTTTGAATTTATCATTAAACACGTGGATACACATTAAAGACGTAAAGTGAACAAATGCAACAGTCTGGAAGTCGTGGAATACGATATTAACTAGAGATGCTACAGTAGCACACACTCTCGTATAACTTGTAAATGTTGCATAATATTTTAACACTACTTAAACCAGCAAAATTGTTTCGAACCTACAAAAAATATTCCGCAGGGCTGGGACACAAACCACAGTTTCCGCAAACAATCTCATAGCCCACTGAGCTAACACTTCTGAATCCAAAGGCAAATAACTGCTATAAATGTTGCACTTTTACATTTCTGAGAAAAAAAATTCAACGAAAATCGGTCTTGATCCATTCTCACAAGCGCTTTTGTCATTTTGAAAGGCGTGTTATATCATCAATATTGTATTTTGCACCTTAATTATTTGGAATTTTTCAAAAATTCCGAGAGATAACGAAAATTAAAACTACATCATCTCCAAAGGTCGATTCTGAATACATGTGTTAGGGGAATTAATTCACTACACACAGGTGCTAAAAAATGCATTTTCCTGAGATCAAGATCCACAAAAGGAGTTTTTCTGAAAAGACGTGTTTCTCGCTGCAGCAATAAAATACTTTCTCTATTCTTCGTATTACTTTTGTTTACGTTTAATTTCTCTAGATTAGAGAGTAAAGTATATCCTAAAAAGTAAAAAGGACTGTAGTTTTTAATACATTTTCAGTTAAATCTCTTTTCGTTTCATAATAAACAATTGCGGGGCGGATGTAACGTGTTAGTAGTACAGTTACAACGATTTTTGGGGGCCAAACAATTGAGCCGCATGTCGGCTTATTGTTTGAGTATATCACACAGACAAACTTGTGTCAATTGTAAATTGAAGTGATCAGGGTAATGAAGCTACTACATACATGAACATAATGGATTTATTCATTTATTTTTCAACGAATAATTTTGTCATAACGCATTTTAAAATTTAAAGTATCTTATATTTTAATTATTCATTCATATATGCACATCGTCAGAACAGTTAATATAATAACGTACGCAAAAAACATAGGTATTACGTTTTCTACGCATCAAATTATCACCTGCTTTATTACAAATGGGGATCTTTTGACGAAAGAAGTTTTCAATCGTTGGAAGGTAAGTACACTGTTTCAAAGACAGATGTAAATGTTTTCTGATAGCTTGGAAGGAAAGTAATCAAACTAATTGTTTCGTAATGGGTGAAGAGAGTGATGGACGAAATGTTAAAGATAAGTTGGGATGGAAATGTTGGAAAATTTTTCTAATTGTAACAATATATGACCATAAGAGATGTATTACGTAGACAAAGCAGATACACATAAAAAACAAAAAATGTCTATATACAATTTTAACTCGATATACATTGGTAATGATTGTTTTCATTTTTAATGTTAAATCGCTCACAAAACAATATTTTCGCACTTCGTTGTGCTATTGTCAAATTGTTTACTTTCCATTAATTATCTGCAAGAAATATTTCAACGCTACTGTTCTACTGGTACAATTTAATTGAATTCTACATATTTCATGATATTGCTGGTGGCATTAATGCCACAATGATCACAAAATACACAATGCAACAAACTGCAGTATTTACTAATCTACAAGCCACTGGCCATAACACTGGACCACCACCTACCATGCTCATGCGTTACAAATGGTTGGCAAGTAGAGTTTGAAAATCAGGAAGAACCGACATCTTCGACTGCGTTTCTGGTTTTTACAATAAAATATTTCTGTGAACTGGTTTACAAATGATTCTTTGAATATATTGGATACTACACGTGCCGCGTAAAATACTGCAACTTCCTTGTTTTTCACAGCACAATAGTGCCTTTTCACGAGTGAAATAAAAAGTATATCTCACCTTTCTTTTTTTCATTCTTCTGCCAACTTTCTACTCGACAAACATTATCTCTTAGAGACCCGCATCATACTTTCTTCACATCTACGCCGAGATATAATGGCACACCCTTAACACCACACTTCATTGGGTCGCAGTCTAGAGCCACCAAACACCATCAATTTCACTCCGAATGCGCGTTGAGTTGGCTTTCGAGATGGCGTTGACCCTTCGGTCCTTTTGTAATCAACCTGGACTTGTTGTGCAATGGCCTGTCCTTCCCGGCTTTCTTGTCTCTGCTCTAGAACTCCCAGCTTTAACCCTTGGTTACTCCCGCCGGTACTTTGTACGCTACTGGAACTGTTATCGCCGTCGGTGTCAGATAACGTCAGTGTGCGTTCTGACATTTGACCTAATATTGCAGAAGGCATTCAGCTGCATCTTCCGTGATACTCAGTCGCGTAAGATTAACTGCAGTGGCTAGGCGATTTTATTTCCGTTGAAAAGTGTTCGTTGGCGTACTTTATACGCCGTGCGGGTACCAATGCGAGATTTTATTTTCTTTTATTTATCACAGATTTTTAAAAATATATTGATGTAATTAAAACAATTTATTTTGTTTTAAATTAGGAACAATACAGAGATGAATAATTTATCGGAAAAGCAGATATGTGAATTATTACATGAGGAATCGTCAAAAGACGAAAATTGCGTTGCTGCAAGTGATTCTGAGGAAGAAATTGTAGTGGCCGAGAGTGAATATGACACATGTTCTGAGATTGATTAAGGTTATGATTATTCAAGGAGCGATTTCGAGTGTAGATGTGTTTTCATAAGCAAAGACAAGTTTACGAACTGAAAGAAAACACTACTTGTCAGCAAGTTTACAAAAACTGGAAGTCCTGATGATCACGAAAAATTTAAATTAAGGAATCATTGTCACTTTTGCGGAAGAGCAAAATCCCGCACTACTAATATTATTTCTACAATTACTACTAACTGGTGCAACAAATTTCCATGCAAAAAACATATTCCTAAAGTAATCAAATGTAAAAATTGTTCTGAAGTCTAATATGCCAAATTTATTATCATTATTATTTAATTTAAATCGTAATATGTGTACATTTCAAATAAAACTAAATAAAAGTTATATCCGAATATTTTTCAGACCTTGCAGAGATCATTTTTCTAACAAAATAGACTTGGCATACAAAGTACGCCGAGCGGGTTCTTATGTGACAAAACTTAGCGCGAATAACTAAGGGTTAAGGTAAACTCGCCGATTGACTTGTCAGCATCCGCCAGTTGCCCTTCCAGGCTCCGAAGACTGTTCACTCCTATCGCACGTGTGGCAGGTATTAACTGCAGTGTCCACCGCACTTGCCAGTTCAGGGCCGGGATTCTGTTCTATTACAGCAATTACAAGCACAATAGGTGATACGTTCGCACATAAGAGCGACGAATGCTTGCTCCCGTCTGCGCCACCTGTGCTGGCCTGCATTGACGCGTTGCAAAAAGTCCGAAGTTACCCCGTTTGCAACGCTCCGACGCCGCCAAAGTACAATACTATGCAAAAGGTCATCCCAATCCTTTCAGAGCTCCAAAAGGCACATCCTCTCAAAACGACTGACTGGAGGTAGCGTGTGAGTACACTCTGAACAGAATTTATTCCTTCTTCTTTATTCTATCTTTAACAAGAATGTGATAAATAAAATATTACCCGTGCAAGCGCTACTTCAACTAGTTTACTTGAAGTAATGGGGTGAAAATATAACTAATGTAACTGAACTGTTCAAATGTTTTTGAAAGAATGTTTATCATTTGTTGTGTTAGTTTTAATAGTTTTTCTACATCTAACTTTTTGCAGTCATATTTAAATGCTTATTTGGTTTTGCGTTTGGAAAAATCTGAAAATCGAACCGTCTTTTTTACAACTCTGAAAATAACACTACTTTATTAAACGTAAGTCTAACAAGATATAAAAATTAAAACACTAAAAGGACTTTGAAAAACACGAAAAATTTCAGTTAAATGGATGTAGAAGATACAGTAATTTTGTGTTTAGATTTTTAGGTACTCGTAGCATAGGATATAATTCTGACTAAAGCTAGAATCAATAACGAAAACAAAATAAGCGATAACGAAAATATGACTCTACCCTTGCAGAATAAATGCCAAAAAGTGTATAGTAGTAACGATTAAATTAATGTATATTGGAAAATATCAAATTAGTATATTAAATATAACATGTTAACAGATTGGAAATAGGAAAGCCCGAATGGGAAAAATTAACAGAGGATTATATACTTATCGTCATAAAAAAAAAACTGCACCTAGATGGACAAGACGGATTGCGATCATTTTTGGCAGGCAGGAAGAGGGTACCACGCATACAAAATGATTACATTTTTACATTTGTTGGACCAATATTTGCACTACACGGCCACAGATGGTACATGTTAATATAGTGTGGGGCCGCCATGTTGGCGAATACACACGTCCAAACGACAAGGATTCTTAAAGGACAAGTTTTTAATTTTTTCTTACATTAAACAAACGAACCACTGTTTCAAAATTTAACAAAAATTATCCATTTATGCAATTGTAAACTAAAATCATTTCAGATTATTTCTAACAAACAATTGCATGTGTGTCTGTCTGATCAATCATGAAGATTCGTACCTAGATACAAAAGTTACGAATTCGGGTAAAAGCTCTATCGTTAACAACATAACTCCCTTTCCTTCAAGCTATTCAACACGAATGTTCGTGAATATTTAAGAAAAATCAATCTGGAGTATATCCCGGATCTCCCGGCGATTTTCCGGCGGTCCCCGAGAACGGATTTCCGGCGAGGACACCTCCCATGGGAACCCTCGACGCACGCGGTCTACGCCCATGCACACGGGCCGGAGTTCGATCACCGGCGCGGTCGCAGCTGCTCGCCTCGCATTCGTCTCTGCCCCGTCCTCCCCCTCGCGCTCCACCGCCCCCCGCCGCCCCTGCCATCGCCCCCACCACGTCCTCTCCCGTCCCATCAAGCCCTTCTCACCGCTCTCTCTCTTACCGCCCCTCCCTGCCCATGCCACTGCTCCCGCCTCCGCATCGTTCTCCACCCATCCCCTCCGCCCTTGCCTTTGTCATCGCTCCCGCCCTCACCTTGTCCTCCCCCGACGTATCCTCGCCCCTCCCACCGCTCTCAGTTCCTCCCCTTCACAACCCCGCCGCAACCTCACACTCGCGACCCCACGACCGCCGTAGTAGCACCCACAGACACAACGTCCGCCGAATCTGGCCGTCTCTCCGACATCGCCCTTGGCCAGTTCCACCTCGTCACCCTCGTATGCAACTTCTTCGATTCGATGCTAATTTTTATTTATTTGGTCAAAAAAGTGTAAAAAACTGTATGTGACGCATGGGGAGGAGATATTCTACGCACATTATCTTGAGGACCAGAATAAAATATTTAAAAAATTAAAACATTGCTTCTCATCCATTCCCATTATTGCTTCCCCTTAGCACTATTGCGTCTCGTCACAATCACCCTTCCTGCTTCCCCCTTCGCCTCACCGCGGAGGCTATGGTGCAACGGTTAGCGTATCGGATTGTTATACCGAAGTTCGCAGGTTCAAACCCGATCGAGGCCGTGGATCGGGATCGAAGCCGTGGATTGGATGGGCGAATGAATACTTTGTATGCCTTCCTTCGGAGGGGAAGCAAAGCCCGCTGTCCTATGTTGTAGATATACTGCATGTGAAAGATTCTCAAGTCTAAATGAAATCTCTGAGCTAAATTCAAATCGCCTGTTTCCTCGCCCAATCTTCTTCCTCCG
The DNA here is from genome assembly GCA_031308135.1 of Acheta domesticus. Taxonomy (NCBI): domain Eukaryota; kingdom Metazoa; phylum Arthropoda; class Insecta; order Orthoptera; family Gryllidae; genus Acheta; species Acheta domesticus. The sequence continues at coordinate 2,531,453 of JAHLJT010008446.1, read as the reverse complement.
CTAGTTTGTGAATGGACCGTAGCACAATCGGCGTGGTCAGACGGAAGAGCAGAACTCATGGGCTGCGTCTCGCCACATAAAATAACGCATCAATTCAATTCACCGCCATTCCACAGTCTCAACGCCATCACAACCTCCTCCTCACAATAACCGCCCCCCGTGCCACGCCCCCCGTGCGGCGCCGCCCCCGAATCGCGCCGCGCGTCGCTCGACACGTGTCGGCCGCGACAGCCGCGTGCTTTATAGCCGAGCGCCGCCCGCCGCGTGTCTGCACCGGCCGAGATACGATCTCCGCACCGCGGCAGCTCGCGGCGCCGCGCGCCTGCTCCACGCTGGCCGCCGTCCACCTCCGCCTTCCTGCGCTCACCAATTTAAATAAAGATCTCTACATATATAATAGATAATATATACATCTGTACATATGCATATATTAGTTTTACTGAAATTTTTTCATCTTTATTTGAAATGGCGAGTCTCCATATATATATATATATATATATATATATATATATATATATATATATATATGCACTACTCTTTATTATTTATTAGGTTAACATTTTCAGGACAATAATTTTATAAATACTTATTCATAATCTTGTCAATATTTGGATTATATCTCCTTTTCTTTACTGTTTATAGTGTGGCGTCATAACAGTCGCCTTATAGACAATTAGTCGTGCATTTCAGAGTGACGAAATGCACATGGGAAATGCGGGTGCGTGCTGAAGGGACGCTTCGCAAGACAAGGCTATATTTGGGCGTCGAGGAAACATCCGGATGTGCGCTGCCATGGGGGCAAATTGGTGAACCACGTGCGCTGCCTTGAGGGCATGTTTGTGAACCCCGTGGACTTTCTGGCCGGCAGGCTGACCAGATGGTATATAAGGCGGCAGGACGAAAACACTTGCTTCTTCAGTTCTGGGGCTCGTCCGTAGGTCGTCGTGGGTGGTGCGGCTCGAGGCACGCCGATATGCTGGCTACGGAGGCAAGGGGAGGAAGCCAGCGCGCATGCGTCGTGACGTTAAGGCAAGCGGTCGTGGTTACCAGTAAAAGTTTCCTTCTAGCAACGGTCGGTGAGAAAATCCATTGTAAATTTGTGAATAGAAATTTCAGGTGTCAGTGCACATTAAGAATAAATGTTCAAATTTTAGAACCGTTCACGTCCGTGTTTGACGCCACAATAGCATGAAGATGGCGAAAAATATACCCTGAAACGTCGCTATTTATACTTTCATCTTTGTACCTGGAAATCTGAATGGGAACATTTTTGTCTGTTGTGAATAATCTGTGGCCTGATTCATTTAATAATATAGACTAGTTAATACAGACAATTTTTATATTGAAATGTTATAATAATATATCCACTAAAAGCAATCGATGTTCTTAAACATCGATGTTTTTAAACATCGGTGTTTTAAAGATAGTTAAAACATTAAATTCGTGCGCAACAAAATGTAATTTAACAATGGTCATGTAAATTAATTTATAATTAAAATTAAGTTATAAATCAAAACGAAGTGTAAAGAATTCGATGAAGAACGAAGTAAGTACAAGGACATCAAGAAGGCAAAGAATAGTGTGCTCAATGAAAGAAGTAAAAAGTTCGTGAGTTATTATTTCATATTTTACCTTCTACAAAATTGTGATTATGAATATTTTTCATCCAGGAACGAAACATAGAGCACAAAACATCGATGTTAAAAGAACATCGGATTCAACACATTGATGTTTAAAATATCAATGGTCTTATAGAAACATTGATGTTTTGAAAACATCTACATCGATGTCACATCCATACCTGCAACGGCACGGGAAGAGAGGGGAATCGGGGTCGTGATATAGAGCTCCAGAATCTTCCCCAACTTTTAATCATAATAATAATATTCATTCCAAATAATGATAAATACAATTATAAGAACAGGTTAGAAAAATTTTAAAACTAGATATTTTCGCTCCTGAGTTTTATAAAATCTATTTCCATCGGCAAATGAACTAGAGATTTCAATTATTAGTACTCCTAACGACCTGTGACACGTAACGATCTGTGAATGTGCAGTCCGATGTGGTCCGTGCGGTATTCGACCATCTGGCTAATCGAATCTTTATAACGGGTAAGTAGTGCTTTTGAAATGTTGTGATTTTGTACACACTCAAATGTTTTCGAAAATGAAAATAGTACTGTATTTTCAAATACCTTAATAAAAATGAAAAATACAATTTTGGTGTGTCATTAAAAGAACATGCAATTAGTTCATACCTTGTCTTTTCATGTGTACATTTCACATTTTCCACCCTTGCCTGTATTCTCACAAAAAGTAATAGTTGCCATTACTTATGCCCCCAACCCTCGTATATTACAAAATGTGTGTAGTATTATAGCACTTCCTTTGATTATTTTGCAATTTATGCCGTGTACCCTCTCTAATTGGTGTTGTGTGGATACTGGAGAAGCTTTGGTAAGTGTGAGTGTTACAACACCACTGCTGCCTTCCGAAACGGCAGGATAGCTATGTTTCAACAGCCCGAACACGTTTTCTAGTCGTGCGTGTTGCAATGAAACACGTACTACTGACTTCATTTAAATTTGCGTGTGAATGCCTTCACATAAAATCAGTTGGATTTATTAATTGTGCAATGAATCTTATAATTTCATATTCTTGTAGGAGGTTTCATTCATTTGTTGTAAAATATGTCATGTATAGATATAAAAAACATTCAATGGGAAAGGGCGGACAGCAATGTCATTGGCTCTCTGGCTTTTGGGTATGCACGCCAATAGGCATTCCTCAACATGCTAAATATCGCCGACACACCTCTATCCCTAAAAGGTAGGTTAACGGAATTTTGTATCGACGCCATCTTATGAATAATGCCAAACTGTCACCTATTCTGTATGTGCAATATTACGAGAAGATAATTTTAATGGTGTCAAGTATCATTCATAATCTGAGTAAATAATTGACAAGGGTTATACGCGCTACGTCTGCAAAATATTCAAAATAAAAAAAAGTATTTTCTGTGCGTGAGTTATGATAATTATACGCATTATTTTCAATAGAATTAGTGTTATTACAACATCAGATACATTTTTGAATTATTTTTTAACGGTTACGTAATGAACTAGTCGGAAAAAAAACTGTTTTTCCCCCATCAGCGGTACATAAAATGGTTTCTTTCTATGAAGTAAATGCGATAAAGAAAAGGATTGCACAATTACATCTTCGGTCATCTAACTCAGAATTGATTAACCGTCCCTTTCAAACAGAGCGGTAAATGTGAGTTTCTTGTTTCAAGCGTTAGAGCGCAATTTTTACAATTAATTTAGCGAACACCACAAGCAACTTTCTAACATTTCGCCGATTTCAGATTGATTTCATCCAGCAGAACCTCGTAATCGGCTTTTCTTTACGTGATCTTTATGTTGTGACACTTCTTAAATCTCTGCCAATCAAACCTTAGAGGATTAAAGAAGCTGATCGATCTTTAATAAAGCTCGAAACAAAAGAAGGAGCTTTAGAAGAGCATGGTTGACACGCTTTGCACTGACGTTGGGAATAATTTATTTTCATAATCTCTCTGAAAGGGAGGAAATCTTAAATTCTCCTTGTTTACTTGGAATAATAACAAACACAGAATTAGAATCTTCGCTCAGTTATTCTGTCTCGCAGCGACCTCTTCCTCAGTCCAATTTAAAAACGTCGCCGGCGCTTTGCTGTCTCCCTTATTTGCCTCCTTATTCGTAATCCGTTTCTGCCGCACTCAAGAAGCTCTAATTGTATGTATAAGAAATAATACGCTTCTCAGAAATATTTTCCGTTAATTACCTACCATGTCATATTTAGGTTTCTGATAAATTTCTTAATTGTGCCGCAATAGGGCACTATTGAGTAACAGCACTACAATAAAAAAATGTATTTTTAATTTTATTAACAAAAGTGATTAATTGCATTTGTCAACACGATGTGTGGCGATTCTCCCTACATATGTATGCTTCTA
>JAHLJT010008446.1:2493713-2527354 GCA_031308135.1 Acheta domesticus | reverse complement strand
TGGTTTCTCTATTCAACACCAGTAGATGCCGGAGCAGTTCCTTAACAAATGCCACATACCGCGCGCGATTTTTCCTTCCTCTTCCTTGTCCCATTTTTACCCCTTACACACTCACCAACTAACATGGACAACACTACCCACACATGCCGGGAGGCCGGTCGGGAGGTTAAAGCTCCAGTGGTTTGCCACTGGTGGGAGATAGCTGGTTGGTGGGAAAACCCCACTAGTCGACGGTAGGTCGGCGCCGGATTTCGCCGTCCAGCGGAGAAGATCACCGCCACCTTCCAATGAAAAAATGCACTGCACTTACAGAACCAATGATGTCAGTAGTTGACGCACCCGGAACCACTAACGATCAATCAGAATGGCACGGATTCTATGTGGACGAGGAGGTCTCGGAAGGACTCGTCTCGTCCCCTAACTGTATTACATGCAGCATATCATTGCTCTGTTTACTGCTTAGTTTCTCATCATTCCTGAGATGAATCAAATCTGAGGTGATTACTTGTTTTGCTTCCTAGCAATAAAAGGAGTTTACCTCTTTACCTCCCACGAACGTGCACTCCAGCTGCAACTGCTTTTAATGAAAATAAAGAATCATTTACCGAAGTTGTCTCCAGAATCGTTTGCGAGATGAGCTGGCATTACGAGCGTAAATATCCCTTACATGTCATTTCAAATTAAGATTTCTCCAATTGTCAAACCGTAACTATTGTAACAGCAACTATGTTTGTTGTTGCAAAATAATATTAATATCAAAATGTTATTACATTAATTTTTGTTCAATTCAAATGAATAGAATAAAAAATGATTGGAATAAAAAGAAAACATCTGAGTACAATGGCACTTTGTCTTTTTAATGTTTGAGTATTAACATTTTATGAACAACACGAAAAATGAAGCACACGTATTTAAGCACGATAGGGTTGGCATAGAACGAGACAACGAAAAAAACTTAACATCTGAGGACGCTAATAATTATGGTTTGTCGTGTGTTTCATTAAAACTACTCCTAATTTTTAGACATGCAATCATCTCCATAATAAAATACGTTTTATGCTGAACATTGGTGCAAAACTAATTTACAAAATTTAATTTTTTCTTCGCAAAAATGAGGATTGAAAAAAGATGACGAGTTCGCTGCAGTCGCCCCACTTGGCTGCGCCGGCGAAAATGCTCTTTTATTTACTGCGCGGGGAAGCAGCGCAGGCTCTCCAGGAGCAAACGCACCTCCGCATCCCGCGCCGCTTCTTCTTCCTCAAAAAATATAACGCTCCAGGGACCCCGCACTGTAAATCCGGTCTTGAGCGGAAGTCTGTTGCGTGAGGAGAGGAGCGACGGCGGTGGCGATGGAGGCGGGGCAACGGCGATGTGGCGGCGGCGTGGCGGTGGGGGGCGTGGCGGTGGAGGTGTGGCGGTGGCGGTTTGGCGGTGGTTGTGGCGGTGGTTGTGGCGGTGGCTGTGACGGTGGCTGTCACGGTGGCTGTGACGGTGGCTGTGACGGTGGCTGTGACGGTGGCTGTGACGGTGGCTGTGACGGTGGCTGTGACGGTGGCTGTGACGGTGGCTGTGACGGTGGCTGTGACGGTGGCTGTGACGGTGGCTGTGACGGAGGCTGTGACGGAGGCTGTGACGGAGGCTGTGACGGTGGCTGTGACGGTGGCTGTGACGGTGGCTGTGACGGTGGCTGTGACGGTGGCTGTGACGGTGGCTGTGACGGTGGCTGTGACGGTGGCTGTGACGGTGGCTGTAACTGTGGCTGTGACGGAGGCTGTGACGGAGGCTGTGACGGAGGCTGTGACGGTGGCTGTGACGGTGGCTGTGACGGTGGCTGTGACGGTGGCTGTGACGGTGGCTGTTACGGTGGCTGTGACGGTGGCTGTGACGGTGGCTGTGACGGTGGCTGTGACGGTGGCTGTGACGGTGGCTGTGACGGTGGCTGTGACGTTGGCTGTAACGGTGGCTGTGACGGAGGCTGTGACGGAGGCTGTGACGGAGGCTGTGACGGTGGCTGTGACGGTGGCTGTGACGGTGGCTGTGACGGTGGCTGTGACGGTGGCTGTGACGGTGGCTGTGACGGTGGCTGTGACGGTGGCTGTAACTGTGGCTGTAACTGTGGCTGTGACGGACGCTGTGACGGAGGCTGTGACGGTGGCTGTGACGGTGGCTGTGACGGTGGCTGTGACGGTGGCTGTGACGGTGGCTGTGACGGTGGCTGTGACGGTGGCTGTGACGGTGGCTGTGACGGTGGCTGTGACGGGGCTGTGACGGTGGCTGTGACGGTGGCTGTGACGGTGGCTGTGACGGTGGCTGTGACGGTGGCTGTGACGGTGGCTGTGACGGTGGCTGTGACGGTGGCTGTGACGGTGGCTGTAACTGTGGCTGTGACGGAGGCTGTGACGGAAGCTGTGACGGTGGCTGTGACGGTGGCTGTGACGGTGGCTGTGACGGTGGCTGTGACGTGGCTGTGACGGTGGCTGTGACGGTGGCTGTGACGGTGGCTGTGACGGTGGCTGTGACGGTGGCTGTGACGGTGGCTGTGACGGTGGCTGTGACGGTGGCTGTGACGGTGGCTGTGCCGGTGGCTGTGACGGTGGCTGTGACGGTGGCTGTGACGGTGGCTGTGACGGTGGCTGTGACGGTGGCTGTGACTCGGTGGCTGTGACGGTGGCTGTGACGGTGGCTGTGGACGGTGGCTGTGACGGTGGCTGTGACGGTGGCTGTGACGGTGGCTGTGACGGTGGCTGTGACGGTGGCTGTGACGGTGGCTGTGACGGTGGCTGTGACGGTGGCTGTGACGGTGGCTGTGACGGTGGCTGTAACTGTGGCTGTGACGGAGGCTGTGACGGAGGCTGTGACGGTGGCTGTGACGGTGGCTGTGACGGTGGCTGTGACGGTGGCTGTAACGGAGGCTGTGACGGTGGCTGTGACGGTGGCTGTGACGGTGGCTGTGACGGTGGCTGTGACGGTGGGCTGTGACGGTGGCTGTGACGGTGGCTGTGACGGTGGCTGTGACGGTGGCTGTGACGGTGGCTCTGACGGTGGCTGTGACGGTGGCTGTGACGGTTGGCTGTGACGGTGGCTGTGACGGTGGCTGTGACGGTGGCTGTGACGGTGGCTGTGACGGAGGCTGTGACGGAGGCTGTGACGGAGGCTGTGACGGTGGCTGTGACGGTGGCTGTGACGGTGGCTGTGACGGTGGCTGTGACGGTGGCTGTGACGGTGGCTGTGACGGTGGCTGTGACGGTGGCTGTGACGGTGGCTGTGACGGTGGCTGTGACGGTGGCTGTGACGGTGGCTGTAACTGTGGCTGTAACTGTGGCTGTGACGGAGGCTTGTGACGGAGGCTGTGACGGAGGCTGTGACGGTGGCTGTGACGGTGGCTGTGACGGTGGCTGTGACGGTGGCTGTGACGGTGGCTGTGACGGTGGCTGTGACGGTGGCTGTGACGGTGGCTGTAACTGTGGCTGTGACGGAGGCTGTGACGGAGGCTGTGACGGTGGCTGTGACGGTGGGCTGTGACGGTGGCTGTGACGGTGGCTGTGACGGTGGCTGTGACGGGTGGCTGTGACGGTGGCTGTGACGGTGGCTGTGACGGTGGCTGTGACGGTGGCTGTGACGGTGGCTGTGACGGTGGCTGTGACGGTGGCTGTGACGGTGGCCTGTGACGGTGGCTGTGACGGTGGCTGTGACGGTGGCTGTAACTGTGGCTGTGACGGTGGCTGTGACGGTGGCTGTGACGGTGGCTGTGACGGTTGGCTGTGACGGTGGCTGTGACGGTGGGCTGTGACGGTGGCTGTGACGGTGGCTGTTGACGGTGGCTGTGACGGTGGCTGTGACGGTGGCTGTGACGGTGGCTGTGACGGTGGCTGTGACGGTGGCTGTAACTGTGGCTGTGACGGAGGCTGTGACGGTGGCTGTGACGGTGGCTGTGACGGTGGCTGTAACGGAGGCGTGACGGTGGCTGTGACGGTGGCTGTGACGGTGGCTGTGACGGTGGCTGTGACGGTGGCTGTGACGGTGGCTGTGACGGTGGCTGTGACGGTGGCTGTGACGGTGGCTGTGACGGTGGCTGTGACGGTGGCTGTGACGGTGGCTGTAACTGTGGCTGTGACGGAGGCTGTGACGGTGGCTTGTGACGGTGGCTGTGACGGTGGGCTGTGACGGTGGCTGTGACGGAGGCTGTGACGGTGGCTGTGACGGTGGCTGTGACGGTGGCTGTGACGGTGGCTGTGACGGTGGCTGTGACGGTGGCTGTGACGGTGGCTGTGACGGTGGCTGTGACGGTGGCTGTGACGGTGGCTGTGACGGTGGCTGTGACGGTGACGGTGATGAGACCAGCGGAGAGGGTGCCAATGGAAGTAATGATGCCAGAGGCTGCGGCGGTGGAGATGGAGTTGGTTTCGGAGCTGGTGGGCTGGCAGAGGGGGAATTGGTGTGGCAGAGGGGAAGGGGAGGGCAGAAGGTGGGGGGGACGGAAGCGAAAGTGGGGTGGATGCAAAGAACGGTAGGCTTGATAGCAGGTATAATTCTTCATGTGATTTCCAGTATTTTTATAATGATATTAGAATAAGCAATGAAGATTAGAAGCGAAAGTGCATATGTGAGCTGAAGGAAGAGAACAAATGGATGAAGGAGAGGAGGTGGAAGAGGAGGCAGATCAGCTGACTACTAACAGTAAATATAGATTTAATGACCACATTAGCACATTGCATTAGTAAGATAATTGTTGCAATTGGCGTAATAATGGCGGATACCTTGAAAAAACGGAGCAAGCACAATGAAGATGGAAGTAAATTAATTGAGGGTCTGTTTTAAGAACTGGATAAAGAGCTCGAAATACTATGATAGCGGTCAAGACTCATGTCAGTATATGTATTTAGAATGGTAAGAATTCATCACAATAGATGTGGGTGTCTCGAGACAACATGGGTTTAGGAAGCCGTCCATTACGATGACAGTAAATCATTAGCAAGACTCTGCGTATGATAAAGCTATTAAAAAGTATCGGCTATATATGTAAAACTATTTTGAAACCAAACGCCCTACACTACGAGCCATAACGAAAATTAATTAAAACGCAGGGGTGGAAAGACCTTTAACATCTTACCCCATAAACCCACTACAGAAAAACCAACGTGGAACGTGATGTGTGATCGGAGGGAAAGAGAATATAGGTAAGCAGAGATTCCCAAAAGGAGGGGGGTGCGACGAAAGAGAAGACAAAAGAAAGATATCGCATGGAGCAGTAGCGAGAAGCTCTGAAGGTGGGTGAAGGGGAAAGAAGAACGACCCTTTCTCGCTAACGGGAGAGAAGAGACTGCCTCCCTGCTAGCCAGTAATGGAATGGGTGAGAGGGTGTGGAGATGTGATGGAGACTAGAGGGATCAACTTGAGAAATTCCTTCTTGTACAAAGTGGTGAAACATTTTTTGCGAAATTATTTATGAGAAAACTAGGACATAAGAGCCCCCGAAGAGAGAGAAAACGTTGAGTGTACGAGGTGAAGAAACGGTGACGAAGTAATTCTTATTTGCGATCATTTAGAAGGTCCTGTTGACCATGCTAAGGAAAATTACATTACTTTTTATCATTCCCTTTGTTGGCTTAATGGCTAAAAATTCAAATGGAGAGTGTTATATGGCTTAATTTATGCGGAAAGTAGGAAATTATTCAGTCTACCAAGAAATCCAGCGAATTGACTCTTCAAAACGGCGTATTCAAAGTCTTAAGCAAACACAGTTTTCAATCATTTAACAAAAGGAAATTTGTTAAATTTCCTTAAATCAAAGTATATGAACAATCAGACGAACATAGAACGGAAAGTTAACCAGTCATCACAATGTTTTATAAACTCCTTAGCAATTAAAGACCAACTTAATTTGAACAAAGTTATCTTGCAATATTTCATTATTATCTAATACTTTCAGATTCTTTCTATACTTCTTCCATTCGTCTTTATATTTCATATAATTAAATTAACTTACTAGTATTCTTTCTAAATTTTACTAAGTAATTGCGTCAACGACTGCTGGTATATCGATATAATATACTTTTCGCTAGTTGAATAATAATTTTGAAATTTAATAATTAAATAATAATTTCTTAATATTCTGTCTCAGGAATTTTATTATTCTGTGTCTGGAAAATTTACCGCTGCATGACGTCTAGGCTCATAATTTTTACACTGGCATTTCTTTTGAAAACACACTTACCACATGAAAAAATATTCGAAATGTGTAACGCACAACAATGCTCTGTTACGCATTTATTGTCAAACATCTGCTTGGAATGCAAAAGGACAAATGACATAGAAATGAAAATGTAATAAAACGATAAAAAGTCTAATTAAAATAACATATTCACATCAAACAAACAATACAATAATGTCCTTTTATCTGCATTTAACAAAGGACTGTAATCTAATGGCTATTATAGGTCATATTACTATTCTGATTCAAAAATTGAGCAGATTTTGGGCCTTGTGAACTCCTACTCAGTCTTTAACCCTTTCCAGCCCAATGTGACCAATTGGAACCCATTACTAATTTTTTATATTTACTCGGCATCCGCGATTGCCCACTGTTTCAATATGGCACCATGATTTTGTTGCGTGTGTATAGAGTCAGCAAATGGCAACTTAGACTTGATTGTTGCAACACGTGACATTCTACAGCATTGTAAACAACCGAGTGCCTGCCGCCATTGCATCAGCTGCGCTGCATATGAAATAATAATAATTTCGAAGGAAAATATTTTTTATTGCAGTCTTACAAAAATATATTATAAATGTACATGTAATAAAGATAATAATATAAATTTGGCAGTTATGTAATGTTGAAATGTATTATGCTGTGATTATTAGTTTCGGGTTCCATATGGACCCAGTGGGAAGTAAGAGTAATGTCTTTGCAAAATGAACTTATGTGCGGGAAATCACAACTTGAAAATTACTTATATTACATGTGTATAATTATATTATATGTATCCATAAATATAAATACACATATATACATAGATATGTGCACATATACATACACACATATATACGCAGATATGTATTTATTTATTTATTTATTTACGTCAAAAACAATTAAAAACTGTTGTGACGAGCTTTGGGGAGAAGTTAATTTTGTGCACGTTTTCATAATTCTGTGATCTCTATCCTAAACCATATTCTAGTCGAATTTTGAATACAGAAAAGACAGGGTTTTTTGTCGAATTTTGTTGACAAAATATTCGCTCCTATATAATAAAATATATTTTCAAAGGTAAAGTAGCTATAAATTCCTGCCCTGAACCCTCATGTTCTTCATGAAAGAATAATACTTTTTGCCGCGATGTAAACATATACATGTACATACATATACTTACCTATGTACTCATTATTTTTATATATACATTTACACATATATATGTTTATATATACATATACACGTATATATGTTTATATATACATATACACATATATATGTTTATATATACATATACATGTATATGAGTTTATATTTACATATATACATACATATGTTGGTATATACATATACACATGTACATATGTTCATATATATACACACATATATGAGTAATTCCACAAATATAACATGTGTACAAACATGTTCTACCCCATCTTCCCACTGGGTCCATATGGATCCAATAAAAAATTCAAGTATCTGACAAAAATAAATAAAGTAACTTATTTGTGTGTTTGTTTAGGGTATTTAGAAGCGATCAATGTGGAAATTAATTTTTTTGTTAATTACCCATAATTTGGGCTGGAAAGGGTTACAACTTTCATTTCCATTTCGTTCATTTTACTAGCTACGTGACCGACGAATAACTCCATTTTATATATACATATACATAAAGTAGAATATATTTGAACACAAAATTAAGTTCATTATGCTACGCGTTCAGAATTCTTTCAAATTCCGTCAGCCTTCATACAGCTCGTTGTGTATATTTTGCCAATGTTCACTCCCACCTGAGATATGGCATAATATTTTGGGAAAACACATCTTATAGCTCACAGATTTTCAGATTACAAAAAAGAATTGTACGAATAATAAGCAAATCCAACCCACGTGATTCTTGTAAGTCACTCTTTATTAATCTAGGAATTTTACCATTACCTTGTCTCCTGATTTACGAATCAGTAGTTTTCGTCAAAAATGACTTACTTAAGGACGGGAATATATTTTCAGCAAACGCCGATGTCTATAAGTATAACACACGACGTAGTAATCATATTCACCAAGTGGCAGTATCAACAGCTCACTACAAAATTTCACATACAATTCATGTACATTACTCTACAACACTTTGCCAGAAGACATTAGACGATTAAATTCCATAGAAAAGTTTGTCCCAAGTAAAATCTTTTCTGCTGCATAACTGTTTCTATACAATTCGAGACTATACCGAACATCAAAAGGAAAGTAGAATTAATTTTAACAATGATAGTTAATGTAATTATTTATCATTTGGACTGTATAATTCTAAAGAACCTGTAACAAGTATTGTACCACAGTTTCTGGGTTGATGGCCCCCATCTCGATCAGGTTTTTCGTCCAGTTTCCCTGATCCTTGAGCAAATGCTGAGATGGTCCCTTGTTTTGCTTCTGGACATAAATGTAACTTCATTATTTGTGCACGTTCTTCTTGAATTTCAGTGGGAAATATAGTTATTCAAATTATCGTTTTTCATATTATCGCGGCAAAAGTATTATTCTTTCATGAAGAACATGAAGGTTCAGAGCAGGAATTTATAGCTAATTTACCTTTGAAAATATATTTTATTATATAGGAGCGAATATTTTGTCAACAAAACTCGAAAAACCTCTCTTTTCTGTATTCAAAATTCGACTAGAATATGGTTTAGGATAGAGACCACAGAATTATGAAAACGTGCACAAAATTCACTTCTCCCCATAGCTCGTCATACCGCAGTTTTTTAACTGGTTTTTGACGTAAATAAATAAATAAATTGATTTCATTCTCACCATTTCTTCAGGCTCCGTCCACGGCAGCTGCCTCTACTTCTGCGCACCCGAAAAAGTACCAATATAATTTCTCATTTTAACGTCATAATTACTATTTCAAAAATGTCTATATTTTCTTAAATTTCCATCGCGATGCTAATATCTTTAAGTGTTCAACGTTCAAATTCTACTACTCAAAATTTAAAAAATATCAACTTAGCTCGGAGTTCATCCCGACGCTACTGCACCGCTGCGGCCTCGACTCTTCTCCGTTGTGTAGTAACAATACATCTCTTGAATGTCCACTGTTTTTATGACGCGGTGCAGATCAAATTTGCAATACGTTCCTTCTTTGATCTTTTGTATGCCAACATATCCTGTACAGAATCCCGCTCTCCCATTTGCTAATTGTTCAAGCCATTCTTTCTTTTTTTATTGTTCGTAAATAAAACCATTAAATTGACGCGTTTTGTAATTACAATTACGTCCATACGTTTCAAAAAATATACTCACTTTTTTCTTTCTTTCATTTATTATTTCCTACATCATCCTGGAATATGTTTTCTATCTAATTATCATTTCAATTTCCGTGTCGCATCATGGTTCCCTTGTTTTCTCTTTGACTTAGTAAATATTTACTCATATTCACAATGAGATGAATATTGTAATGAAATAAGAGGAAGAGATACATTTATTTACAATTTAGCTACAAGGATAGCATGGTTTGAAGTATTTATTTGTTTGTCAAAAAAAAGTAAAAACTGTACCTGGTGTTATTGCCAGACGTGCCGCCCTCTGCTAGACAGCGGCCGCCATCTTCGCTGTCTTTGCATGAATGGTCGAAATGCGTTGCGTTTCAGCCCCCAGCCTCCCTCCATGGCCAGTCACGTGTTTGCCACCATCTGGTGGTCACAACCCATCCACGCTGAAAAGATATCGACGAAGAAAGGACTGCCTTTCCGCCTTCCGGTGGATGTGAAGAGGGTAGCCTTGTATCAAAAACAAGATCGCCTCCCCGTTGTTAGTACTTGCTTTAGTGGACATGCCCCATGCTGATGTGTTTCCGTTCGGCGCGAGACTGTCTATCATTGAAAGGATGAAACTATTGTCTGCTACCCTAAAATAAGCCTCATCTCAACATCATTACTCCAATAGCCAGATCTTTAATTTCGATTGGGATTATTGAAAGTCATGTTGTTTTTATTGCAAATTGTTCTGATTATACATTTCAGACTCAATAAGGACAAAGTATTTATTATATTTATGTGATTCATTTGATGTACTTGACGTATGACGTAATACGTATGACGTATACGTATGACATAATACGTAAATCCACATTTTAGTTGATGGACAAAAGGATTGTGCAGTATTTTCTTACAAAGGTTTGATTTTGTATAAAACACACAGGTTTTTGACCTCCACGAGTGACGAGCCCATTTTGTCATGATACAGTATGCATTGTCTCGTCAAAAACAAGAATAATGAAACGAATAGCTTAATCATAAGGCAGAAAATACGATTTTCTTCTACGAAATAGTATATATGCACAGGATGTCTCACACAGGAAGACAAATTAGGCGAGAAATAAAAAAGCACCCAATTCACACAATTCGACTCCTTTTTTATTTCTCGCTTAATTTTTCTGCCTGAGCAAATATGTTCATTTATTTTGTAAATAATAAATAATTACACGTTTATGGAGTGTTTCTTTACTTCCATAATGCAAATTTTGCCTAGAAATATTTTTTCAAGTCAACTTTTGAGGTGCTTATTGCGGCCCAACCATTCGGAAAATCCATGTAGTGTATTAGACAAAATATTCTTAGAATTGTCTTAAGAGCTTATTTTCGAAGTTTCGACGTTTCCTCCCCAGACACCCTGTATGTATGTATGTATGTATGTATGTATATGTATGTATATATATATATATATATATATATATATATATATGAGAGAGAGAGAGAGAGAGAGAGAGATTAAAATGAACTACATATTTTGAGAACGACGGAACCAACTTGGCAACTTAGAAGTACCACGAGTGGTACGCAAATAGGCGACAGGCTACGTACGGTATTTCTGCACCTCGAATGCTGGAAGTGTTGACGCAGGTACCGTATCAAACTGGCTTTAAGGAGCATGTGCATACGACCATAGAGATGCAAAGTTTTAGCACAGTAGGACATAATAGGAAATGCAAGTTTACCTCTAGCGGATTGTATTTAGGGAGTTCTGTCTGCAAGCCTTATACACGATCAATAGTAAAAAAAATTAAAACTGAAAATCTGGCAAGTTGAACTTTAAAATATTTGGTGAACCCGTTTTTTTCGGTCATCACAACCCTGATTGCGATATGGTTCGGGTAAGTCACTATATTAAATGTGACCATGGTTGCGATTTAAAACCTTACACACTTTTTAAAATTAAGACTGGGTTTCGCAAATGCGTAGAGAATCAAAAGTAAGTTTTAGTGAACTTTTATTGAAAAAATGTGCTTGCACAAGTTACATTAGAAACATCAGAAACAACCGGTTACATTCAAAGCATTGTAAATGCACCTAAACTTGTACGAATACAAATTTTTAAAATATGTATTTCATTTGTAGCCCATTATCGGCATTTTTCTGTTATTATTATTTACACATTTTTCTTGTAACTTAGAAACATATTCAAACATTTTTCTGAAGCTGGGAAAATTCCATTTCAAACCGTGTCCCCAAGAACATTTGAAATGCACATTCAGTAACATTTCAAAGAGAATAATGCAATAGAAACTATTCCACTACAATATTAGTAGAGGAGTTATTTTTACTCACGTACGCTATTAGTGTTATTTATATTACATCGTCTCGACATTTTTGTAAAGACCGTCGTATTGTGAAAGAGATGATGCAGTAGGAAAACCGACACCCACCTCTTAACCCTTATGACTTAGCTCGAGTCTCCCCTACATAATGCACCTCCAGCCAAATTTGAAATTAATTAAGAGCCAGCGACGGCAGGCGAGTGAGGCGGGTGCGGCCGGCGGGGAGGGGCACTGGGAACGAGCTCAGGGAGAGACGATAGGGTGGGGAATGTGGGAGAGAGACAGAGGCAGGGGCAGAGGCAGACCGACGGAGAGACGAACGGAGAGAGACAGAAGAGTTTTTGCTAAAGATAATTTAATACATTGACAACATAAAAAACAAAATTGATATGAGTTTACTATTCAAACTACTGGTGCTAAAATTGCACGTACTTTCCCGCCCGTATTTTCATGCAAAATTACCGAAAAGTACTCACATTTTCGAAAAATTGTATATGACCTTATTTTAAAATATATCTTTAAAGAACATATTTCATAAAGGGAAAATTCTCTTTCTTCAATATTTTAGTTTTACAAAGACTCCGAACAAATTTTGAACTTTTGTCATTTTCGAAAAAGTATGGAATTCAACGATGAGACCTGCACCTTTCTCTTAACGTCCTTCTCACTACCCAACAACAAAACTCAATTAAAAAAGATCGAACCATTTTCTTGAAATTTGGAAAATGTCCCAAGGACTTCATGTAAAGTATCTCCAACATAAAAAAATGGTTTCAAATTAAAGGGGATCGGTTGGGGAATCAATTTTGAAGAAAATCGCTTGAACAGTTTAGCTGCTAGCGTTGTTCACAGACGGATGGACAGACAGACAGTTCCTCTCAACTGCGTAGGGAGAAGGTAAAAACTGTCTCATAAAAAGGTTCCCCTCAAAACAAAATACTTACAAGTTTCATGGCACAACATGCCTGGCGTCTAGACCAATGCCCGATTTTAAGTAGACAAATTTAAGAGAATGAACTTGATTTATTTCAAAACACAGTATTTGGGTTTAGAGTTTCACATCTATTCAGTAGTAACATAACGTATAACGCAACATGATCAGGAAGGTGCAATTGCAAGAAGTATCTTTCAGTACTTTTTCTATGACTTAAGGAAACGAACAAAGGTTGAATTATGTTACCTTAGTACAACCACAGCCTTGCATTAACTATCCTTAACATCACTGTTCTCATCAACTAACTACCATCATTCGAGATACAAAAGATCGAACTGAGTTACGCTAGAATCCATTTTTTAAAGTCCTCAAGGTGCAATATTATTTGAATTTTAGGATGTCGAGATGATCAATTATCAAATTTCTCCAACAATTCTCATTTATGTCATTTAATCATCGTAAACTTCATTTAATCATCGTAAGTATTTAATTTAATTATATATTTATTCTCTTTTCAATTTTTTACTCTATAATAATGGATAATGGATATAATAATGGTACATATAACAATGGAATAAGGTTAGTGTATTTTCGTTCTTGCAAGAGCTACATTTTGTATTTACATTCCGCATGCACTTAAATATTTTCATAGCGTGATTAACGAATTAAAGAGAGTAGATAAAATTACATTATCATAAAGATCCCTTTGATTAATTTTTAAACAAATTGATCTCACAAAAATTGACGATGTAGTTTTTGTTAAACGTTTATACGCATTATTAATAAGGATGAAATCAATTAAATATTTCGTCAAATACAATCAGCTTGAAATTTTAACGATATAAAAACACAAGTTTATCAATAAAAGTTCGGAAATATATAGTCATGATGATATACATTTTGCCAGTTGCGAGTTGATAATTCTTTGTAAGAAATTGGGATATTTTAAATTCTTTGACTGTCCCAAAGTGATTCTCATTACAATTTTGTTTTTAGGTTTTGAAATTTAAATCAAAAACTTTGCGAATGCTCACCTTAATGTATTTGAAACCATCATTGACACTCAAATTATACACGTGACTTCACAGATTTGGCAAAGACAACGTTCCCTTTCACAGAATCAGCACAAACACGGGTATTTTCAAATCACACTAACTACAGGTCGGGAGCGGGTCGGGAGCGAGTTGAGAGAAGGTTGAGAACGGGTCGGGAGCAGGTGGAGAACGGGTCGTGGGCAGGTGGAGAACGTGTCGGGGGCGGGTGGAGAACGGGTCGTGGGCGGGTGGAGAAGGGGACGGGAGTCGGTGGAGAAAGTGTCGGGAGCGGGTGTAGAACGGGTCGGGAGAGGGTGTAGAACGGGATGTGGGCGGGTGGAGAACGGGTCGTAGGGGAGTGGAGAACGGGTCGGGAGCGGGTGTAGAACGGGTCGGGAGCGGGTGGTGAACGGGTCGTAGGCGAGTGGAGAACGGGTCGGGAGCGGGTGGAGAACGGGTCGGGAGCGGGTGGAGAATGGGTCGGGGGCGGGTGGAGAACGGGTCGGGAGCTGGTCGCGACAGCGTCGAGCCGAGGCGGCGCGCGGGGCGTGCGGCGGGAGCGCCTTGTGCGTGGGCGCGCGGGCGAGAGCAGCGGCGGAAGAGCGGGAGGGGGAGGGGGAGGGGCGGGGTCTCCTCGTCGTCCATCGCGGCGCGCGTCGATCGGCGCAGGCACGGCCGTAATTGAATTGGCGACGAGGTCGCGCGCCGGGCACGCACGCGAGGCTCACCGCTCACGCACGTGCGTGCGGCCGCCCGGCCCCCCGCCCCCGGCCCCCGGCCCGCGGGCGGAGCGGTCAAGCGACGCAGCACGCGTGGCTTTCTTGGCCGCAGCCCTCCTCGCCTCGACACCTCCGTCTCCGGCAACTGCTCGGCAAGCAGTGCGCTGCAATTCCAGGATGGCGGTGTCGCGATACAGCAATCCGGCTCTCGTCAGCCACTTGTCACTTGCCGACGCCAGTGTTCCATAACTAATAAAAGGCGAGGGCTCCTCACCTCGTTCTCGTTCTTCTTCTTGCTGCGACATACGCGCTAGGATGCCACCACCCTCCACTGAAGGGCTGCGCTACCTGGATAACTTAAAATAATCTTGGTCTTTACATTTGCACGAGTTGTAAAGTCCTCCCTCTCCCCCGCAACTCGCGACAGCGGCACATTATGGGGCACGAAGTAACTCTGGCAATGGAGATATTTCTCCTCTGTCGGTTCGACATGTTTTTGTCAGAAAATTTATTTCAACCTGGGAAGTAGGGACGACCATTTCTGCAATTCATTTTTTAAATTCCCTTTGTAGTTTTTAATTCTGTATTTAAATTATCAGAATAGGTATTTATTTCTTTATTCGTGTATTTATTGTATTTATTACTTATTACTGTATTATTTGTTACTGAATTTGTATAATTTAGTAAGGAATAATCTGGATTCTATGCGGAAGGAAGAGATTCATTGCGGCCTTTTTCTAGATAAATTATCTTCTATTCATGTTCAAACAGCCTTCCGTTTTCAAAACTAAAAAAACTTCTTATAAGTTTCCTAGATATCATTGGCAGGACCTTGCTTTTACGATTATACATAATGTATTAAAATCAAAATCCAAAGAAACCTGTAAAAAATTGTGTAAACAATATAATCCCAATACAATAGCATCTTACAGAACAAAAATGAACAAGAAAAATATACGTATAAAACAAATTCTCAAAGAGCGCATCTCTTCAACAACAATTTTATTCTAAACGCCGTTGCAAACGTAAGATAACTTTCAAAAGAGCAAAAGCGAGGGCAACCAGCATCAAAACCGCTCCAGCCCCCGCGAGTTTACTCGGAAATAAACTCATACATCTCCGCGCAGCGTGAAAAAGCGCGCTGCTCACGTTTTACACAAACCGATAGAAAGGGCGCGCGAGGAGCTTAGAGGCTGCTTTCTCTCTGGGCGGCGCAATTGACGGGCTGAACCGAGACGACGAATCTCCAAGTGACAGGAGGCTTAAAGCGGTAGCAGTCTGAATGTGCATCTGGCGCGTCAAAAGCACACGTCCGCGTCGCGTCACGTCGCGTCGCGTTGCGTCGCGTTGCGTCGCGTTGCGTCGCGTCGCGTCGCGACGGATGCCTCGGGCGGATTACCAGCAGACGAACTCGCACACCCGCTCGCCAACATCACCGTGAGCAACGTGGCGACGTCGCGTGAAGAACAGCTCGAGAACCTTCTCGCTCATTCACGCCCCGGAAGCCGTGAGCAGGAAATTGTCAGGAGTGACTGAACGAGAGGGTAAATACCAGTACGTACGAATATTTACGTACCATAAGAACCAGTACGTACGCATTCACGAACCAGTACGTAAATACCAGTACAGCGTACGAATATTACATTATATAGGTGAAATTAATCATTGTAGAGGTTGACCATAGTTAAAATCAACCCCAAGAGGGTGGACGACTACGCTGACGGCAATGAAGTTAACAATATTCAATATATCATCACAGAAGAAGGTCTGACCATGTCCTGAGGATGGAATAAAAGATATTCCGAAACAGCGGCACCTATTGGTTGAATTTATTCTACTCACTCCGACCAATCCCTTGAACTACAATACTAATTACACAAGTGGCATTTTAAATAGCGGCGGTCGTTTGCTTCAGATTCTCAAGCAACTCGTCAGTGTCCGAGAATCTGGCAGCACAAGTTTCCTCTTGAGTGACTTGAGGAGCGTTTTAAAGTTACTTTCTTACACAACATGTAGAAATCGCTCCCTGATAATTTGTGCGGATAGTCGTGAAGAGAATTACCAGCGGATGAACTCACAAGCTGCTGAAGGGTAAGAATCTTTGGATAAAATAAGTCTTTTTAGATAGGTCTTATTCAACTAGTGATTATCGAGCTTGCCCTGGCCGGGTCATTGGGGTGGAACGCGGAGAGAGAAAACTACTTATAGGTCAGCGTCGGATCTCCGCGTTCTAGCGGGAAAGAAACATCAATTATCGGAATATTACATATATAACATGCACTATGCTTACGGGACTAACGGCTTCAGTAGTTGACGCGCCCGTAAACGAATACACTCGTGATGAACCCCCGCGCCAATGGAGCTCTCAGTTGATTCACTGACGCTTCCGGGCGCGTCAACTGCTAAGGCCATTAGTCCCGTAAGTATAGGGCATGATTTTATCGCTGGAGGTGGCAGTGATACTCTCCCGACAGACCGTAAGATCCTGCACTGACATACACGTCCACTGTCGGCAATTTTCCCCAATCGGTTAACTCGTACTAGCGGGACACTGCCCCAGACGGGACAAGCTCAATGGTCCCGACCAGTCTATCGATGTGTGTGATAGTGTGGTGCATATACGTGTGTAAGTGCACACGGGCGCGGTGTGTAAGGACAAAGATGAGGAAGGGAAGATCGCGCGCGAACCATGGCCAATTTTTAGGGTACTGCGCCAGCATTTACCTTGTGTTGTTCGAAGAAATCACGGAAAACTAGCGATCAGATTAGCAGTCCGCTAGAATTTGCCTCCAGACAGCGGCTGAACTCGACCTACCTATGGAGCTTGAGCCGAAAAATCTGCCAGCTTCCACTCCATCTCTTACCCAGTCAGTGGCCCTGCAGTTGTACCAATTGATGCTCTGAACCCCCGGAAGTCAGTATATAGCGGGGGAGAAACCATCCCGGGATATAACAGCATGCAGCGGATTCGATGGTATAACTGTCAGCGTATCGGATTGTTGTCGATTATCGTACCGTGGATTTTTAATGGCGAAAAATCCTTCGTACGCCTTCGGAGGGGAAGTAAAGCCGACTGAAGTAGATTACTTGTAGTAGATTTACTGCATGTAAAAGATCCTCAAGCCTAAATGATGCCTCTGAGCTAAATTCAAATCAACTGTTTCGTCGCACGAGATAATACGTTCTTTCACCGCTAAATGGTGAAAGGAGTGTAGCGAAATTTGCGTGGTCACACGGAAGAGCGGGCCTGATGTCCCGAGTCTCGCCACGTAAAATAAGGCATTAACTAACTAACACTTCGCTTAAGGGATTAACGGTTTCAGTAGTTGACGCGCCTGTAAGCAAATACTCACGCGATGCATCCACGCATCAGGCGCGAACTGCGCCGCTCATTACACTCTGTGGGGCGCGCTTTTGTGACTGCGCGTGTTTTTACGACACATCAGCTTCAGCTTATGATGATCCGTCAGAGACTTCGCCGCCACTTACATAATTAACCGTCGCTGGCGTCTGTAGAGCCACTCCCTTCTCCGCACTTTTTATTTCCGCGCTGACCTTCCGTTGGTCTACCCCTGTCGCCTCTGCCCATCCCACTATCCGCCCATCAACGGCCCTATTACGTGATAAGTATTCGCATAATAGTATCGCGTTACATTCAATTACGAATTGAATTCGAACATTCACTTAGATCGGCGAAGTGGCTTTACGTTTTATTTCCGGGGCGGCGCCGAACCGCCGGTGAAATGAAAGAGGGGAAAGGTGGAATGCGGGCAAAAGGCAAATCCGATTCGCACATCCGAGCGAAAGTCCAATTTCTGGTTATTAAGCGAAAGGCGCTGTAGCGCTATAACATTCAGGAAGATAATCTCCCAATGAATGCAAAGGATACTGCTAATCAAGAAAAATTTAAGCTCGATGAGCAGTTAAAACGATCCGTTTTATATTGTCTTACACATTGTTTGTATATTGTATACGTAGGATAACATCTTCGACGTTAAATCAATAAAATATGGAGGTATGTGGCTATACTGCATTTAGTAACACCCGCAAACAAAGGAAATAGACAAAACAGAAATATTAAATTCAATTGCATTTCAGTGAGACCTCTCTCTACCGGATGGTCCTGCATTGGAGTCTTCACGGACCTGCAATTTCCACGTCAGTCTCAGATGGGTCCAGACAAGAATCAACGTGTAATTCAACATCCATGTGTAGCCCAGCATCAGGAAAGATATGGTAACACGCAATAGTCAGAGAACTTCGTGCAATATTAAATGTCCGCGAAACAGATGATCTCACACTCCACTCCAAAGATGGTTAAAATTTATTTTTATGCAAAAATTTGCGTTTCAGAAACATATAAGGATTACAGAAACATTAAATGTTTTATAATTTACAAAAAACAATACATTTGTTTACAAAAAATTAACACAGAAAATATATATATATATATGTATATATATATATATATAATATTATATATACATATAGTGACGTTCGGTAATATCCATCAAACGTCCCTGTCGCGCAAGCAACTTTCACGACGCCAGAATGCAAAATTCACAGTGCGCATACCGCGATGGTCAGTAGAAGCAAGATCTTGTATCCTCTGACCGGGACAGCGCAAATAGTTTTCAAGGCAGGGACGCATGCGGAGTCAGCCCTGGGAAGGGTATGACATCATGTCTCCCTTAACTTGAAAAGACTGCCACATAATTTCTGCGAACAACAATCTCTCGTCAGAGTAATTGCCCCCCTTCAAAGTCAAAGCAAATATATCATTCACAGACATTTTATATACGATTATAGGGACACATTGTAATTCCGAGACATTCCGACGCTGGTGTATTCTTTCAGCGCGGTAGTTAACAAGTGGCCTTGGTGTTCGTTTGAAGTTTAGTATAAGAAAGTAGAAATGAAATCACAGACCAAAGTCGAATTTGTGCATTTGTTAAAAGCCGCAAGGCGTCTTTTTTTTCTTATTTCGTCTATTCGCATAAAATAAACAATGCAACATATGACAGAAAAGAATTCAATGAAAGTTACTTATATCTTGAGAAATTTTAATGAACATTCACATTTACCAACTTCAAAATATTTTTTGAAATTCACCTTTCTGATTTTCATTGTTTATTCACCTCTCTGATTTTCCTACATTCTCTATTACCCACACTCACCAGAAATGGATTAATACCAAAGCAAACTCTATCTTATTCCAGTTATCAATCAATAATAACACCCATAAAATTACTGATATAAATGAGTCAACACCAAATCAGAATAACCACATCATCCCGGCCTTTACAGATGTAATTAATTGATCTGGTCAAACGGCAATCCCTAAGTCTTAGCGGATTATCCGGATCCGACAGGGCCCCATAGTAGAATGAAAATGGAACGTTCGTCATAAAGGAAAAAAGAATGCATTTAGAAAATAGAAGAAATTTGAATCGATAGAAATGAGCATATTATGTAAGAAAGCTAGAATTTAAGTCCAGTTAACTCTTAAAAATACTATGCTACAATATTTTAAACATTTTACATCTATTACGGATCAAACTACGTCTGCAGCTATGTGGAATATAATAAAAGCAATTAGCGGCTCCTATTCAACTAGCTTACCTCGAACATTAGAAGACGAAAGTGGAATAAAATATACATACATATGTACACACACGCCAACATCGAGTTTATGTATGTAGATTGGTTTAAGTTTGTACTGTACATTTATCGTCATAAAAAAGCTGCACCGAGGAGGACAAGAACGATTGCGATCATTGTTGGCAGGCAGGTAGGTAGGGTAGAGGGTACCACGTATACAAAATGATTACACTTTCACATTTCTTAGATCAACATTTATTACGCTACACGGCCACAGACGGTACATGTTAGTATGGCGTGGGGACACCATTTTAGAGGACAACATTCAGACATTCCGTCATGGAGTTGTACAGGTCTCGAATGAAGTCCTTTGCTAGTTCATCCGTGGAGCTTGCATTTGAGCGCACAGTTCCTGCAGATTGGTGGGTAGGAATGGGATACTGATCGCACGCTTCATAGCACCCCAAACATTCTCGATCGGGGACAAGTCTTGCAATACTGCTAGCCATGCAGAGTATCCACGGCACTACCCGTCGGTACTCCCTCCTCATGCTGTGCGGTGAACGTCCAGATCCTGCATTTTGCCTGTGAATGCCTTCCTGAATCCATTGGCGGCAACAGCGGCCGATGTCTGTACGATGGGTGTAGTGAAAAAAAAAACGATAGGACCAACTAGCCTCCTGCACACCCACGATGCATCCCCTCTCGAACGCGTCTAACTGGACAACCGGCTGACGAAACGTCGCCGAGGCATCGAGTACGTGCAGATGACGCTCAGGCGACGCTACCCGATGTCGAAATGGCCGGCGCGGCCGTTTGAAGCCCTCTTATCTAGTTCGGTGGGCGCGACGCCACTCACATACCAGTGAGCCCCCAGTGCGCGGCCGACCGTGAAAATCAATGGCTTAGCGAATGATGTACAAAATACTCTCAGAGTTTGCAGCGGATCAGGAGGGTCCTTCGGGGCGCAACTTTTTTATGACGATGAGTTTTTGAGACGATGAACTTTTAAAAAAGACTAAATACACCAGTAACAAGTAATCTACTTCAGGTTCCGAGACAATCCGAGCTTCTGAGATCCCCAACTCGATCAGGTGTTTGTCCAGTTTCCCTGACCCATTGAGCAAATGCTGAGATGGTCCCTTGTTTTGCTTCTAGACGTAAATGTAGCTTCACTGTGCGCACGTTTTGCTAAGCTTTTTACTTGTAAATCTCGGAGTAGAGCTGAGAGTGAATTATTATTTTGTTATCAATGTAGAATAATCACATCTGCAGGTCGTTTACCGTTGAAAATATGTTTTCTTTAACTCGAGAACGAAAACGTCTAGTTTTTCAAATGTTACTAATCTCGCGCTTTTTAAAATTTTCTTATTATTTAGTTTATTTTTAATCTTTTTTATCTTTCAACTATCGTATTTATATTTTAAATTCTTTTGTAAGGCACTCATATACATTTAATCTAACAGTTCAAAGGGATCCAACAAAAGATTTTGGACAGTCAAATTTATTAAAACATAATAAAACACTTTACATTAAAAAAATTTTGTACTTGTGGCTACGTTTCGAAGGATGATTGTACCTTCATCTTCAGGCCAATAAACGTATACTTCAACAACTAAAATTATATGAAAGATAGACATTAGCAATTGTTAAAAATCGAGAAAAAGGAAATGAACCTGTTGATACTTTAGGAGATATAGTAAGTTATTGCTCATAAGTTTAAATTAATATTCCAAAACAAGATCAAGTACTGTACTTACATTTGAAGGAATTATTTACATACTTTTACGGAACGGATCGTAAACAAGGAGGCCGACAAGGTGTGTCTCAAACAAGATTTTAGATCCAGAAATATGAATTAAGAACTCAAGCAACTTGATGTTGAAATTCTATGGCGAACGTTGTTATGCGTTTAAACCAAGAGGATGAAACATTGATAAATTACAAATTTTAAGAGATATGTCAGAAATAATAAATAAAAATCCCCTAGCAAAAAAGGAGACTGAGCTTCTTAACCAATTCATAGAGTTTTTGATTTGTTATATACAAATTCATATGATAGTAAATATTAATAACATACAAACATTATTTGAAATCAAATTATAAATCTACCGGTTTTGACATTTTAAAGAATAAGAACTAAAACTAAACAAGGACTACAAAGCACAGAAGACAAACAGACTCACCTTGAATGCTATCTCATTGTAACGTTAATATGAAACGATGCACAGATAAAACATAGTAACATGTGAGGTACAAGAGTGACATCATGGCTCACTCGTTAGTACGGCCGCTCCTGCTTCTGAGGTAGTATGGACACGACTAATTTCGAAGCCTGCGGATTGTGGGAAAGATAGGAATAGGAGATGGTGGTGGGGAAATGAAAGGGGGAACGCCATTGGAAAGGTGAGTCGCACGACTTCTAAGTGAGTACGGGATAGGATGTTGATGAACAGGAAAAACGATATCTTGAGCAGAGGTATGTGCATCATGGCTGGCTACATTTGTAATGAATGAATTAATAAATTGTTGTTAAGTTAGTGTGTGATTTTCATTGATGGACATAACAACTGGCGACGAGGATAAACTCGGAGAGTGTTGGGCTGCAGGCGTCGCCATGTAACAACTGGCGACGAGGATAAACTTCGGAGTGAAGTGTTGTTGTGCAAAAACCTGACAAAGTGCCGCTGTCACTATAACAATTGGCGAGGAAAACGCGACAAAGTGCTGTGGTAAGTCGCCATAACAAATGGTGACGAGAAATAAACTCGGAAGAAAGTTGTTGCTGTTCGGGGGTCGCCAATAACAAATGGCGGCGAGGAAAACTCGGGTGAGAATGGCTGCTGGGGTAAGTCGTCAGATAACAATTGGCGACAGGGTAAATTAGTA
This sequence comes from Acheta domesticus, assembly GCA_031308135.1. Classification (NCBI taxonomy): domain Eukaryota; kingdom Metazoa; phylum Arthropoda; class Insecta; order Orthoptera; family Gryllidae; genus Acheta; species Acheta domesticus. Next base: position 2,504,391 of record JAHLJT010008446.1, on the reverse strand, counting down.
TGCGCAACGCTGAGAGAGGATCTGGACTCGTGTGGAGAAACTGGTCTACAGTATAGTGCAATTGCTGACAAAACAAGGTTTAATCATGGAAGAGGGCTGGAAGCAACTTATGGTACAGCTGAAAGAGCAGCAACCGAAAATTTGAGCTGAAACTCGAGGAGGAGCAGCGGCAGTTCGAGGAGCAACTGCGACGACAGACCGAAGCTTTGAAAGAAACGCATCGAGTTATGGCGGTACGACACGCCGCGACAGGCGTGTGAACGGAACGCGTCGGACGAGGCCGGGGCGATTGTAGTGGCGACGCCACGGGTCGCTGCTCAGGAGGCACGGGGCGCCCCTACAGGTGTAGGCAGCCGCACGGGGGTGCGGCGCAACAGTCGGCGCGAAGGCAACCATACGTCTGCAGGAGGAGCAGAGGCAGCAAGCTACCATGGTGGCGAGAAGGCATCATTGAAGTCGAACACAGGCCGCGACACCAATAGCGCGGTCCGGCCGAGCGTGCAGCGTGGTAGCCGGGAGAAGGTCGCCGCGAGGGCGGCGCAGCGCAGTACTACTAGAGGCCGTGTAGCTGATAACGCGGCGAGGGCAAGCAGGCGGCCGGGTGAACAGCGGGTCAAGAGCGCAGCGTGGCAGGCAACGAGGACGCAGAAAAGTGCATAGGAGACATTCTGGAAGGCATCGAGCTCGGCGCAGAGGACGAACGAGCGACGGCAAAGGGAGCCACGAAGGGTAATGGAGTTCACGGTGGTACAAAGCAAGAGGGAAATGTGCTCAAAACAAGGTAGGAACTCCACAAGCTATAGTCGTAGCAAAAGAAGGGATACGTGTAATAGCAGCAAGGAAGTGGAGTTATTCGGTAAGAACTTAGTGATTAACGTCAGAGACCTATGGAAAGGGATTAAAATATATGGGAAAATATGTGGCGTAACTGATAGCAGTAGTATAATAAGCGGTCAGAACGAACTGAGTATTAAGATTTACAGTGAGTTAAAACCAATGGACACGGCAAGAAAAGGTAAACCGGTACTAGTAAGAAACGCGTGGCTGGAGCTAGCGGAATTGAGTAGTAAATTTATGTCACAAGGTTACGGGCTTAGTGAAAACTTAGGAGGGAAACTGGTAAAAGGCAAGGTAGTGCTAGAATCGGACTTTCAGGCCATGGACACGCCGCGGCAGGCTCAGCCAGATAGCGAGACTGGCGAGATCGAGACACCTGGTAGCGGGCAGCCGCCCCTGAGAAGTCAGCCGGGCAGAGGACGCAGCACCACGAGGCCGTGGTTCGGGTGAGTCGGTGCAACAGGGCAGGCAGCAAGCGGCCGAGGCAGCAGCTCAAGTCGGGACCACAGGAAGTGACCACAAGGGCAAGTCTAATGACAACGAGCAAGCGAGAGCTTTTGATGGTAAAATGCTAGGAGTGAACTATGACATGGTGAAAAGGGTAGAAATACACCATAAGTGGGTTGTATACGACGCTCGCGGGTACATAGAGGTAGACCAGGTTAAATTATGCACGAAACTGGCTAGTGAGCTCAAGAATGATGTAATCAGTAGAAAACACCGTGTTAGGGAGAGTTGTTCAGCTAGTGGGGCGCCCGGAAATTGGTCAGAAATATGGCAGGCGTCAGTAAACGAACTACACGAAGTGAGACAAGACTGCGTTTAAGCAAGAATACGAGAATGTCAGTGTAGTGGGCAGTGGAAAACAATGTGATATGATGCCCGTAGTTAGTGAAGCAAAGTCTAAGATTGGTGTGACGAAAAGTGACTCAAGTGCAATGCAGCAAGCTAAGTTACGGGGCCAGGTAGCGCGAGTGTTTCGAGAGCGGTGCGTCAAGAGCAATAGTGGCAGGTCTACCAGACGTAAAAACATACGGAAGAGATGGTCAAGTGCACATGATAGAGTTATGCCATGGGTTGAACAGCAGGAAACAGTTGTAACTCTAGGGCAAAATGCGGTGAAAGTGAAACGCGTGATAACCATTCAAGTAGCTAGTGGAAATGGCATCCGGGAATTAGTTTTCGCGAGTGTTCAGCTAGTTAGGGTGAGAAGAGTATATTTAGGGGTACTATCATAAAGGAAAGTTAAAAAATCTGACAAAGGTTTTCCAGTGTTTGTGTGCATTATGTTTCTGTTTCACATTGTTAGTTTAATTTAAATGTATTAGATGACACAGGATTGTTAGAGTGCATTCATTTTGACAAAGTGTGTCAAGTAGATATGGAGTAACCAAAATTAGTTTGTGAAAGATTATTAGAGTTGTAGTAATTGATTAAGCATGGTGAATCAGAAGTAATTGTTTTTGTTTTTCAAGTAACAGGTTCAAAAGTACAGATGGTAGCTTGAAATTTGTTAGTGTCAGGATTTAGTGTTCATGCTGATTGTTTTGGTTTTTGCTGTTTTCTAAAATTGCCTTCTCAAGTATTGGTTTTGATTGTTTTTTGTTACATTCTAAGAAAGTTTGGTATGTCAAGGAGTCGAAATTTAGACCTACAGGTATTGCTAGGAAAGAGCTATTGTATATTTGTAAAACAGTGATGTAAACAGCAGCAAATCTGTGAGTTATGTTGGTAATATGGCGCATGTGATGCTATGTGGATGTGTGACTGTCTAGGATCAGTTTCTCATGGCATATGAGGTTGTTACAGTGACCATGCCCTAAGCAACGAATGGAGCGAGCCGCTATTCGTTGCATTTGGGCGGGGAGGAATGTTATCAAGGCGCGTATAACTATTGAATTCGGCGCGCGAGCATCAAGTCAGCGCGCTCTGGCGGGAATCGGCGGCGGCAGCGGCAAGCCGTGGGCACGGTACGGCAGGCTCGAGGCTTGGAGCGAGTCTCGCCACCTAGCATCGGCCCTTTATAGAGAGCCGGCCGACATCCCGCGGGCAATCTGGAGAGAGTCACGAGTGGCGGTACGCGTCCAGCCCAGAGAACCAGCAGCCAGATGTCGATCGTCGTGGGGGCTAGTGGGAAGCGTCCAGGAGCAGACGTATAGGGAAACAGGGCATTGGAGATTGCCAGGGACTTGCAATATGGCTGGCTACATTTGTAATGAATGAATTAATAAGTTGATGTTAAGTTAGTGTGTGATTTTCATTTATGGACATAACAGTCTTGAGTATTTGGTTTAAGAATTTTGAAAAACTTCATTCAGGCGAGGTCAAAATGGAAACGACCGGTCTAAAGGAACTACCTGTTTGTGGACTTTGGCAAATCCATAGGCCCTGGCTATACCGGGCACAGTGGGATACAGAGAGTAGAAAATCGAACTATCAACATACTTTTTCTTTAACCACCCTTTCAAAATTGTTGTAATTTTACAAGGTACCGTCTGTAAGGATCCTTAGATAGTATAAGAAAATCATCTTTTGATGTTAATGTTTCTTCGACTTTGGCAAGATAATTTTCTTTTTCTATGATAGCGACTGCACCACCTTTGTCAGTGGGGATGACAAAAATATCCGGATTCAACATCAAGTTGCTTGAGTTCTTAATTCATATTTCAGGATATAAAATCTTATTTGAGACACACCTTTTGGCCTCCTTATTTACGATCCGTTCCTTAAAAGTAATACATTCAATTGTTCCGTAAAAATAATACCTTCAAATGTAAGTACAGTACTTGATCTTGTTTTGGTATATTAAATTAAACTTATGAGCAATAATTTACTGTATCTCTTAAAGTATATTCAGGATGATTTCCTTTTTCTCGATTTTTAACAATTTCTAATGTGTATCTTTCATATAATTTTAGTTGTTGAAGTATACGTTTATTGGCCTGAAGATGAAGGTACAATCATCCTTCGAAACGTAGCCACAAGTACAATTTTTTTTAATGTAAAGTGTTTTATTATGTTGTAATAAGTTTGACTGTCCAAAATCTTTTGTTGGATCCCCTTAAACTGTTATATTGTATTTATAGATAAAATGTTGGGAAGGGATTGTGGAACTCAAGAAAACATACGCCGATAATCTTACGACACAGAGTTTTTACTGCTTTTTACCAAATAAATTAATGAATCAAGAAGTATCAAGTTGTGGTATGTACAGGATTCTATCCTTTTGTTTCCTGAAGTTATTCCTGAGTCGCACTCCTCTATCCAAATAAATTGTGTCAAACTCCTTCCGATGTAACTTGCTCGTTTCACAGTCCATGTTCCATTACGCTGTAGTACAGCACGGTATTCCTTTATTAAACGGCTTTTCCCTAGTGAGGGTCTTCACAGAGGACGAACATTAATTAGATACCGTTAATTAGTTTAAGGCCGCGCCGAACATAAAGTTGCGGGTTCACAATCAAGAGTGTTCTCGATTCCTGCGCAGGAAACACTTGGAACTCTCTACTCGTTTGCGAGTACACATGCTGGCAATTACGCAAGTTAAAAGTAGGTGTACAGTGGCAAGAAGAAAGCACGAAAGGCATGCCATCGGGGCTTCACCATCCACAAACTCATTTATGATTACGTTTAAACTGTCAGCTTGGCAGGAAGGACAAGAGCTTCAATTTATAAATAATATTCAGCGATTTTTCGATGAAAAGAAATGGTACCAAAACTATGATACAGTTGAAATGAAGTTCCGTAGTGGTAAGCAGTTTTTTATTTTTTAAAATTTTATTTTATTTATGTATTATTCATCTCATTCATTTGCCTGTTTTGATTCTTAATTTTGCTTCTTTATGTGGATCTCTCATTTTTCCTTTTTCTTTGCTAGAGACCAACTGAGATGGGAAATTTTGATCCCGAAAGTTGACTTTTTGCATGATATAAATAATTATATACCTATTGTGGTTGGTTATCCCTTACCTCCCAGTATCAGAAATAAGTGTTATTTTAAAGTTCGTAAAACAACAAATAATGGAAGAGTTTATTATTATTTATCCATTATCACCCTCGGTTTATATAATGTTTTGTATGGAAACTACCCCACAATGACTTGATTGGAATCTGTCTAATGGAAAAGTTTTCACCCATTAAAACCAATTTCAAAATCATGATCCTGATAATATTGTATAATGAATACGGATCTGCTTTTTGTTCACTAATAAACATATTTCTAGAATGTGATTTGGTGTTCCAGGGTGAAATTGTTATCCTACTAAGACACCCAATTAATTAACGTTATTGGAAGCAGAATGCGAATTTATTCTAATCTTAAAATTGAAAACTTTGCAAATTGGGAACATTTCAAGAAACTTCAATATCTATGGACCATTTGACTATAACATCTACATGTCTGGGAAATGTCTCCCTCAATTCCTTATTAACTCAGTATCCTGAAGAAAAAATGGTAGATTTTATGATGATTTTTTGTTAAAAATAGTATTATTATGCAACCAATATGATCATCTAGCTCTACAACGTGAGGTTTCCTTTACTCCCATTTCATAACGCTGTGCATCTACGCTGAGTACAATTTGATCATTATCCATCGCATACGTGCTACGTAATCAAGTAAAGCATTAAACATTTGAAGAAAGGTACACAACAAAATCAGGAGACCCTTAAATTTCCTTCGGAATGTATAGGCAATCATAAAACACTCACGGTCATGTGTTATTATATTCTTGTACTTTCATTTGATTACATAGCACTGATCGACAGGGTGTCGGGACCTATGGATTTGTATGGACCTTTGTCAAACAAAGAAAATAGGGATGTGATAATCCCAAAGCTTTGCTTGTTTGACCTGGGTACGCAAAAAACAAAATTGAAATGGTCCAAACACTTTTGATCATTTGAAGCTACAATGTTGTTTCATTTTAAAGGGAATTTATTTTTTTACAACTACTATTTCGAAGATATTACAGTAATGTGCACAGTGTTGTGATGCTACAAGGCGAAAATTTTCAAAGCCTAGAGTGTAACAACACAATAAAGTGTTGTTTTTCCCCTAGCAAATGTCTTAAATGCTATACTTACTTGGCTATCTTGGCTATCTTAAGTGCTATTGGAATGGAAAAAAAATAAAGAATCTCGTCTACATTTTGTGAGGTTTCATTATGAATATATTAACTTTTTCGCTTTAAGTCATCGTTTCGTTACGCTTATTAGTGAAAAAAATTATTGCTTCAGAGCGGGATTAAGATATAAACGAATTAAAAATTCCCCAAACTTATGAGATATCCCAGAAATTTACATTCAAGCCAAACGATACCCGAAGACATAAAATGGAATATATACTTTTGTTTTTACATTCTCGCTACGGGTAGAGAAAAGTTATAGAATGCGCGAAAATGCGCGAATTTTCGGCAGAAAAACTCTTATTACAGGGCCCTGGTAACGAAAAAGTTGGTAAATCCAGTCGTTAAATGTAGAAAATAATCCTCTAACACGTGGTGTAGCCAGAATCCATGTTTTGTGGATCCTTGAACGACGTGATCCTTGTGGATGTGAAAGAAAAATCGAATGACGGCAAAACATCTTTCCATCCATCAGTCTGTCTGTCTGTCTATCTAATTGTCTGTCCATCCGTGAACAACGCTAGCGGCTAAACCGTTCAGGCGATTTTGCACACTGAAATTTTCCCAATCGATCTGGTTAATGTCGAGGTCACTTTTTTTGAAACCGATATTTCAATTTTGGGGGGATTATATTAAGCCCCTAAAACATTTCCCAAAATTTAAAAAAATGCTCTAACTAATTTGATTAGATTTCTTTGTTGGATAGTGTGAAGGACATTTAAGAGAATGGCCCAGCTCTTTTCGATTCCCTGATCTCCCTGATTTTTCCGAAAATTGCAAAATTTGAAACTTTTTTTTGAATCTTCCTTCAACTAGAATATTAAAAATTGATATTTTACCTTAGTGAAATTGTTCCTTAAAGACAGATTTTAAAATAAAGTTATGTACAATATGTGTGAAAATGCGGGCGAGAAATTTCGTGCTGTTTTAGCACCACTAGTTTTTCGAAGTACATAGCTGCATTTCTAATTGTAAGTTTTGTTAGCTGAAACTCTTCTAAATGTGCGATCAAGGCAAGTCACCTCTTCGCTTTACGGAGGCTGTTGTCGTTCAGCGACATGATGGGCTTAAAATAAAAGCATGAAAAAATTAATTTCGATATATCATGAAAATATTGTGTACATTTCATTGTGCAGGGATAGAGATCGTGTAACATTACAATGAGGGTATAGATGTTTAATGAATGTAAATATTTCAGTGAATACTGAGTATTTTTAACGAATAGAGGATTGATATTATACACGTATTGTGAAAAATAGCCATATTCTTATATATGCCGCACAGAGACTATTAGACTCCACGGGTAATACTATTAATAAACAACAATAGTATACTATTACACGTCAGTAAGGCCACCAATTTAAATACACAAGACCAGCACATGAGAAAAATAGTGAAAAAAGCACATTAACAAAAAAGAAATACGCAAAACAAAGGAGAAAAAATTCGGAAAACAAGAACGAAGATTCGTAGAAGTTTTCGCTTTGCCTAATATTTCTTTCATAATCAGGGCAAAGTTGCCATTAAAAGCAACGCAATAACTTGACGGTGAAGCCTAAGCCACTCGGATAAAATCTCTATTACTAATTGGTTATAAATCAAAACTTGAAAGAAAACAATGAAGTCTCTGGCCACGTGATCAATATCAATGGTTTCGTGAGATATCCAGGATTTCGGAAAAAGTCCAAAAACATCTACCTTACAAATTGAAAGAAAATTATGCAGCCTCCGTCCATTTTTGAGGCGTCTGTGGGTTCGTTAAATAAAATACCTACACAATTAAACATTTTCGATTTGGACTCAAAATGCAAATATTTTGTTGGCTTTCGGCAAATATTTTCCGGTTATTCCACTCGTGAAATTAAAACAAATAGTGTTTAACTATACATATAAAATGTTCCTATCAGGAAGTCTGTCGCACGTAATTTCATTCAAAGAACAGTCCTCTATATCACTCGTGCGTCGGAAATTCTCAATAAAACCCCTCCTCGTTTGGCGAGTCGGGGATTTATCGATAATTTCCAAAGCACCTCGTGATTATGTACGTATGTATGTACTTTGGAGCAATAGACTCTGACCTAGGCCTACCAGCGGTGTCTCGGCCTTGCGACCACGGGTTACGGGGTACGTTGGTGAGCACGTAGGTATTCCTACGCCGTGTTCTCGTCTTCTCAAACTGAGAAGTGTTTTTTCTCATCGTCACCTGGGAAGTGAGAGGCGGATGCAATCACATGCAGCTAAACACTGCGCGTTGTCTGACCTGAACCATTGCGTTTCAATATCTTTGATGTCCACGGTCCTATTGAAATTCAGGCGCGGTCGATAGAAAAAACAAAAACACTAGAGAAACATTTAACTCGTGGAATAATCCCGATTTGAATTGCTTCATTCTGAGATGATGTCGCTACGAGTGACCTTGAGATTCTTTCCCACCTGCAATGCATCGTGTTCCAACTCTCTTCAGTCTCTGGCCTCCTCCTGGCACGTTATTTAGAACATTTCTCCAAGAAAACTTTATGTACAAGCTGTGAGTCTCATATTAGGTAAGGAATATATTAGGTAAGCCTATACCAACTGCATTCCGCGGTCGACATTTCCTAAGACACAAAATTCACTTCTCCCATAGCTGTGTCTATACGCATTTTTAACTGTTTTTGACGTAATAAATAAATAAATAAGACATTTACCTACCTTCTCAAAAACATAGCCTGACTAATTCCGTTCCGTTCTCTACTTAGTGTAAGGATTGATTTCTACAGTCTTAGTGGTGTACTTAGTATTATGTTAATCGTTTATAATTGATTCACTTCCGTTTTCAAGAAAACATTTGCACGTTCATTTAGAGCATTGTTCACGTTGAAAACCGTACTTTAGTTTTGGGGAAACAAGACTTGAAACTATCCATGAAGATCGTCTTCTCGTCCCGCTGACTTCCACAACCATCCATTTGCTCTACTTATAACTGGATCTCCTGAACAAAAATTTTACCTCATACCAAAACATTGGATGAACAAAACTGGATGCACTAGGGCTGTGCTTCCTCAGGTAAGAAAAGTTAAAGAGGATTAGCTGGGAAATGGAGGGTAGGGCAGCTGACCGGCGGGCATGCAGTAAGGAGATTCCCGAGAAATGAACCCTTGGACATAAGTGCTCATCTTAATTCCATCCTAGGGAGGTAAGGACATTGCTAGGTGAGTGTGATCTTCCTCCCTATCTACAATACAGAATTAAGTATGATGGGTTCTCCAGCTATCGCTTGTCCAAAACAGTATGCATCATGGTAATGGCTTACGAACACTCGTAAGATAGATGCTGGTAGGAACCGCGGTGTACAGGAGCCGCCCAACTAGGCGGATACCGGAGTACTACGCAAACAAACGGGCAACGGACCACGCGCGTTCCTTTTCCTTGTCCTATCCTCTCCTCTTTCTTACACACACGTGCACCACAACACATGTCAAGAAGCCATGTCGGGAGCGTGCAACCGCTGGTAGGAAACATCTGGTTGGGGAAAACCGCTAGCCGACGGTTGGAGGTAGTAGGTGGGCCAGCATCTACTAGTAGAGGAGAAGTTTACCGCCACCTTCCGCCATAACACAAGCACTATACCGACGGGAACAACGACCTTAGCAATTCATGCGTTCGGAAATATCAATCAATCTCTATCATTCACCGTGATAAGTAATCGAGAACCCAGCGATGGTAAGCTAGCGCGTTGGCCAACGTGGAATGCCCTTGCCCACCTCTGCCCTACAAAAACGAAACCTCCATCCACAACAATCTTAAACTCAGCCCTGTCTCCAGATTGCAACCTCGCGCCGTGCCGCATGACGCATGCCCAGAGCCCTACGTCGCCTCGCCGCGAGACACCGGCACCACGTCTTCAGCTCTCTCCATCTTCTCTGCTGATCCTCTGCGGCCCCCTAACTTTTATTTCCAGTGTTCCGCCACCGGCACGGATCCTATCGCCTGGGCACTGTCCCCCGAGGGCACTCGTTCGAGAGCGCAGCGTTTGCTGTCGCGACAAAAAATTCTAATACAATACAGACTGGAGACGGCACGGAGTGCGAGCTATCTGGGAACGAAACAAACCGCGCAGACGGCTGGTCCACGACTAGTGGACGGCCATTTTTTCTTGCATTCTTGCCCGACTGCGGGCTGAAAGAAGTGTTGTTTTTCATCGAGGTCTTTGTGCAACTATGGATTATTATGGGGATCGAGGAAACAACTACCTATTTTGAACCTGATACAAAGTTGGACCGCTCAGTAAGCGAGTATTTTCACACTCGTGTATGCCAAAATAAATTTATCCGAAGTAGTACAATATGCAGAAATATCAATTCCCGAACGTTGGCTTACTTCTGTTGGGGATGTGATTTTCCAATTATTCTCTTCCGCTAACTAGAGCTTCTTTGCTTGAAAATATTTTTGTTGCTAGAATTAAAAAAAAAACTCACTTCAAAATTATAATGAGTCTTATTCCGTGACGAACGACAATTCCACTGCGTAGTACTTTTTTACTGAACACTTTCTAACTTCACCTTACCACACCTCGCTAGGTATATCGAAATTTATCGGTACCACAGTTTGCTTTTCTCTACACAATAATGTCTAAAATTACGGTAATCTTCTATTGTAGTAAACACGATATTTAGTTGAACACCGGCTGTCTTAGTATTGAATCACTTTTTTCTGTAGATTTAATGTCAGAAATA